>WBNM01007901.1:0-51064 GCA_013399055.1 Ramphastos sulfuratus
CTTGCCCCTCCTAGATAACTGTCAATTCACTTCAATTGTCGTACTGGCCTACCTCATATAGAGGTATAGCTGACAGTTTTCACTTTGCATCTTTGCAGACAGGGAGGTATATTGCATTGGTGTTTGCTCCATGACTTTCATCAGCGCTGAAATTGTTTTCCAGGTATACTGAAATCTATACAATACTGTATCATGTCCCATTCCCTCTTCCCTGCCCCCTACAATCTAAAACCTTATAATCAATATTTCATATATGCTCAATAAGATTGACCTTGGGAAGAGACCATAATCACATAATTATCCTGTCTGAAAAACTAATGCTCAAACTGAGAGGTTGGCAGTCGCCTAGAGCCTTGGCTGTGTTTCTCTACTCCTATTCTAGGCTATTTACATTAAAAGTTTAGTGTACAGGGAAGGTTCTGATGAGTTAATGAATGAAATGGATAGAAGCTTTGTAAAGTTGGTAGCTTGGTAATCTAGTAGGCAATGTCTTAGAATTTGCAGCTATAGAACAAAAACATGAAGTGGTGTACACCACATAAGGTGTGGTTTACAAGAAAGCTTGAACATTTGCTTCTATCAGTTTTAATTAAACTGAATCAAGTTTTTGAATGTCTGCAAACCAGTCCCTGTGTTTGAGTGGTGCTGTTTTTTTTGGTGTAGTGTTTCCCCCCACCATTTACTGTCAGAAAGCCAAAATGCTTGTTACTGTTGGATAGGTCACATGTTGTATTTTATTCTGAGCTTAGGCACATGGACTAACTGCAGAGCTTCAGAAAAATTTTTCTTCTTCACTCAAAGTACTTTATTTTCATTGCTGCACTGTTTTATGCATAATTTGGTTTAATTGTAGAAGTGTAACAATGGTAGTGAACACATACAGGAACTGTGAAATGGTAATAATTCACACTTGAAACTTGTCTTTCAAAAATAAGGTGGAGTGGGTCACCTTGTGGCTGCTACCAACAGTGCTATGAAGCTTCAGGCAGGTAAAAAGTATTACATTGTTTCACAAATCTATCTGGATCTCCAAGGGTTTCTCCACCGTATCCCACAGCCTCTTTCTTGAGAAACTGACACTCTGTGACCTAGTCAAGTGGTCTGTGCGGTGGGCAGGGCTGACAGGTCCTAGTGAGAGGGTGGTGATAAATAGCTCTTTCTCAAACTGGCAACCTGTCACTAGTGGGATTTCCCACGGATCAATATTGGGCCCAGCGCCGTTTAATATCTTCGTTAATGATTTAGATATTGGAATTAAGAGCACTCTGATGAAGTTTGCTGTCAACACAAAAATAAGTGGGGAAGTTGACACTCCAGAAAGGAGAGCTACTCTCCAGGAAGATCTTGACGGGCTGGTTGAGTGGGCAAGAAGGAACTGTATGAAGTTTAATGAGGCCAAGTGGAGGGTCTTGCACCTGGAAACACATAAGCCAAGAATGCAGATCAGATTGGGAGCCACCTGGTTTGAGGACACCACTTAGGAGAGGGACCTGGGGGTCTTGGTGGGCAAAAGGCTCAACATGAGTGAGCAGTGTGTGCTGCAGTAGCAAAGAAAGCCAACAGGATGCTGAGTTTCATTAATAAGGGTACCACAAGCAGGGATAGAAATGTCATTCTCCCACTCTGCTCAGTGATGGTCAGGCTGCACCTTGAGAACTGTGCAGAGTTTTGGTCCCTGCTATACAAGAAGGATGAAGACGGGCTAGAAGGGGTCCAGAGAAGGACCACAAGAATGGTCAGAGGACTGGAAGACCTGTCATATGAAGGAAGGCTGAGAGCTGGGTTGATTCAGTCTTAAGAAGAGAAGGCTTAGGGGAGACTTCATAACCGTGTATAAGTACATGAAGGGTGGCTATCATGAGGAGGGAGACTCCCTTTTTACAGAGCCATACAGTAAAGGCAGGGGGTAATGAACACAAATTGCTACTGGGGAGATTTGGACTGGATGCCAGAAACATTTTTTTCACCATTTGAACTATTAGACATTGGACTAAACTCCCAAGGGAAGTGGTAGATTAGATGGTTTCCTTTAGGCAGTTTTAAGGCCCAGCTTGACAGGGTACTGGGCCATCTCATTTAAACTATATTCTTACTCTGAAAGGTTGGACTAGATCCTTGAGGTCCCTTCCAATCTGATGTTCTATGAATGAAAAAAATAATTTATTTTTTGCAAGTAAGATCCTTTTTTCCAGTTTTTTTTTTCTTACTTTACTTCTCCAGGTGCAATTACACTTGGCAAAGGTTAGGGGAATCCTGATGAGTAAGTTGGAGGATACAAGAGAAACTGAGGACCATTTCTTCTAAATGAGAAATCTTGTCATGAATTTAATCTAGCATGTCTGCATTTCTCTTATTTTGCCCATTTTATAAGTCATCCTTGTAACCCTCTTCTAGACTCTCAAGTAGATCCCTGTCCCTCTTAATAGTCATGTAGTCACACTGTGCTTTTCACCTGAGCTGCCACCTTTTGTCAAAACAGAAAATGCTGAGGAGTTGTATGGCTTTGCGTTGTATGGATTGTTACCTGGCAAACAAGCTAGTTTTTCATTTTTAAAGAAGACACCAAAAATGTAAACCCTTCAAATTCTGATTTCAATGCGATTGAGTTATTGAAGCAAGAGTTCAGCAAATGACAAGGAGAGTTTTGTTTGCATGGAATTACCTGTGAAATTCCTAGATGTACAAGATTCTGGTTCAACCTAAATGCTAGTATAGTGTGTCATCAAATACAGAATTAAGTTAAAAGTTAATAACTCTCTAATTATTATTTGTAATATTACAAGATTGTTGGTTCTTATGTAAATATTAGAAATATTGTCATAAAGCTACAGTGTTGCTGTACCTGTATTTTTGGACTCTAGAATGATTTTCTTTTTTTTTTTTGACAGTCAAGAATACCTTCAGTGAAGAACTACAACAAATAGAAGTAAGTAAACCCACTTGGTAATGAGATTTTAGTCTGCTGAATGATTGTATAAAACCAACAGATCTGTGGTTTCAGAATATTTTGCATGAGCTGAACGTACTTGCAACTCCATTTGAGGTTTTTGGTTTTTTGTTTTTCATCTCAGGCAATATGGTTAATGGGCTCACACAAAAGTGAGGGGAAGAGTAACACATAAAACTCAGGGCTGAGATAGAGATAACAGTTTAATTTAACAGAAGATAACATAAGCACAAAGCATAATTACCTTAGCCATAATCTAATTAATTTAATAATACAATGCATGATTACCTTAGCTCAGCCTATTTGCAAAAGGAGCACAGTGAAATACACAGGGGGAAAAAAAGGGCATAAAACACAAAACCAAAGCCAGCAGCTACCCACCTCCCACACACCTTGCCACCATCCCTGTGGAAAAGAGAGTACACCCAAGAAGCCACAACCCAGGAGCAACAAGTGGAACAGGAAGCCTTTCCCATTGCAATCTCAACTTCAAGCCCCATGATACTTTGCTCCAGTTAGCACTTTCATGTTTTGAAGCTAGCATGACTGAAGCATGATATGAATAACAGTGGCAGGTTCAACTCAATCAACCCATGACAACTAGGATTACAAGATTTGACTGTGGCATGCTGGTTTTATATACTACAAAAATGTTACATCATTTGCGTTTTAGAGCTGTGAGGGAAAACTGTGGTGTGGTAAGTTTGGAGACTAAATTTTGTCAATTTGTCTCTTACCATTTGGCTTCTAAATGTTGAAAGGACAACCGGTAAAAGAAACCAACTGTACAGCAAGGGTTGCCATCCTTCAATTAAATGGATTCATAAGTTAGTCATTTTCACTTTGTTTCTATTTTGTTGCTTGTTCTTATTCTCTGACTGTTTTGACATGTCTCCATGAAAGGTTATCTGTGTTTTCAGTTCTGCACTGTGAGTTATGGTGCTTTTTTCTTCTAGTCTTTATTCTGCCTGGACTGTAAACATAGTGATCTGCTTTTGTTAAGCATATATAAGCAAATTCTGCAAGATTATTGTATGTGGGGGTTGCTTTATTTTTCCCTAGGATTAAACTCTTCAAAAGTGAACAATTTTATATTTTAAGTCTTGGCTAGTAGAAAATGTTAGTCAATCTCTTGAACAAATTGAATTTTGTGGGATAAGTTCTGAGGAGTTTTTGAGAGCTATTTTAGTAGTGCAGAGAGAATGCATCTTGTGTACTGGACTTGACAGCTTAAGAACCTGTTTTATGTGTTGCTTTCTGGTATATTTATTTTGTACTGTTCCATAGTAGTCCTGCTTCATGCCTGCTTTTTTGCTAAGAAGTTCATGACAGTGAGGTACACTGTCTGAACCTCGTGAGTTTCAAAAAAAGCAAGCACAGGGTTCTACGCTTGGGTTGGAACAGTCTTCACCATCAGTGCAGACTTGGGGAGGAAGTTATAGCAGCTCTGTGGAAAAGGTCTTGGTGCTGATGGATGGGAAGCTGGACATGAAAGACAGTGTGAGCTTGCAGCCTAGAAGGCAGATCACATCCTGGGCTGCAGCCAAAAATGTGTGGCCAGCAGATCCAGAGACGTGATTCTGCCACAAAAGTAATCAAGGAGTTGGAGCACCTCTGCTGTGAAGACAGGTTGAGGGAGCTGGGGTTGTTCAGCCTGGAGAAGAGGAGGCTCCAGGGAGACCTCATAGCAGCCTTCCAGTACCTGAAGGGGACCTACAAGAAGGATGGAGAGAGAGACGGTTTACAAAGGACTGTGGTGATAGGACGAGGGGTGATGGCTTCAAACTAGACAAGAGTAGATTTAGATTGGATGTTAGGAACAGGTTGTTTACTATAAGACTTGTGAAACACTGGAACACGTTGCCCAGGGAGGTGATTGGGGCCCCATCCCTGGAGATATTCAAAGTGAGGCTTGACAGGGCTTTGGGCAACCTGATCTAGTTGAAGCTGTCTCTGCTGACTGTAGTGGGGGTTGGACTAAGTGACCTTCAGAGATCCCTTTCAACCCAGACCAGTCTATGGTTCTATGATTTACAAAAAAATACCAAACCCAAAACTATAATTTGGTCATAAAAAGGCTTCACATGTCTGTCTCAGTGAAGCTATTAATGAAGTCATGGGTATGCCTACTGGCAAATAAATGGAACTTGGACTACTGCTGTTGATGGATGTATGTGTGTGGTAGTGGACTTATTTTTCCTCATCTGCTATGCCCAGTATTTTCCATCCAGGAAATGAGTTAATAAGGTTGGTTAGTTTCCTAGGGAATACCAACTTTATTAATTTAATCTCAATTATGGTTTCATAGGTCCAGAAGGGGGAGAGGTGAAGCTGGTAATTGTTGATGCTCTCTATGGGAATTAAATTGTCAGATATATAACCAATGAAAGAAGTATTCTGCTACTTGGTAGCAGGTTTTTATTTAATGAAAAACCCCATGACCATTCATATTTGCAAGTTATGTCAGATAGTGCTGCTGTATCAGGGAATTAAAGTGTTTAGGTTTTTTTCAATGTGGGTATAATCAGCAGATGCACAAAGTGGAAAATTACTTTTCTTGCATATTTTCTCAATAAAGGCTGTAGTCTTATCTCAACCATTTGATTCTGCCTCAGGAGTCAGAGCCAACATCAAAAAACTTCCCAACATTTTGAAACAGCCTTTAGTACTTAGTGTATGTAATTGCATGTTCCTCATCTGCATAGTTTGAATAATTTCTTTTAATACAAAATGTTTCTGGATGTATTTCAGTGAAGTTGCCCAATATCTTGGTACGTTAAACATGTAAAAATTATATATGACAGCTTACATTCATGCTCATTTTTGGGAATCAGGCCTTTTTATACTAGCGGCATATGCAGTAAGTATGAACAAGATTGTACAGTCCACAGCTTTCTGAGTTGTTTACCTGTTTGTGTTGTCATATTTTCATTTTTTTTCCCCTCGTTTTGTTTTAATTACGTTCTTGTAGTTTGAAGGTAGACAGCAAAAATCTTACTTTTTAATGAATTTTCTATGGTAATATGACCAGATGATACTTTCAGTGTGGCTTACATGAAGTGCCACTGCACGTTTATTAAGAATAAAAATGTTTTGTGGTTTGTTTTTTTTACATACTAGCTATAAAAAAACACCACAACAAAGGAACCAGATTTCTTTAGGGTCATTTCACCTTTTGAGGTCTCATTTTATCTGGGAGATCCATCACAGTCCAGGCTCCAACTGAATTATGTTTCAGTTGAGATCTGAAAAAAATCAATATTGTGAATACTTTGATATAATATCTATTGCTATCTATCACCATTGCTGTGTATAGCTACCTATCACTGTTGATGCTGGAAATGCTTCAGCTTTTCACCTATATGTGTGCAACCATTTTATTTTATTTTTTTCTCACGGTATATAAAAATTTTGGAGGTAAATGGAAGAAAATTAATCTCTGCTCATGTCTGTGTTAACATTAATGTGTTTTTCTTATTCTAGGAAGCTGAAATAAGTCTCATGATGAACAGCCTATATGCACTTCATGATAAATTGGCACAAATAGCAGGTAACACTTTGAAAGTACTGTGACATCTACAAAGAAATACATGCTCAGATAGTGGTTTGCAACTACTGTAGACCTGACAGTCATTTAGAGTTCCATTTTAGGAATCTAGAAATCTCAATTCTAATTCACTTAAGCTCCCTTTTTCACCTTTTTAAGTGTTTTCTGTTGCAATGTTTTTTAGTTAATGGAATAGGATGTTTAGTTTTGTAATCTTGTCTGGTTTTTGATCTAATGTCTTAATGCTTTATGAATTTTATTTCATTCAAAGAGTTAAATATGCTGTATATGGAGAGGAATATGTATTTCTTCGAAAGGTAGTTGTTTCACTATGATGAAAAAAATACCTGAAAACTAAGATATTTTGCAGCCATTAGAAAATATTTAGTAATACAATGAACAGTATTGATTGAACAAGATTGCCTTGTTAGACAAAGTAGTCCCAACTTAACCATCCTAATTATATAGTAATGAAAAGTGCTATATATAGTCATATGTCAGAGATGGTGTTTAGGATTAGTGTTAATTCAAAGTTAAAAATACAGTCCTTTTGCCACGAGTCATAATTGACACCACTTTAAATTGTGGATATTTGCACAGCACAATCGTGAAGTAGCAAAGTTAAGTGTGTTTGTAACTTTGGCATTCTGGTGAGTGTGAGTTGCAGCAGAATCTATTTCACAACTATTAAGGCATTTATTTGTGATCTTTGCTTAATTAATCTGTAATCCATTTAGGAGACTGTTGTTCATTTGTTTTTTGTGTTTTGTTTTATTTCTTTTTCTTTAAGCCTTACTCTTCTTTTTGTCAGCTATTTGTTCTGTGACAGCAAGCAAAAGAGAGAAAAAATACAGTTTAAACAAAAGTGGTGCTTTTCAGGTCTCTCTGTCACATTCTTGGAAAAATGTCTCTCATTTCATACTTGGCTAGGAATCATTTGTTCATGTTATAACTATTAATATTAAAAAGGCAGACTGGAAGCTTGCAGTAGTCTGTGATATTAAGGTTTATTCAACATCGTGAGTGCCATGAAGATGGTAGTCAAGATTTTGGTTTCTAGCCCTCTTTGTTTCATTATAGTTATATTTTTACTGACCTAGTTTCTTGCTTTGTCAACTTCAATTGGAGAGCAAGTGATTTGACTTACTTTAGAAGGTAAAACACTGGAAGTTTTTTGAAGGAAGAAAAAGTCAGGGTAATGTAATTTTACTTGATGGATGTTCCAACTGTAGATGCTCTAATATGATATACAATTATTTAATAATCTTATATAGAAATAGATTGCCTTTAATGCATCACTATTCTTGGCATTACTGGTGTCTTCAAACCTATGGCAAGTAATGCCTAACTCACAAGAAACTAGAGGGAGGAGCAGTATCTATGTGTTAACTTCTGAGTTGAAGCTTGTGGTTCTTAGTTGAAGTTTGTGCTCCTGTGTTCTTGTCTAGTGGTTCAGCTTTTCTTCGAAAAAGCAACTTTTTATAGACTGTATATTTCAGCACCTAGCATTTTCTCCTAACTCCCACACCTGGAGTACTCTGTCCAGTTCTGGAACCCCTCTTACAAGAAAGATCTGGACATGCTGGCACGTGTCTGGAGAAGGGCTGCAAGGATAATCAGAGGGCTGGAGCACATCTCCTATGAGGACAGCCTGAGAGAGTTGGGGTGGGTGAGTTTGAAGAAGGTAAAGCTCCAAGGAGACCTTACTGTGGCCTTCCAGTATCTGAAGGAGGCCTACAAGAAAGCTAGTGAAGGACTTTTTAGAGTGTTGGGTAGTTATAGGTCTAGGGGGAATGGATCCAACCTAGAGGAGAGGAGATTTAGATTAGACATTAGGAAGAAGTTCTTCACCATGAAGGTGGTGAGACACTGGAACAGATTGCTCAGGGAGATGGTGGAAGCCCCATCCCTGCAAGTTTTTAGGGGCAGGCTTGATATGGCTCTGGGCAACAAGCTTTAGTGGAAAGTGACCCTGCCCATGACAGGGGAGTTGAAACTAGATTATCCTTGGGGTCTCTTCCAACTCTGACAATTCTGTGGTTCTGTGAGAATGTGCTTTATTTAAATAATAATTCCTTTAGACATATGTTAATTACTGGATGTCTTGGTCTTTGATGGAGAGGCTTCAGTATGTCACATCGATTTTCAGTCACATTTGCAAAATGAATAAATCTAATCAGACACAGGAGCAGTCAGCTTCCCACAGATATGATCCTACTTTCTTGCATGTTTGTTTAGTTAGACATTTCTTTTGCTGGATATTCTCCACAGTGATGGTCTATCAGATTTAGATGGTTTCGTTCTGAGCTAATAGACAGCCCATGTCTTTGAGATGCAGAGGTAAATTAGACTTCTGTATGTAATCAGGCTTACTGATAAACCTGTTGCTGGAATAAAATATGGCAAAACAATAGATCTTGCTTAATGTTAATTTCAAGTATCAACTATTGTATGTGGTTGCTGTAACAGGCTTTCTGTCACTTTCCTTAATCTTTAGTTGTTCAAGTAATTGATACTATGCTGTTTTGAACCAGTGACTTAAAGCCTGTTTAGCAAGTTCTGGTTTTCCGTGGTGTTATTAAACTGTTGAATTTGCCTTTGGGAGATCGGGAATTCTTACTTGGTCTTGCAACACTTAATCTGCTCCTGCTTTTCTTTGAGCTACCCACTATAGAGTCCTGCTGCAAATAACATAAATTAATATAAATTAAGCTAAATGCCAAAAATTAAAGTCTGTTTCAAATATTCTAGCCTGTATATAAAAAAGCACAGCTGACTTATTTTCTGTATTGAAAGCAATTGTGAGAACGGACTTAAATGTTTCTTTAGCACTGAGGCTTTAGTTGCTTTTTGTTAGTATTTCTAGAACAACTAGGCTTCTTGTGTGGCTTGCCTAAGTACACTAACATAAGCTGAAAAGTAATTTTGTGATCCTTGCTGGGATGTATTAATTCTTGCCTCCCCACAGAGGCAAGTAGAATGGTTCTGGCTGCACTTTAAATTGATCTGTGCCCAAGAAGAGTTTGAGCACAAAGTTCCATGTTTTGTGTAAGCTTGCAACAGGCATTTTGACAGAAGGAGAGTTTTTACAAAGAGCTCAGAGGTATCTTTCAGCAGACCTGTGTAAAGTATTTTTTGCCTCTGCCTTGGTTTTATTCCTGGATATAGGGCCTCAACTGTGGAACAGTTGGGAAACATTTTTGGCTCAGACTATGGAAAGTGGGTTTCCAAGCCAAGTGGTTAATGGTTGCACTAACGTTATTCAAAGTAAACTTTCATTTGCAGAACTATTAGCTAAAGCAGTGACTGAAATGGCATATAGGAATATCGTGCTGTTTGCAGTCAAACAGAAGGTTGATTTGTGAGTTGCCTGACCTTCTGCAGGCCTTCAAATTCATAGAATCATAGAATGGTAAAGTTGGAAGAGTCCTCAAGGATCATCTAGTTCCAACTCCCTGCCATAGGCAGGGGCACCTCCCACTAGAACAGGTCACTCAAGGNTCCAGCCATTGACCACCCAGCCTGTATTTGTGCTTGGGCTTGTGCCAGCCCAGGTGCAGGACCTTACACGAGGTTGGCCTGGGCCCACCTCTCCAGCCTGTCCAGGTCCCTCTGGATGGATCCCTGCCCTCTAGCAAGTTGACTGTGCCACACAGCTTGGTGTCATCTGCAGACTTGCTGAGGGTGCACTCAATTCCTCTGTCCATGTCACTGACAAGTTAACCAGCACTGGTCCCAGCACCGACTCCTGAGGGATGCCACTTGTTACTGGTCTCCAGGTGTACATTGTGCCCTTGATCACCACTCTCTGCGTGCGACCATCCAGCCAATTCCTTGTTCAGCGAGTGGTCCACCCATCAAGCTCATGTTTTTCCAGTTTGGTGACCAGGATGTCATGTGGGAAAGAAGAAAGCTTCTTCATGAAAGAAGAAAGCTGTTAAATGATTCTTGCAATAGATAGGTTGGAATGAGAATTGCACCTCCAACAGCTTTTTGTACAGGACCTCCATAACTCTGAGCTTACTCATTTCAAGAGTGGAAGGCAAGATGAAAGTGACTTTTAATTTCCATCCCCAGCACTGCATGAGGGTAATTTGAACTGATGATCCTTAAACATTGTCACAGTCCAGGCAGCAAAGGCCATTTTAGCTGTTAAACTTGTTTCGAGGGGAATATAATCTGAAAAAAAAATCAGAAGCAGAAATGCAAGGAAGCTATTTGCTGTTTTTTGGAGATGAGATCAGAATCTGTGAAGTTAGTGTGTTGGCTGCATGCTGCATAAATGTAATTCCTGGAAGAAGACAAGATTAGTATTTAAAACTACTAAAGTAATCCAATAGTACTCCGTCTTCTGGGAGCTTTTGTCCTATCCTAAGAGGGAGTACTGTGTTCTCATATGATTGAAAAGGCAAAATGAGACCTGAAACCTGCTTGTAAGAATTGATTTTTCAGTCTAGTATCTTACTTGTGTGTTTTGTTTATCTTTTTCTCTATATAGTAACCTCACACTTTCTTTCTTATTTCACAAATGGGATTTTATCCTTATCTAGGCAATTAAAAAATCCCAAAACTAACAAAAATTTCTGAGCAGATGGATCTTATCCCTGTGCTCTCACAAGCTGTTTCGTCTGTTCATATTGACTGACGAGCTTTTCCTGTATTAGAAGGACCTCAGGAAGACTTCAGGTCTTGCTGAACAACAGAAAAAGATCTCGAACAGATGACCGACTATCAGACTTGCTCATGTCATACAGCTTAATACCTGAAAGAGATTGTACATATGGCTTCTACAGAAATACATTTTGGTTTTGTCTTGTGTATTCCATCAGTAAACAGAATCATAGGATCACAGAATTGTCATGGCTGGAAGGGACCTCAAGGATCATCCAGTTCCAACCCTCCTGCCATGGGCAAGGACATCTCACACTAGATCAGGTTGCTCAGAGCGACATCCAGACCAGCCTGAAAAACCTGCAGGGATGGGGTTTTCACCACCTCTTTGGGCAACCTATTCCAGTGTCTCACCACCCTCATGGTGAAGAACTTTTTCCTAACACCCAATCTGAATTTACCCACTTCTAGTTTGGCTGCATTTGCCCTAGAATGTTTACCCCAGAGACTGTATGTGTATGATATAGTTATCTCAGGTCTGCTAATCTTGAAACATGAAGTCACTGATAATAGATGTCACTTTACAGGTTGTAGAGTTTATGCTGCACAAAAAAAATCTATGTAAATTACACAAAAGAATAGCCCATAACTTCAGTTCTGGTGCTGACTTATAATTTCAGAGTGTGTTTTTTTAAAAGGTGATGACAAATTTTCACTATTGATCTCTGTAGTTTTGCTGTTACAGTACACTTAGGCACTAAGATGCCATATGCTGTTTTAGAAGGTGTTTCACTTGACGAATAATGTCTTTTCTACTGAGTGCTTGGTTGAAAATACCTGCATGCACACAGGCTCAGTGCCAGCAGAACTTCTAAGCCAAACAGAATATGAGCACTCTTAAAAGCTTCCTTAACCCAACAGTAAGAGAAGAGCATCCCTGTTACGCTGATGTGCTTGCAAGGCCAAATTCACCTGAATCTGTTGAAATGTGTTGAACACAACTTTGCTTTAGGAGTCTGAGAAGGGTGTTTGCTTCCTAGAAACACTTCTTTACTCCTTCTTGCTATGAATGAGCCAAGATGCTTTTCCTTAACTTGCTAATGTTTTGCTTAGGTTGTCTCAAATATTCTTGGTTGTGTAGGGAATTAACACTTAAAGATGCTCCATCTAAAGTGTATTCCAGTGTATTCAAACACTTTAAAAGAGTATAAGCAGAGGTTTATATTTTGTGTATGCATGAGTATCTAAGTTTTCTGGTCTTGCTATATGGCTTTGGAAATAATACAGCTTGGTATAGATCCAGGAAGGTAAGGCAGACATAAACCTAAGCCAGTAAAAGACTGGATATGTTGTTTCCTATTTTATTGTTTTGGCACAATAAAATCATGGTTCTAGGTGCTAAGTTTTTTGTTTTGTTTTTTAAGAAAGGTGTTATGGATTGGATTATATCCCCCCTTCAATAACCTTTTCTGCCCCCCAAACAGCAGGAAAAAAGTGCTTTTTACCACTCTTTGACAGTTCCTTAGAAATTATGTCCTAGTGACAGATAAAACTGATGTTAGAGTTCTTCCTTTTCTGTGTTATGTTGTATCAACATTACTGTCACCATGTTATTGGTTTGTGGTTTTTTTCCACGAATTGCCTGGATCTTTAGATCCGGAAAGGAAATTGGGAAGGTGATGGCATGTGGCAGTGAGGACTGACTACGCATATAATACCTTACTTTACTGCTTCTGCATACTTACCACAAGAGTTAGGTGAAGGGTAAACCAACCAGTTTCAGGCCATATTGAAATTTTTGTGCATGTTCAGGAAGGTGGATCTAATCTTAATAGTGCCTGAAACACTATTATGGGTATGCTTCAGCTGCAACTAACTTGGCCAGTATAAAGCATAATGCAGGGTTTGGAGTAAATGAAAATTATTTAGAAGAAGTTGTCAGGGTTCAGCAACTGTTTTATAGTAATGTCCTTTTGATAGTTCTTCATTCTACCTTTTTTTCCCTCTTTCGGAGTAAATAAACAACTCTCTGAGCAGTATGTGAAGCCATATTGATTTGTACTACTTATTAGCTGTGACAATCTTTAATTTTTAAAAACTTTTTGAAGGACACATCTGTCCAGAAACTTTTTCATATCTTTAGAAGAACTTGCAAGAATTATTGAGCTGCTGCTTCTGGTGTAGATTTTGTTAACCATAAAGCTTGTGTTTAGGTGTTTTTATTTTATATAATGTAGTAATAAGTAGATCAAAATAAACTAAAGTTTAATTTTACCAGGGGAACATGAATGTGGCAGCTCTGTTCAAAGAAATCTTACCATCCAGGAGGCAGCTGCGTATT
This sequence comes from Ramphastos sulfuratus, assembly GCA_013399055.1. Taxonomy (NCBI): domain Eukaryota; kingdom Metazoa; phylum Chordata; class Aves; order Piciformes; family Ramphastidae; genus Ramphastos; species Ramphastos sulfuratus. Next base: position 13,447 of record WBNM01007901.1, read on the forward strand.
TAAAAGTAAGCAAACGAGGTATTTTTCATTGATTGTACATAAGATTTGTATAACTTACAGTTTGTAAGCCTGGTTTCATATCTAGTGTATTGACTAAATTTTGACTTGGCGTTGAATGCTATTTGGAAATGTTTGGAATTGCTTTCCTTTTAATGCATGCTACTTAGTTTTTATTTGGAGAGGCGGCAAGGTTTTGGGAGAGAGGGAAGATGAATGAAAGTAGGTTGATTTCGACCGAAGTGTAGATAGTAGTGCTGCAGTAGCATGCAGGTTTTTATCCTTTAGTTAAAACCACAGGGCATAATTCGAATTGATGGAGATAGTTGACCAACACAAAAATCATGAATTTATGAAAATCTCTAGAATTTTATCCAGAAGTTGACATACTGTGTTTTGAGACTTTGTAGAGAAGGCTACTGCCTTCCTTTCTTTGGGAGGAGAGGTCAATGTGGATCTGTGCAGTGGGCCCAACAGGCAGCAGCTGTATGGAGATGCCATTCATTGGTGCTTTAAATAGAAATGGTCAAAAAAGGCCTTTTTGTTAATTTGATAGGTGTGCAGCATTATGAAATCCCACTCTCTACTGTCATTTTCCTGCCTCACTCTCCAAATAAAAGATGACTCTTGCCTTGTCTTGACAGCTGTAGGGTTTATTTTAGCCTACTGTTGGTGTATCCTTCAGTGGAAAACTACTTGAAGCTTTTAAAAGGCTGGAAATATGTAAGATTTCTTTGATTGGATGAGGGGAGACTTAAGCTGATGTGGCATTTAATATACAAATGTATCGGCATTAAAAAAAACCCTTACATTTGGGCAAATGTTTACATAGGAGACAAAAAAGAGTGGTAAGGGCATCCTGAAAAGGCTTGTAACACTGGTTTGTGGTTTGGCAGTGATATTCTGTATCTGTTAAAAAACAGTGAATTGTGGGAATACATGGGAAAAAATTAAGTCAATGCCAGGTAACTAACTGATGGTTTTCACTATCATTCTTTCAGGATGGTAGTTGTTATAACAACTGTTTTAGCTCCAATAAAATCAAATTTCATATGAAAATTTGTCACATTGTACAAAGCGGCATTCAACCCTGCAGTTCCTCATTTGGGGAGTGTAAATATAACTTTGCAGAATTTCCATGTTCAGTGATAAAATTTTAATTCTCAGCATGAAAACAAAACAATTACTATGCGTTCTTAAATGCTTATGCTTTAATTGTATACCAGTGACTTTGAAGTTCAGAGGAAAGATGAAGACAAATCTTTTTGGAGAGTATTATTTTAAATACAGTAGTAACTTCCATTGTTGCTTTATTTTTTTTTCTGTGAAAGAACATGCAAGGTCAGCTATGGAGATAGCCTTAGCTCAGATGGCAGCAAATGTTCTACTATTATAGTTGATAGCAACCAATTTATAAAAATAAAAATTCCATATAGTATTATCAGTTCTTGAACTGCAAACACTGGACTGTTAGCAAAATGCCAGTTAAAATCGATGCTTCCCAAACAGATTTGAAACAGGACTTGAACTGCATTTATAGGACCCATTTTCAGCTGGGTTTATATTGTTTGATTTTTAATCTTGAAGTAATTTTTTTTTTTTCAATGAGCACCACCTAGTGGCTGGTTTTCGGTTTTTTTTTTTTCTTGCTGTAGGTTAGAATTGCTAATAAAATAGTGAATGTGGCTTAATTTTTCAAATAGTCCTTAATTTGAGGAATGCTAGTGTGGTGGGTTGGGAACTTCCCTCCCCGAATTAAAATTTACCAGACCATCTCAGATGACTTGGAAGTAAGATAAAGCTGTATTGTACAGCAAAGCTAAATTTACAAGCATATATACACAATATATTTACATGTATTTGCAATTATGTACAATTTAGAAATAATACAGAAATCCAAACTTCCCTCCCATACAAAGAAAACCCAGAAGGGGCCAGCACTACCCTCTCTCTCCCTAGATAGAAAACCAGCAAGATCTCATGTGGTTTACGGTCGGTCAAGGTTAGTGGAGGAAGTAGGAGCAAAGGAACAGCAAACAGAGCCAGTGCCCAAAAGCCAAGACAAGAAAATTGTTTATACACTGTCTTTTTATACCTCTTAGCAAACCAATGAATGATATAGACTTTATCATTATTACTCTTTTATGTCCAATGATGTAATTTGTTTAGATTCTGCACTGAACTTTCAGGAAAGTCCCTATTTCTCTTATTAGAATATTCCGATAAGCTTTAAACTACCATAGCTAGTAAGTGAGAGCTGCTTGTAGTATGTGTAGATTCACTCTCTTAACTGGGCAAACACTTAGGCATAATCTGAAGAATCAAGAATAAAACAACGTAGCTTTGGCCACTGGTCTGTGCGGTATCTGAATTTTATTGTAGCATGATAACGTTCTGGTTATTTACAAAGCGACTCATTTATATTTGTCTTTTGACAGAATTTAGATCCAGAATATGAAAATGTACTTAACACATCATTACAATGGATCTTGAGTAGTGGGGAAGATGTTGGCATAAAGTAAGTGGTCTTATTTCTTAACTTGATTTCTTGTAAGAGAATGTGTCTTTTTCATCAGTACTCTCTATTTTTTAATAGGTGTCTCAGCAGTGACTCCAATGAGATAAATGTCATTAATGTGACAGATGTGAAGTATTTGGAATCCACTAGTCCAAAGATGTCTTTCAGGTGTCGCTTTCGCCGTGCATTTGTTAATGTCACTCACAGGTTATCAGTATTGCTTTTGGGTAAGTTAGAGTCAACTTTTTTTGTTACAACCTCCCTTTATGTAAGTGGGTGGGGAAAAGTAAAGAGGATGTTTAGAGAGAGTTTTTATCCAACCATAAAACCTAGAGTTCCTGTCAGTATCATGATTACAATGCAGTTTGCTTTGCACTTTGGTTTCGCATTAGTTCCTGTCATCTGCTGCTGTAGTCAGCTGAACTCTCTGTTTTTCCCTTTCAAAGCAATACTTTATGGCTTGCAAAAATTTCAAGGTGAACTAAAACAAAATGCTTAATACAAAGACACAACAGCCTTAATTTTGAGAACATTTCATTGTTGTTCCAGAAGTTTTGGAAACGTGACTGCAAAAAAGATTATTTTCCTAGTTTTAGGAAAAGTTGGATACCCAGCATAATTGTCACCAAAAATTCCTACCTCTATATTGTAAAAATGTATGTGTCCTTCAGTAAGACTAACTCATTTAGTCCTTGATAGTTCTCTATTCTTTTAAGCTTATTTAATTCTTAGCCTTTCCATGTAGGTGGTTATAGAGATACTGAAGATTCAGAGCTTCTCTCATGCACCTATTGAATACTTAATAAATTGTTTATCCCAATATCTTAATCTCATGCTTCTGAGTTAATGACTTGAGGCCTCCTTCAACAGCCTTTAGATGAACCAAAAGAATCAAAGGCAAACTGTCTCAGATTGCCATGTTTCATATAGTCATTCAGATAGTCAAGATGAGGGTTGAATTGGGATGCGGAGATGAAACTCAGTATCCAAGACAACCACTCATCTCATCATTCATGCTGAGCGAATTGCTCCATGTCTTAACTTTCTCATCTGTAATTAAGGTTAATATGAAGCACCTTTACAAAAACAAAACATTGTATAAATGTTAGATTTGTTTAACACCCATATTTCATCTAAAACGGTGTCCCTCAGTCTTCTTGTGTGCACTTTCCGAGCACTGGTATGGGAAAGAATCTATGTAACTATAATTCATGTGGGCATAATTTTGTTTTGTTGTTTAAATTATTTTTAAGAAATCATGGGCATAGTGGTGCCTTCAGCCTGAGACAGAAGAAGAAGGAATGAAATTTTTATTTTCATCTTATGCTGCTGGCCCTCCCAACTAGATTGTTATTTTTGGGAATAATCTTGAACAGGAAAAGAGAGGGGAAAAAATTAAATCTGTAGCTGAACTGAAGTAGTCCAAGTAAATCTGTTTCGACTAGTATATCTAAAAAACCTGTGACTTAGCTATGAATTAGTGAACATTTCTGCATTTTTTGCTTCAAAATTGAGTAAAAATTTGAAATGTCAATCATGGGATACCAGGCTATTGTTAAAACAATGAAGTGCTTTTCTACAGGTAATTGCTCTTCAAAATTTAAGAGTTTGTGTTGTGTTGGAAAAATATGAAATACTGATGATGAGCACAGTATATTCCACTAGCTCTGAAGTATAAAGTACTTCAAAATGTTACCTGGTTCAACCAGCTTCTCAAGTATGTGCTGTAAGCTTTGTTAAATAATGAATGTTCTGATGCTGTTTAAAGAGTATTGTACATCTTCATGCAGGTATAGCAGTTGTTTGGGGAGTCTTGCACTACATGAAATACCGCTGGGCAAAAGAGGAAGAAGAAACAAGACAGATGTATGATATGGTTGTGAAAATCATAGGTATGGCTGCTTGAGTCACGTCTGATGTATATGTGTCAGTTCTGTATAAGCTTTCAAAGTACTGGCGTTGATGCAGTTACATTTCCTGCCTGTTTAGTTGCCATCACGCTATCATGGTGTTCAACTTTTTTGGGGGTTTTTTTGTGTTTGTTTTTTTGTTTGTTTTTTTTTTTCCCCAATCATTCTTTAAACCTAATCAAAGCTTTTTGTATAAAAATTGATGGGGGGCAGGCTCTTCTCCCAGGCAACTTATGACAAGATGAGAGGGCATGGCCTGAAGCTGCACCAGAGGAGGTTCAGGCCAGATCTTAGGAAGCACTTCCTGATGGAAAGGGGAATTAGACCCTGGAATGGACTGCCCAGGGAGGTGGTGGAGTTGGCGTCCCTGGAGATATTGAAAGCAAGATTGGATGTGGCATTTAGTGACGTGGTCTAGTTGATGTGGTGGTGTTAGTCATAGGCTGGACTTGATGGTCTCAGAGGTCTATTCCAGCCTCAATAATTCTGTGAGGCTGTGATTCAGAAACTACATCAACACAGCTATAATAAATTCTCACAGGCTTAGTGGTGTTTTATCTTACTGGTGAAAACAGTTATAAGTGTGATGTTTATTGACTAGGGAGTATGGCGATGCATTGCTTTCTGTATCTGTTTTTTTCATCTGTCTTTAGCAGAAATACCTACTCCTAAAATGTGTTATCTTTCATTTCTGTCTTTATTGGCTTTCACAGCTTTTTAATTCATTGCTTTCTGCAGAAATGGTTACTAAAATAGAATGCATATCCAAGTTTTGGAATTCTGCCTTTCTACTAGAAGCCACAATGTTTGCCGTAGTTTGTAGCTTTTAGGCTCTGTTTTGGGCTGCATTTTTACTTACAGTGTCTTACTACTTTCACCTATGAAAGTAGTGCTTGAAAGAGTCCAGTGCAGAGCCACAAAAATGCTGAAGGGAGTGGAACATCTTCCTTACAAGGAGAGTATGAGGGAACTGGGGCTTTTTAGCTTGGAGAGGAGGAGACTGAGGGGTGACCTCATTCATGTTTATAAATGTGTGAAGGGTGGATGCCAAGAGGATGGAGTCAGGCTTTGCTCAGTGATGCCCAATGCCAGAACAAGGGGCAGTGAGTGGAAGTTGAGGCACAGAAAGTTCCATGGAAACAGGAGGGAAAATGTTTTTTTCACTGTGAGGGTGACAGAACACTGGAACAGGCTGCCTAGGAGTGGGTTGTGGAGTCTCCCTCTCTGAAGATATTCAAAACCTGCCTGGATGCATTCCAGTTTGATCTGGTCTAGGTGATCCTGCTCTGGCAGAGAGGTTGGACTTGGGTGATCTTTCAAGGTCACTTCCAACCCCTAACATTCTGTGATAATAAATACAGAGATAGTAGACAAATTCAAACTGTTTTCCTGGTTTTACAATTTTCTATCTCTTTGCAAGTTAAGCTTTGTTGTGAAACGGAAGCGCTTTATTTTTGAAGGTGGCTGTCTTTGCTAGCACTTAAAAATACCAAGCAAGAGGAACCACAAAAACTTCTTTACTCCAAAGTTTTACTTACAGGCACTGTGTGAGGTTAGTTTTCTTGGTTAGGAGGAAAAAGGCTTTAAAATGCCCAAACCACCTTAACTACTGAAACTGGGAAGTCTTCAGAGTTGGCTGTTCATTGCCAGAATTATTATTGTTCTTAATGTTTGTATGAAATACATAGTTATCACCTTTTCTTATGGTGTCCTCAGATGTTCTAAGAAGTCACAGCGAGGCATGTTCTGAAAATAAAGACTTGCAGCCTTACATGCCTATTTTACACGTGCGTGATTCTCTAATACCACCTCAGGACAGGTATGTTCTCACTAAAAGTAATGCATTTCCTTATGTGTAAGTAAGAAAAAGTAGTAAAAATAATTCAGTCAACTAATTTCAGGAGGTTGCCTAGTATATTTTGGAGGTTCTTATTGACACATGGAGCGGGAGGAGAAAACATTGTATTTCTCTTACATGTTGTATATTAGCTGTACAGGTTGCTATAATGCTAACTTTGTAATTCTTGCTTTGACTTTTAAGGAGGAAAATGGGAAAAGTCTGGAATAGAGCAGTTGACTTTCTTGCAGCAAATGAGTCTAGAGTTCGCACAGAGACACGAAGAATAGGTGGTGCTGAGTTCTTGGTTTGGAAATGGATGCAACCTTCTGCAGCATGTGACAAAATCTTATTAATACCATCAAAAGTGTGGCAAGGCCAAGGTATTGAAACTTATTATATTTTTGCAAATATAATTGTTTTGTGCATTTCACTTCTAAATTACATTTTTTGTTACTTGAACGTGAAATTCTTGTTTCCTCTCTCACCTTTATGCATGAACAGTCAATTTCTCCATTACCTTGTTCAATGGACACTTTTTCTATGCATTCAGTACCTCCTTGATTTCAAGTAAAATGATCTTTTTTTGCTATAGCTACTGCAGAAATACAGCAGAGGGCATATAGCCAACATTAGTTCCTTGTTCCTTTTCATAAATTAAAAAAAAACAAAACAGGTTTTTAGTTGATCAATTCATGCTTTATACTTACTGGAAGTAATGGGGTTGGTTGTCTCTTAACAGCAGATAAATTGGAGCTTGTAGACTTGAGGTTCCTGCTGTTAAGTTACCAATCAGGTACCTAAAGAGAATTTGGAGGAGGAGACCTTTATTTTGAAAGGGAAACTGCTGGGACAAAAACTCTTCAATCAGCAGAATGTGTTTTTTGAGCATCTCCATTTAGTGCCTTCGTTCTGTCAAAAATGTTTTTTACACTGTACTTTTGTGTTTCAAGCTCTGTGGTGCAGCAAAGTGTTTGTTTTACTACAGGAGCCTGTTGTCTTACATGTATTTTGCAGTTGTCTGTCACTTTTCAGATGTATTATGGAACCAAGTGGCAAAAATCGAGTAGTTTTGCAGTTGTCTGTGTGCAAAGGTCATCTTTTCCTAATTTTTTTTTTCTTTCCATCTTTCTTCATGTTAAGCTTCATTTTTTGGGGGTGGTTTTGTGTTGTGGTTAATGATAAATGGATGCTATAAGATTTCTAAGAGAATGGTTATTTCTGTCAACATGTGAGTGTGAGGGTAAATATTTAAATGAGGTCTTCATTACCAATTGTTTCAATGTTGTGACTCCTTATGACAGTCTGTCTTGCCTTACGTTCTTCTGCAATGCTCTATTATCTCTTCAGTGGGAGTGAAATAAACACTGGAGTATTCTGGTTTATAAACTCATAGGATTATTTTGATAGGAACTTTGTAAATATAATGTTTTCAAGGTTGTATCATGTGTTACTTCTGTGGTATTGAACTAGATGCTCAAAAGAAGATTAGTTAAAAAAACTAAATTTCTTTCTGCCCTTGAGAGTCCCACTTAAAGAATACAGAAATTCCCACTGCAAGCAACTGCATTCTCATCTATGATCTGGAGAATGCTAATTTGGGTTTTAGTTTAACTAATGCAAATAATAATATGCTTCCTTCTTTTGCTTGTTACTAGTACACATTTTAATTTGTAAGAAACAGTGTTTTATAGTTTCCTATACAAGAGGATACAGTTTAAAGTAGCTCTTTCCAGTATGATTATTTCCTTTCCAGAGACTGATAGAAAGAGCTTCTTTGTGGCCTGGAACATTTATGCCGTTGTAAGCTTGATTGCCTCAGTAAAAATACTGCTAACATTCTGGTTTTGTCCTAGGCTACTCTTGTGTTTTCCTAAATTCTGTGTATGCTTTCAGTCCTCAGGTCTTAAATTTTGCTTTTCCGTAAATGAAAACCAAAAATGAGCAATTCTCTCTCTCATCCTGAAAAGCAAAATATTTTGAGCTACTCACAGATACCTGGCATGTTATCTGATGAGTTTTTTACTAGACTTGAGATCTGTTTCTTGCCTATCTATGCAAAATATTATGTTGGGATATCATTATATACCTCTCAAAATTGTACTGCTGGCTTACATCTGTAAGTTTTTATCGCTCATTGGAAATGAGGGCTGCTTTTAAAAAATGTGTCTTGTGAATACTGCTACAGGCTTGAGGCTCTTCACTCTAGTTTTGCACTAGTAGTAACATGACATTCTGCAGTGACACCTGTGTTACGTGATTTCAGCACCTCAAAATTTTAATTAGTAAGATGTGAATGGTTACTCTTGAGTGTTGTAGAGCCTTTTCTTTCTAGGACATCACCTGTTAGGGATGTGGGAATGCTTTAGGTCCAGTGCAGAAATGGTGGGTTTTGTCAACAGATGTCTCTAATACTGTCATGACTGATTTTTCAAAAGCTTAAATTGAATGTAGGTTCTGCAAGCTATGCATGTTACAAAGCTGAATATTCTACATAGTTTATTGTTAAGTAAAGGCTATGAAACATGACACAATTTCTGGAATCTCTCTTGTACTACTCAATTTTTCTTGCTGCATTTTATTGCAATATAAACCACTTCATAAAGGCCTGTCTTGTGTTAGAAACCAGACTGGATTTTCCTTCATCTGGAAGACTTCTCAGTGCACGATAGCTCGATTGCCGCTTTACTACATTTACTACATTCAAGACACATTCGACAGAGTAGTTTCAAAACTTCCTAGAAAGACAGCTACTAGTGTTGTGTACCATCTGAGCTTGAGGATCTGATACCTACCTTAGCATACTGTGAATGTGGACAGAATAATTTACTATTTAGCTGTGGGTTCAAGCTGTATGTTGCCTATAAAACATAATTAGGACTACTATGCTTCTGTTGAATAGGATATGTTAAGATCTGCCCTGTTTCGGGTCTTTTAGTGGCAGTTTTCCTAGTTTTCCTGTTATGTTTGTAGTTCAGCAAATACCTTTTAAGAACTGAAATGCTACACTTCGGCTCCAGCAGAAGGACATGGAAATAGGGGTGGCTGAAATGACATACACCTGTGTATCTTGGTAGTCAGCAGTCAAAGTCTATTTTCATATACAAAGGCTCTTTCTATTTTGCGTTTCTTGTTTTTCATGTGAGTGATGGGAATAGTTCCATAGCCTAAGTCTTACCCTTCTTGCACAAATGTCTCTGTATGTATGTCTTGCTTTCTTAATTTTTGGAAGTATAAATCAGCTGGATTTAAGTTTGTTCTCCAGTTTTGACATTTGAATGTGGAAGCTCAGACATCTAGGTACTTTTCAAGACTGATAGGTCCTGAACAAACTCAGTTTGTATAAAATCAGAATGGATTCTTGGCTTGGAATCTTGTGAATACATTTCAAGGTCTTTTTTTTTTTTTTTTTTAAATCTTCTGAAATCTGGTAGTACTCTGTGGTAGAGCACAATACCCAGGCTCTACTCTTAGCATTAAGAGTTCAAGCATCAGCCTGGCATTTTGCCCAGTCATTTAAGATGCAACCTGTTTTTTGACCGACAGTTTGGGATTTTTTTACTGAGTCAGAATAAAGTCTAGTGTATTTCCTCTGAAATACTATCTACTGGATGCAGTAGATGTATCTCTCAGAGAGAGAAATAAAAATGTGTAGCTAAGTTCATTGTAGGATGATGGGCAAATATGAGCAATGTTTTAAAAACAGTCGACAAAGAGAACTGTCAATTGGAAAACAATCTCAATCATGCCAAAGTGTAATTTGATTAAACCAATGGGAAAAATACATTCCTAGTGTGTTCAGTTTGCTTTTGAAAGAACAGACACTATTGTCCTATCATGCCTTTGATAATTTGAGCTCTGGGATAAAAAAAAAAAGGTAGGCAGAGCTCCAGTGTAGCTAAGCTAAAAGCAGTAGCTGAAGTTCCTTGACAGCTCTGGAGATGAGATAAAGAGGTTCTCCATAGTACCACATCTAGGGTGATATTTCATCCTGCAGCGTACAAGGTAACCTGTTACCTTGTCTGAATGACACCCCACCTCTCTTGGCTTGTGAGAACATAATCCTTTCTCCATGTGTTTAAAATAACAACACAAACCACAAAAAAAGAGGCAAAGCAAAACAACAGCAAAACCCCAAACCAAAAGCAGCTGTATGCTTAAGTCTTTCAAGACAACTCTAAATTTTATGCTTGTTGTGAAATGCTGTATCCATCACATGCTGATCTTCTGTAGCTGAACATAACTGTATTAAGCTGCAAGTCAACTGCATTCTCATCTGAATAACAATCAGTAGTATTTTCATTTCAGTACTTTTTCTATTTAGTGAACAATTTAATGTGTGTGATTCCAACATTTTCAACTAAATTCTTTTGATCTTGCTTTTGGTGGAAGTGTAAGTACTTAATAATTACAGTAATCTGTGGCTTAACATGAATGAATCTGTTTGTCAGAAACGGTGACCTATATTTGATGCAAGTCTTAACTCTGACAGGTACATCAAATTCATATCCGAAAATCTATGGGGCTGTCTTACAACCCACAGTGGTGCTGTTGGGGAATCCCTTTAGCAGTGATATAGTGGAATTCAAGAGGTATAGAAAGCTGTACTATGATTTCCTCAGTGTTCATTCTGAAGTCTGCAAGAGCCACTTCTTCCATCATAGATATATTCCAGTCACAGTGTTAAAGAGGTTGTTGAAAGCACACACTTTTAGCAGCTATGTAGAATGATACAGTCATATTCAGTTTAAGGTAATAAACCAAATTACTTTATGATTCAAATAAAGTAGTTTCCTTTTCCTGAAGATGCTTACTGGTCCAGTCCCCAAGGAGAATTTATGAAAATCCTAAAAATTTTCTTGTCAGTGAATTCCTGCATAAAGTTGTGCTGCTTTTGTATTTTACCCTCACCTTTTTACCTCCTGTTACTGCTGAGACCATGTAGGAAAAGAAATGGCATGTGAGGTGCAGCTATGAATGCTGTCCCACAAAAATGTCTGCTTATGCCCTTCTTGTGAGGAGAATCATAGAATGGTCTGGGTTGGAAGGGACCTCTGGGGGTCATCTAGTCCAACCCCCTCTGTAGCAAGCAGGGGCATCCTCAACTAGACCAGGCCGCCCAGAGCCCTGCCAAGCCTCACTTTGAATATTCTGTATGCTCCATACCAGTGTAAATTTTCAAATATTCTGCACTGCAATCTCAATACGTTTGTCACTTAAACTTGGTCTTTTGTGGGGAAGGGGGAGAAATAATTGTTACAGATGTCTTAACAAAGTTAGGTCTGTTAACTACACTATTTTGAGTTTTGCTGTGTAGTTGCAACATTATTTTTACTTTACCTCTGTCTTCCCTAGCCTTCCTTTCAGTCCCATTTCTGGTATTCATTTTAGCTAACTAACACTGATTTATTTGGCCATTTCCCTCCCACCCCCCATACTTAAATAGCTCTAATTTGTAAAACAATCTACCATGACTTTGAACATTTTTGAGAAAAAGCAGAATTCATCTTTATTTTCTTATGTTGCACTGCCTTGGGCACACTTGCTCTAGCAGTATGATGTTACATTAAGTAACAGATTTTTTTATTCTGGTGGTATGCTTCAGATGGCTGAAGTCATCTCTGCAAGTACCTGAGATGTACCAACCAAAAAAGGACATCAAGATTATTAGAGACTGGGACAGACAATGTTGTGTTTTTGTAGGTATCTATACTACAATGTGAATTCTCCATTTAGTTACTTTTGCATAGGTCGGTGGTGTAGCTGCTGCCTTGAGCAACCGTAAGTTTTGGTTGTTGTGGAATTCATAAAGAACTTGCAGAAAGGCGGATCTTTAGGGCCTAGGATCTCTGCAAATAACCTCACCATACTTTATCCTTGGATTAAAACCATGTGCTGAATAAACCTAGCTATAAATAATCAGCACATAATTTCCTCAACCCCACACCTTTCCAGGTCCATGACTAGGCCACCCCAGATTACCTTCTCCAATATGGTGTGGTGCCCCAGTGTACAATATGCTGGTGACATTTCACTCCCCCTTGATCTACTGGAGCCAACCTACATGAATAAGGTAAGTCCATTTATATTTCAATGTTGCTTAGTTCTGTAAAGTTTTTATTGTATACCCTATGTATACTTTTTAATCAAGGGCAAAAAACTTTACAAAACCATGTGCTATTGAAAAAGGACTTGTCCTTAAACTACAGACAGCTCAGATAGATGCAGTGTCACCAGCATATTTAGAAATCTGTTCCCAAGAAAAAACAGGCACATGTTATAGATATTGGTGACTTGGACTCTGTGTGTGTCTATATTGTAATACTTCTAGTTATTTGGGGAACTTGCGGTAGGTTCCATATTAGATTTGGAGACCACCATTTCTAATTTCTAGTTGTTGGGGGGTTTCTTGTATGTGTGGTTTGGTTTTGGTTTGTTTTCCTTCAGAGGTTTGCTTAAGGAGCATGTTAGTGTATGCCGTATCTGCAGGCAGTGAATATTTTCGTGATTAGTGCTCGTCTTTCACATGCAATGTCTTTCACATGAGTGAATTTCTTCTGCATGTCAGAGTTTTTGTTTTGGAGGCATACAGGAGAGCAGCAGTGTTCATACATTTTGAATTACTGGCAAGGTGCTTTTTTTAAAGGATCTGCAGTAAGAAGCATAGATCTGTAGTGGCGTCTGCCCAAAACAGAGACTTCTAACACTTGGAAGACAGCATCTTGAGTCTTTCAATCCAGAATAGGGTTTGCGAAGCATTAGTTTGGAACATCCTTTTTCCTTGTTGATATTTTTAATCTTGTGTTTAAACTCTTGAAGCTATTACTCTCAAGTTTTCAAAGTAAAATTTCCTTCAAGTCTTGGAATTTGTTTTACCAGGTTACGCCTTTCCATTTCTCTTGCTGGCCCTTCTTGAGGCGTGGAACTCTCATCTGAATGTGAAGGGCTCCTTTACTCTTTTTCTTGTGGTGCTGCAGTCTTCTCTTCAAATTCCCACAGGCAGAACTTGTGAACTTTAGAGAAGTTTATTTTAGAATTTCAGATTGTTCAGCTTTGAAAGACTTACTCAGTTATTTTTAATTTCTGCTTTTCTTCTTATATTTGTCTTTTCCTCCACTGTGTTTCATTTCAAATTTTTGCAAGCTGCTGATTGTGTGTATGGGGAGCATTTAGGGTTGCAGAAGCTGCATTCTTGTGGAGTGCTCCCTGACACTTGTTACTGCAATACAACAGCCACCTAAGCATCTCCTTGTTTTTTAGATAGGCAGTAAATTGCCCCAAAAGAGGAAGAAATGCAGATTCATCAAGCAGTTAAAACTCAGTGGTTAACTTGCAGCTCCAGATATAAGAATTTCTTGTCTTTTCATGGAGATGTAATTCAAATACTTCCTCTTCAACTATATGGTATTTTTGTGGATATCCTGAATTTCTTTCAAGTGCTGTGGCCTGGATATAGGAAAGTGCATTATCTTTTTAAGTACAAAATTATAAATCTGAAAAAAAAAATTAGTTGAGTATGGTGTATTTTTTTCAGTGCAGCAGAAGACTGTGGGGAACTTAACTTGCTTGTAGCTTTTCTCATATTTGAAGGAAAGTAGTATTCTGAGTAAAACCAGAGAAAAGTTCATGCACAAAGTTGCACTTGTTATCTAGATAGTATTATGCCTCCCAATAAATACTGTCAAATTTGTTTTTCTTTGTAGCATTTCATCTAGACAGAAGAAATTCACCACCAAACAGCTTGACACCATGCCTAAAGATTCGCAATATGTTTGATCCAGTTATGTAAGTAAAACCATGACCTGTCTGTATTCCTAGCTCCTTTTCTTTCCTCTGGGGTTTGCAAGAAATGGGTGAACATTAATACCTTAAAAGAAACAAACGAGGTGCACATGATTAATCTTCCTCTTGACAAGATCACAGGATGTTAGGGGTTGGAAGGGATTCTGAAGATCTTCGAGTCTAACCCCTCTGCCAGAGCAGGACCATAGAATCTAGCACAGGTCGCACAGGAACACATCCAGACAGATCTTGAAAGTCTCCAGAGAAGACTCCACAGCTCTCTGGGGAGCCTGTTCTAGTGCTCTATCACCCTTATGGTAAAGACGTTCTTCCTCATATTGAGGTGGAACTTCCTGTGCTGTAGTTTACATCCATTGCTTCTTGTCCTATCACAGAGCACAAGTGAGCAGAGCCTGTTCCTTCCTTCTTGACACCCAGCCCTCATCTATTTATAGACATTTATTAGATCCCCTCTCAGTCTTCTCTCCAGACTAAAGGTCTCAGCCCTTCCTCATTAGGCAGTGCTCCAGTGCCTTAATCATCCTTATAGCCCTCCATTGGACTCTCTCAAGCAGATCCCTGTCCCTCTTGAACTGGGGAGCTCAGAATTTATGAGAAAACATAAATAATCTTACTGTCTGTCTTCTGTCCTTGATTGTCTTGCTTTGTGTACTGGTGTCGTTCTGGAGTGTGGCATTTAGTCAAACTCCTTGGAACAACAACTGAAGTTTCTCAGTTAATTTTGTAAATGTTCAACAGGGAAGACTTGTGGCCTAACAACAGACTTAAGTTTCTGAAGTACTGTAAAGTATTCTGGAATGTTTGGACTGTTACAGAGCTTGTTCAGTTTGTATTTAAGAGGCAGAATTTAAATCATGTATTGCTTAAGGCAGTGTGACTGCCTAATTTTGAAGCAAATGGTTTTAAGCAAATTAGTGTATAGTACTTGGTTCTAATACTAAGATATAATTCTAGAGTAGGTACCATGTATGAATAAATAACAAGCCTTGTTTCATGTGCCAAGAATTGGAATACAGAGAAACAGGAAATAGGAGGGGACACTAGAACCATGGGCACAAAGTGGTTGCAAAGCTTGGATATATTTCTTCATCTCTGCTTCTAGCCACACTTAATTAGTTCTTTGCCTTATTAATTGGAAAGCTGCTAAGTAATTTATCTGAGGACAGTGTTGTCCCTAGCATAGAGGAATACTCTTTAAGACTCATTGACTGCCATGGGCACAGATCCCAGCTGTTCATAACTTTCAAATTTCAGTAGGGTGAGCAACACTGAAACATTTTGTTCTTGAATTGTTCCTGAGGGATATTGATCTATCTGTAAGAGGATGAAATAAGTTAAACTTGGGTGTATGTTCTAGGCATTTATTATGCCAAACACAAACTTCTGAAAAAATAAATTAGTGTAAGCATCATTTCCATAAACCTGGTTTAGCGTTTCTGCATCTACCACTAAGTCAGCAAAAAAAAAATATCTGTTTATAAAGCAGGAGCAGAATGAACATACATGTGAAGGATCAGGGAAGGATAAGTCATTCCTGTTGGGAGCCAATTTCATTATGGGAAAACTCACGATATCATGAGTTTCATGTCCCAGGTCTGCAAAACACAAAAAGCAGACTGGACTGAGAACACAATCCTGCTTGATTTGCAAACAGGAAATGAACACTTCGGAGTAGTAATGCAGTGCGTTCATTATTTGAGAAGAATACATAGCAGCAAAGCTTGCTTACTTCTAGCAGTATGATCTCTTTTGTTAGCTGGCTTTCTGCTGAAGACAGCATGATTCTCAAGAAAATCTGTATATGAGTCCTGGGCTGGGAGGGAATGCACTGAAGTCAAGATTTCATAGAATCATAGAGTAGTTTGGAGGGGATCTTTCAAAAGTCCTGGCTTTTGCAACTAGGAATTACTCTATTTCCCTAACATCCTGAGCACAGCATGCTATTTAGAAAATGCTGTTGTTTGTGCTGTAAGAGAAGGGAAAGGACACTTGTGTATTCCCATCATTTTGTGCTATCCAATCACAAAACCCACTTTTCTTCTAACCTGGGTAGGGTGCATCTTCTCCTAGCTTTTGCAGGGTATGAAATTGTAGGTGTGTTCCACTGGCAAGTCTCTCTCTCCCAGCAGGACCTTTATTTGCATATTTTTTTGCACTTTCGTGTCCACGTTCTGCTTTTGTTTGTTAACGTAAAATTTGCCTGAGTAAATGCTTTCATATGGTAAGTTTGATCCTCTAACCATACAGGTCAAATGACAGAAACAAATCTGACATTCCATGTTGCCAGAGTTCCTCAAGTATTGTGTTTAGAGTCCTAACATCGCTTGACCTGTACATGCCATCCCCTGCCACTTTTTTTTTTTTTAATTTTATTTTTTAATAAATAAGGAAGAAGGCAAATTAAATATTTCAAGACCGTTGGTCTTATGTAAAGGAAACTTTAAAACTACCTAAAGCTTTTGACAGTATTATTGAAAGAGTAAGTCCATTTTTTTGTGTAAGAGTAAGTCCATTTTTTTGTGTAAAGACTATTCAGGCTGGCTTAAAGGTGCATTAAGACTATTGAAATAGTTTTCTCTGCCTAGATTTATTTTATTAGGACCAGATAGTTCTTGCAGCACCTTCACAAAAATACATGGAGTTGTGTCTTTTCTAATGATGTACATAAAGATTGATTAGTCTTGACAACAAAATATTTCTGTGAAAAGCCCTCAAACTGGAACCTGATTTTAATAACTACTTCTTTTTCTGGATCTAGACTGGCATGTTCTATCAGTGCCCTGTGGGATGAATGCAGTTTGATGCTTTGTTTGGGATACCGAATAGCTATTTGAGTGATGAACAGTGTTCTGAGTAGCTAATAAGGTTATTTAGCCTGATGAAGTCTGACATGTAATACTGCTTCACTGACTACTAGTAGAGGTGATGTAATAAAGGGGCAGAAGCCTTTCTGCTGTTGTCTTCTACTGCAGTAGGAACAGCCTAGGAATAGCCTTCTTGGAACAATGGCCCTCTCCTGTCTGAGCAGATGTAAGAAAATGAATGTTTGACTGCTTGCAGTTTTAGACAGGAAAATGATGGCAGGACTGCTGGAAGGGCAGGGACACTCCTTTCCCTCTCCCACCAAAGTACAGATTATTCTTAGCGTTGGAACTGTTGGGCCGAATTTACTGAATATTCAGCAGCTGAAGTACTAAATCTGTCCCAAAGGTGTTTTAACATAAAATGATGTCACATTATAGAAAAAAAAGATGCACTAGAGAAGGATGAGATAATTCAGAACACTAAGAAAACTGTGCTTAATGAAATCTTTCATTATTTACATAGGGAGATAGGTGATCACTGGCACCTAGCAATTCAAGAAGCAATCTTGGAGAAATGCAGCGATAATGATGGAATTGTTCATATTGCTGTTGACAAAAATTCACGTGAGGTGAGTGTTTTTCCAGTAGCATCTTAATGATTTGTGTGTCCTTGTCCGGACTTAAAACAAAGAAAAACCAACCAACCAACCCAAACCTCTCTCTTTCTTAATGCAGGGTTGTGTCTATGTCAAGTGTCTCTCTCCAGAGTATGCTGGAAAGGCTTTCAAGGCATTACATGGCTCTTGGTTTGATGGTAAGGAATGGGGATCTATAAAAAAATCTGGGTAGAAATGACAGAGGAGGGGTGCAGTTGGAGTTCTTTTTAAGTGATGAAATGTTTTATATCTGAAGTATTGACCTGTAACAACAGTGGGATCTTCTTAGTAGTCATCAGCTAGTAATCCTAGTGTAATGACTTGTGTATTACGTCCTGAAGCAAAATGTAATAATACGGAACTAGAAGGTTTCTCTTTTTCTTTGTCTCCTAGGAAAGCTGGTAACAGTAAAATACCTGCGACTAGATCGATACCATCATCGCTTCCCCCAGGCTCTTACTTGTAACACTCCACTGAAGCCATCAAACACACACATGAACTCTATGTCACATCTGCGTCTTCGGACAGGCACAACTAATGCTCAGGGAAGTTCCTGAGAAGACTTTCTATAACTGCTAGGACTGTTACTCGCAACAGGAATTTTCCTGTTTGGCTTCCGTCTTCCTTTTTTAGTGCTTTTTGTATGTAATACTTTAATGAATTAAATAAAAGTTTGAACGTTCCAGAAATCTTGTTTCCAAAGGGACTTAGCAATGAGGCAGTAATACTGAGCTGACAACAAAAAAAAAAAAAAGAGGAAAAAAGAGGGGAAATAAAAGGAATATCTTCACAAAGTTTTCCGGGGCTATAGTAAACCAATGTATTTAAGTTTTGCATGAGGAATACCAAATCCATTATATATTTGCAGATGTGGTGACTGTATTTTTTTTTCTGCACCAAGAAGTGTTTTTGATAATACAAAAGCATGGAGAAATGAAGACTTCATATATTTCCATAGCTTCCTGTGAAATAATCTTGTGGGTATTTTGTAACAACCAACCTACAGTTCCTGATGGTGAATAAGTGAAAAGAAAAAAAAAATCTTCTTTTTCAGTCAAATTCTTCTTTTTGATTGCTGTATAAAAATCTTTTTTCTGCAGCTAGGGTATGGGAAAAATTAATCTGGCATTAGTGGTTGCATACAAGTGTGAGGGAAAATGAACTGAATGCAGATGTGTACTAGGTTTTGTATATAAATGTAAATGCTGGTGGTGGCAAAAATGGTTGTGTTCTGTGAGGGTGTCTGCATTGAAGCAGTGAATAAGCTTTCTATTTTATTCAAAATCTAATGTTTTATACGGTTTTTGGCTGTCCCGTGACATCAGGCCAAATACCTTGAAGTGTTAGATACAGGTTAAATATCTTTTATAGGTTTTTATATTAAAGTACCTGACTGATTTTGTGTGAAAGGTCTGATAACAGTTGTAATGACTTAAAATTTGTGAGCAATAAAGAAGCAATTGGCAGATACTGGAAAAAATATTTTGTGAAAAGCTGTATTTATTATTCCAATTGCCAGGACTGTGACAAAATACCATTGGGATTAAGTGAATTTCCCAATACATTATAAATTGTTTTAATGAACTAGTTACCTGTTAAAGTTCTGAAACGTACATACTTCCTTGCAACAATTTTGGCTGATGTAAACTAGGAGGACAGCTGACAGCAAATCTTGCAATTCCAAGCTTGTATATTTACTAACACTTATCTAGAAGTACAAAATTGTTGCTGAGAAGCTTAGTTGCAAAGCTAAGATTATTGGCTTTACTAACCCCCACTCTTAAAACAATTTTGTCTAACTATCCAGCTCAATAATCCTATAGGAGGCGAGGCTTGGAAGCACACCAGTCTTGCAGATTTTATCGAAACTCACTTTACTTTGTAGATACAATGGATTTGCAGCATGAACTTGCACAAATAATGCACGTTTTTTCTTAATGGTTAAGTAAACATGATGCACACTATTCTGCAACAGAAAAATCCTATTGTGCCTTACCTTTGTGCTTTTGTGGGCACCATGTTTATTATTGGGGAGTTTGTTAAGTGGAAAAAAAAATTTTGAATCCTCAGTTTTATGTCTCAGATGCTAATGAATGAGTATATATAATATATAATCAACCATGCAGAATTCTACTTACCAAGGACAAGTACATATTTTTGACGGGTAAGTAGATTGTGCCAGGTCTGGTAGATTTTGATGAGTTTTACTATATACATATATGTATAATATACATGTATATGTATTATATATGTATATAAACAATTTTTTGTTGCATTTGATGTGCATCATAGTAAATCTGTTAACCTGACCTTAGTGACCCCATCTTGTGATCTACTGCAAGAGTGAATGTAAAAATAGTTGTGGCATTTTAAAAGGTCGCCTCGATGCAAATGCATCTATCTTGCTTCTAAAATTTATTTCTTGTAAACATTGTACATTTTATTATTGTAATATGTACTATTATGCAGCTTATTTTACCTTAAACTGTTAAGCTGACCAATATCCCTTCCTGCAAGACAGATGGGAATGTGTATAATACCTGAACATTTGAGAAAAATCAGATGTTTGTTGTAATTTGTCACCCTGTCCTGTAAAAACAAACCCAAACAAACATTAATTAAAGGTTTATTAGGGATTTTTATATGTGTCTCACCTAGATATTTGGATGTCTGACTCAAGTACTTCTTTCATCCAGGGGGGTTAAGGGGAGAGATTGATTCGTCATACCCACCTAACAATAAATATTAGGTTTTGAAGCTGAATCGGTGCTGCTATGAGCTGAAATAAACAACTGAGCTTCACCTGAATATTACCTGGAGTGCAGGGGCATTGTCTTAATGTCTAAATCTGGCAGAGGTCACATCTGAGCTGTTTAAATGGCAAAAGTCGTAGCATGGCCTTTTTAGTTTATTTGATGTATTTTGAGATAGAATCTCTTCGATTTTTTATGAGACTAACAGAAAACATAGGCACTTTTTTCCTGTCATACTACGTTTACGTCATGCTGTTTATAAAAACTGTTTTAGTGACAATCTGTATTGAAGGATTGCAGAGCAGGAGGACCAAAGGAGGGTGTGCGAGTCTCTTTACATGCATTGGCCCAGTTCAGCTTTAGCTCTTCTTTCTGGAAGGGGAGTGGGAGGAGGAACAATTTCGCTGTAATTATTACACCACCGCTCCCCCGCTTTTCTTTTTCCCCTGTTCTTTCCCTTTCGTTTTGTTGACAGCCAAGGTGAGCAGCAGGGACAGTTTTAACTTGGCTGCCTGTGATGAAGTTAGCGCAGTCACTTGGCCACTGGCCGCAAGTGGGAGCCGTGGGCCGGAGCCATCGCGTCCCGCAGCGCCGCGGCGGCCGCTGCCAGGCCGCCCGCCCGCTCACGGCCGGCGCCGCGCAGGTAGGTCGCGGCCGAGGCGGGGCCGCCGTCTCTGCGAAAGAGGAACCCGCGGCCGTGCGCCACGCTCTTCCCGCCCCCACTGGAACGGCAGGGAATTAGCAAAAAAGCAGCTCCGTTGGCCTTCCCGAAGCTCACCCTTTAAACGAAGGGACAGCTTGCTCCAGGCGTGATGGGACGAGGCTGGGGCTCGGCCTGGCCCTACCCGCCGGCTGTCGGGGTGCAGAGGTCACTTCCCCGCTTTGCTGGGCTGTGCCGGGCCGGCGACGGGTATCTCCCCGTCTCTATGTTCATATTTGGCGTTGGCCGCCGGTGCCCAGGAATTTCCCGTCATGCTCTCCGGGCGGCGGGCCCGTCACCGCGATCCCGGGGGGCGGGAGGGGCCGGGGCCGCTCGCTTGCTCCCTCGGGCCTCTCCTCATGCGCGCTGCGCCGCCGCCGCCGCCGTTCCTCTCTGTGCTTTGCCTGGCGCTGGCGGCTGCCGCAGGAGCCGCAGGTAGGAGCCGCGCCGCCGCCACCGCGGCCGGCAGCTGGCCCTCCGCGCGGGCCCCCTGCCACCGCGCCGCGGGGGTCGGGTGGCACCTGCTGGGGCTGTGGCGGGGGGTGGCGGGGAGGCGATGGGGAAGAACGGGTCTTCGCTGAGAGGGACCCCCTCGGGCCCTGCAGGCAGCGGAGAGCGGGGGTGGGGCTGGGATCGGTGCTCGGGTTGTTCCCTGGTTCACCCTGGTTCACGGAGCGAGCACCCGGCACCCTCCCTTCATCCCGGCCGTACCGCTGTGGTGTCCCCGTAGCCGCCACAGCGCCTGATCCCACGGGCGGACTGAGCGCCCGGACCCCTTGCTCCGGGCGTCCTCTGCTGTAGCTGCGCTTCTGGCTCAGGAACGTGGTAAATAGTTTCTGGGATGTTCAGCAGAATAGTTGGCTTGGTGAGGTAGCGCTTGACCGAGTCCGTAATTAGTTCAGTTCAGCTCCGCTCCTGACTGCTGGGTAAATTGCTCTTTGTCGGCTAGAAAAGGAGTTTAAACTTCACACAGACTTCCATAATTTGGTCGTTCTCGTCTGAGGGAGCTCAGCCTGCTCGCTCGCTGTTTTTGTGTTGTGTTGACAAATAGAGTAGACGGGAAGAACAACGTATAATTTATTACCTAGTGTCACCTTTCCAAGCTACTGTAGCTGCACTTGGTGCATCTTAATATTTCTGGGAGCAGGAATGAGACTCGGCTTCCTGTGATATTTGACATATTTGCTATAAACGCTGGCTTTTCTACTTAAACTGAAATTCCAGTCATCGTCCCCTTAAATTAAAGGCTGTCTGAAGGTGCAGTGATCTTAGGTAGGGGTTGTAACCATGTGTTAAAAGCACCAAATCTAACAATAGATTTCTATGCTTAAGGACAGATGCCTGCTGTTACCTAGCGATAAACTTCAAATCTCTTTAAGAGTTCTGACCTTAAACGCAGCTTTTAGGAATGTATCAAGCCTTACACTTTGTATGCCGTACTTCAAGTTCTTTCAAGCTTCCTATGGTTACTGTTAAAATGGTTCTGAAAGATAGCAGAGATGTCTGCAGTAAGCAGATACTTTGCCTTACCGGTATGGCTTGTTTATGGCAAACAGTAAATGGAAAGAGGCAGCGCGGCTCCCACCGTGGCGCAGTTGACACTTCTCTGAATCCAGCATTAAATGCTTAGAGTTTGTCCCATTTATGTTCTTGCCCTTACTGAATTGACACAAGTGCTTGCCGTCTTGTTTGCTGATGATTCCCAAGTTTTAATGTGCTGCTGCGTGCCTTTGCCGTTCGTCATGATTCCTTGTCTGCCAAATTTGGTTGGTAACAGTGCCCTTTAAGTCTGATTCTGGAAGTAGTTTCCGTGTGGCTTGTCATCTTAATCAGACGTCTGCTCATAGTTTCTAAAAGAATCGCCTGGCTTGCTGTAGACGAGGCTTATTTTAGAAGAGTGTTTCTTTATTGTCTTTAAAAATGTATGGAGGGAATTAAATATGGTAAATAGCTTAACCAGAGTTACTAAATAATCTTGGAATTCTGAGATGAAGGAAGATACTATTTTTCAAAATAAGTTCTGCACTTATTTCACCAAACCACTAAAGTTAGGGGAGTTAAGCCATATATAGTTAAGCCCGTAATGTGGTTGGTTGGTCCTTTTCCTGTCTGACGATTTTGGACCTTTATATGCATACAAAAAGAGCTTTTAAGAGGGAAAAAAATTATGTTTCTGCTCTAGGTGATCCTGCTCTGGCAGGAGGGCTGGACCAGATGATCTTTCAAGGTCCCTTCCAGCCCCTGACGTTCTGATATTCTATGATTCTTCCCCAAAATCACAATCTTTACAAACAGTGCCTTTATACATGGGATAATGTTTCTATATTTGGTAGCAAAGCCATATAAAGCATTTGATCCTAGACAAAAATAAAATCTTTTGACTGAATGACCTTGCTTATATTTTTCTAAGTGACAGTGGTTTATACACTGTCACAGGGGTTTGCTTATTACAGATTTTTATGTTTGTTCATACTGTAAGAATTCCTCACAGCTGTTTGATAAAGGAAATGTGCACACCAGGAAGATATTTGGGCCTTTGCCCTAATATTTATTGGAAGGATCTTGTTTACCTACTTGCATTTTGTCAGCTTTGTAAGGTGATACTTGTTTCTATTTCATTGGAGGTTCAGCCTCTATTACATTAGAAACACTAGAAAACTGCAATTTCTCTTTCAGGTGGATTGCTCAAGGTTCCGTTGTTACTTAGTATGAAAGATGAGGGAACAGGAGGGAGAAGGGGGAGAGTTCCCTCAGTTAAGGATTTAATCTTCTCAGCCAGAAGGTTAAGAAGTCTGTCTGTCTGCATCTGACTGGCATCACTACAAGCCAGCCATGCAGTAAACCCATCCAATTTTGAGATAGCATGATTCAAGTGAGTGTGCTCTCATTGCAGAGCAGCTCATAAGCTATATGAAACATTATATTAGTCATAAAAGCCAAATACGACCTTATTGTCCCCTTTATGTTATTTTTCTTTTGTCATTAAAAGCTTTGGTTTTGGCAGCACACAGGCTTCATATGAACTTAAGCTGTGGAGGCTTTAGCTAATGGGCAAGTGGGATAAGCTATCAGCCTAATTAGATTGGGAACTGACTTGTTGGAGAGCAGTGAAGTGGAAAAGGACCTGGGGGGTCCTAGTGGATGGAAGGTCGATCATGAGCCAGCAATGTGCTCTGGTGGCCAAGAAGGCCATTTCCATCCTGGGGTGTATTAGAAAGGCTGTGGTTATTAGGTCAAGAGAAATTCTCCTCCCCCTCTACTCTGCCCTGGTGAGGCTGCATCTGGAATATTGAGTCCAATTCTGGGCTCCTCAGTTCAAGAAGGACCTCAGGGTATTGCTTGAAAGAGTCCATCCAGCACAAAGCCACAAACTGCTGAAGGAAGTGGAACATCTTCCTTACGAGGAGAACCTGAGGGAGCTGGGGCTCTTTAGCTTGGAGAAGAGGCTGAGGAGTGACTTCATGAATGTTTATACATATGTAAAGGTTGAGTGCCAAGAGGATGGAGCCAGGCTCTGCTCGGTGGTGCCCAATGCTGGAACAAGGGGCAATGGGTGGAAGCTGAGGCATAGGAAGTTCCATGGAAACATGAGGAAAAATGTTTTCACTGTGAGGGTGACAGAACACTGGAACAGGCTGCCCAGGGGAGCTGTGGAGACTCCCTCTCTGGAGATACTCAAAACCTGCTTAGATGTGTTCCTGTGTGATCTGGTATAGGTGATCCTGCTTTGGCAGCGGGTTGGACTGGATGATCTTTCGAGGTCACTTCCAATCCCTAGCATTCTGTGATTCTGTGAATTACAGCTTGGTCCAGACCTGATTTAAGGGTCTTCTTAGCCAAGAGGCCCCTAGAAAAATGGACCTTCAAATTCCTGGTGTGTTTATGACAGTGTGTTTAGGAATTACTGTAGAATAAAGTCAGATATGGACTTATTTTTCCCTGAATAACTCTGGTGTGCTTATTTTGGAACAGAGTCCAAGGCCAGATGGAAATAGGGTGTTTCTTGCTCTGGAATTACCCATGTCCATACATGGAATTATTTAGAGGCTACTTTATGCAAGCTAGAGGTCTGTAGATGTAGCAACAAACCCTAACATTTTTTTGAGCTTTATATTTTTTTAACTCTCTCATAGAGTAAGAAGTGGCTACAGGTAAACCTTCCCTTCCATCACTCTTATTGCTTCTGTAGGGTTGTGTTATCTTTTCAAATACCTTATTTGTCTCAGAAGGTTCCTAGGTTGTCAGTAAACTATTAATAATGTGCTAACTAAAAAAAAAAACAAAACCCAAACAAACAAAATCAACCAAACAAACAAAAAAACCCACAAAAACAAACAAACAAACAAAAAACCAAACCACAAAACTGAAGTTATAAGTTCTTCTCTGTGAAAATTTTTAACTGTATAACCAACTAGAAATGGTTTGAAAGTAATTTCCAACCAACCACTTAAAGAAAAGGAAGGCAGAATCATTAACCACTACCAGAAAATGAAGAGTGTCAGTCTGGGGTTTAATGGATTTTTTTATCCTTGATCTGTGAGGATGGTGATCCTTATGTTTTGTCTGAAAATAAGGCAGGAGAATTCTTTGGGAACCTCATTTATGATGAAGCATTTGAAAATGACATAATTTATCTGCTTAGCTCCAGCTTTCTGGTTCTCATTTAGCAACCTCAATTCCAGTGACATTATCTGAAAATCACACAATCTAGCAACTGGAACTGTGAATAAAGAGGCTTTTCTTAGCAAAGATTTTAAGACCGGAGTAACTGAACGATGCTAGCTCAGAGGAGGCAAAACCGGTGCTTAAACTTACAATGTGGTAACGAAGTTGTGCCATCTTCACAAACAGAATTTAGTAAGGTTTTGTAATATGATTAATAGCATGAAGTAGTTCTTATTTGCCCTGAGCAGTGGACATGATCATTCCAGTAAGTTTTGGTTTTAAATACAATTCACCTTTTGAGTGTTTCACAAAGAAAGTCTAAGGGTGAGACTTCTGAGGAGCTCCTCAATTCAGTCTTTTCTGTATCTAAGCATTGGGATTTAAAATGGTTTATTTGAAATGTGGGCAGCAGCTTAGCAAAACATATATAGTGTGCCGATGCATTGTTTTGTTGGGAAGTGTTACCACATCCAAGAAATCTTAAGAGTAACGTCATGCATGGTGTTTGGAAGTATTTCCCTCGGGATCTCTACAACTCTCTGTTCTTCTGAACAGGCCCAATGCCACTGAGTTTCACCTGATGGAAAACAAATCCCCACTATCAGGTAATAACAACTGCGCTGATGGAAAGTAGCTGCCAAATGTCGTTGCTTTTGCTCCGGTCACACAATGAAAATGGAACAAATCAAAACAAAAAAATCAACACCAGGAATCTTAGCAGCTTCCTTAGGGAAGTGATCTGTGCCAGTTCTTGCTGAAACAAAACAGCCCAGAAAGTGATTGGCCTGGCTGAGGGATTGCCCTATTCTTGTTCCTCTCTGTTGTCCAGTGTGTGGTTTGTGGGGAAATCCATGGGCGAGGCTCTGCCTCCAGCTGCACGCACGCATGGGGAGTGTAGGTGATTTTAACCACTTGGAGGACCTGTGTGGCGGGTTGGCTGGGGTGGGAGCCCACATGGATGTCCCTTTCAGTTTATGCAGCAAGTGTTTGACAGCATAAAGTCTGGTTTTGGGTTTCCTGCAGCTAGTTCAAGAGTAAGCATTGATTTGACCCAAAGTTACTGTACTTAATCAAACTGGCTGAGAAAAGTGGTCCACCTTGTACAACCTGGCTTTGACACCTGGGTCACATTATCCCCATCTTACTGATGGGAGGAAGCTTGGTATTAAACATAAAACCAACGAGCATCCCTCCTTATGTGCCTCAATGCTGAGTAGTCGTGACTTAGCCCCAGTTTGAGTTTGAGCTTGTGAGTGGTCCAGCAGGGATCCAGTCTTCATGATTCTGAAAGCAAGGCCTACAGACCAGGTTGGCCAGGCTTCTCCCTTACAGCAGTGGCACTGGCAGTAGCCGTAGCATGAGTTTGAGGGAGAGAAGGGAGTAAGAAAGGAATGGATGCATAGGCTGCCAGCTTGGGGACAGGCAGAAAAGTTGAGGTGGATCAACCAAATGTGTGAAATTAAAACCCTGAGATAGAAATTCAGAAACTCCACAAAGAAAGTGATTTAGGGTTTCCATATCTTTATTCTCTCTGCTTTCAAATGGCTGCGTTAAAAGAGTATCAGTCCTGTTGGTGAAAGTCTTAGTTTAGCTGCTTGCTATGGTAGCTGTACTTTTAGACTGCATCCTTGCTTTTTCCTAATTTTATTAGAGATTAAAATCAGCATTATATTACTTCTTTTGCATATACAGTGCTGCTGACAGCATACCTTTTAACAGCTCTTTTCATGAGAGAAACCAAGTTGTCTGTGCGCTACTTGTTTTGTGTTTACTTAAAAGAAAGCACACTAAGGGACAACATCTGCACCATCTTATGTAGCAAACTAGGGGTTTGCTCAGGAGGGGACCCTCCAGACAGTGCTGGTCATTGATCTTCTACAGAACCTTGTGTTGCTCATCCAAAACCATAAAGCAGCTTTGCTACTTGTCTCTGAACTTGAGAGGTGCCAGATCGTACCAAACTGTTTTTAGTAGTGTTTGAACCATGCTGAGAAGGGTTACAACAGATACTTGGCGAAAC
Source organism: Ramphastos sulfuratus (assembly GCA_013399055.1). Classification (NCBI taxonomy): domain Eukaryota; kingdom Metazoa; phylum Chordata; class Aves; order Piciformes; family Ramphastidae; genus Ramphastos; species Ramphastos sulfuratus. The sequence continues at coordinate 41,110 of WBNM01007901.1, forward strand.
CCTGAGACTCTGCCCATGAAGTACTGAAATACAGTAGCTGTCTAGGGGAAATGAAGCTGGTTTTCGTTGCTCTATTACATATGAATTACAGAGTAGCACATTTTTATCTAACAACAGCCAAGGAATAGCTATGACTAATACAGACTGTAATAGCTGAGGGATGTAATGCTATTTATGACAAGATGCAGGTTTTCAGAGCATTATCCCATCTCCACAGTCACTCTTATAGACTAAACAAACCAAGTTCTTAATATTTTGCAGGGATTTGGTTTTCTGAACCTTTAAAAAAATAATTTATTTTTTAAATTTCTCCTCTTGACTTTTCCTCAATTGTCTTTGTCCTACATGTCAAACCAGTAGGGTGTTCCAGCTGATACCTCACTGCTGCTGAAATGAGCAGATTTCCTCCCCAGCCCATGCTTTTATGCGTTATGATTCTCTTTCTAATAAACTCCAGATTGTCGTCTTTTTTTTTTTTTTTTCCCTTTTTCTCTTTTTTTCAGTACTGCTGGTCAGGTATTCTTCCTTTTGTTTTTTTGTTTGTTGTGGTTTTGTTTGGTTTTTTGTTTTTTTTTTCTTTTTGGTAGTGATTTCAGTTTTGTTGTTGTTGGTTTTGGGTTACTTGTTTGGTTTGATTTGGTTTTGTTTTGCCCTTGAGGATTTCTTTTAAGGACCGCAAGTGATTCTTTGTACTTAGTTGTATCAAATTTCATCTTACTGTTTTTTTGAGCATTTCTTCAATGTGAGGCAATCCTGAGTTCTGCTCAGCTGTTTAGGGTGCCTCACACTCTGTAGAGGTTGGCGTCTCTGCCATTTCAGTAAACCTCCTTGCTGGATTTTGACTTCAGTCAGTACGAGAAGTGTTGAACAAATAATGTGTGTTTTTAAATAGCTCTGCATCTGTGCCATAGGAACTTGATCCAGAAAGGAGGTGCTTTTCTATGTTGCTCTGTCAAAAAGTATTTTGTAGTTGAGAGCTGTTTGATTTACTGCTTTCCTCCTGCCTGCAGAAGAGAGGGCAAGAAGGAAAATATGTTGATTGGTGGGATTAAATTTGGACAAGTCCATCTTGGCAGCTAACAGTTTTCCATTGCCTGTTTATGGATTGTTTAGTAATTTATTTCAAAGTATTTTTGGGTGTTGAAGGTGAGTTTGTGGCCATGTAGTTTACCAGTAGTGCTTTACTCCCTTCTGAAAAATGGACGTTGTCAGCTTACTCCTGAGCTTTTGGAAAGAAAAAAGCCTTTCAAAAGTTCTCCAGGGCATTTCCTCTTTTCTAAACAGTTGCCCCAGTTTGTTTACTAAAGGCTGTAGAATAAATTTCCTAATCTGTCAGAGGGGAAGACCAACTTCAGACAAAAGTTGCAGACACACAAGTTCATTCTGTCATCTGAGAATACAGAGATTCAACATTAGCTTGCCTTACTTCTGATTGTCAGTCTTGTATTTGTCCAGCTGAAGTACCTGGAGAGAGTTCCTAAGAATAAGAAGGAAAGCTTGATGGAGGTCTCTGTGTGTCTTCAGCAACTTCAGCCTTCCAGTATCTGAAGAGGGCCTACAAGAAAGCTGGTGAGGGACTTCTCAGGGTGTCAGATAGTGATAGGACTAGGGGGAATGGATCCAAGCTAGAGGAGGGGAGATTTAGATCAGACATTAGGAAAAACTTCACTATAAGGGTGGTGAGACACTGGAACAGGTTGCCCAGGGAGGTGGTGGAAGTTTTTAAGGCCAGGATGGATATGGCTCTGGGCAACTTGATCTGTTGGAAGGTATGTGTGCCCACAGCAGGGGGGTTGGAATTAGATTATGCTTGAGGTCCCTTCCAACCCTGACAATTCAGTGATTCTCTAATTGACATTACAGATCCAAGTGACTGTCAGGCTCCACTGACAATTTGTGTGCAGAACAAGGTCTGTGGAACAGATGTCAATGGTTTGAAATTAGTTAATGCAAATACTTCAAATAAATACCTCTGTTTCTTCAAAAATGGGTAAGTATACTGCCATGGAATGTCACCTGGGCAGTCAACCTATTTCCAGCTTGATAATTTGTTCTGTGTGTTGCTTGCTTTGTGATGGGCTACAAATAATGAAATTTGGAGATGAACCTAACTGGTCACAGCCTCTGGGTTATCAGTTTTCTTATTTGTCTTGCCTAGCAACTACCTAAAGCTTCCAAACATCTAGGTAAGTTGTATCTGTGAGTATCTATAGAAGTACACATATTCATATAAGAGAGTGAGAATCTTTCTCTGCACGTGCACCAGTGCTATAAAAATTGCATAATGAGCAACAAATTAATCAGAATTCTGACCAGTAATTATTGTTTTTACAAACCTTAATGTGAACATAGAGCTGTGCATCTTTTGTTCTCTGATTTTGATAAGGGGTGCTGAAGGCTTGTGTGTGCTGAAGCAAACTGTGGGAGGAGAGTGGTCCAGTGCTGGGGACTGAGGGTGCTACTGGAGCATGGCTAACTCACTGAGGAATTTATTAACGTGTCAGTGAGAGTGGTGTGAAACGTCAGGACCAAGAGGGGAAAGAGAGACTCTCAATGTTTTAAATGTAGCATTTTCTTTTTTGGAGGATAGGTCAAAGTAGGACAGAACCAAACTGTATCTGGGGGCAAGGCTTAATGAAGCTCCTGAAAGCAGGAGGGGGCTACCTGTGAGTGCTGTGCTGCTGCCTCTGAAAGTGGAACAGTTGTCACTTTAAAGAACAGACTATGCAAAGAAAACATCAACATTTCTCATAGAATATTGATCCAGATCATCCAGTGAACTACAAAGCCTTGAAACTAGTAAAAAATGGAGGGAAGCAAAGAACAAACTCGATGGCTGTATTGTTCCACCTGATGACCCTCCAAATGAGAGGAATTGAACTGGGCTGTGTGCTTGACCCATGAGCCATCTGCATGGGCATGAGCATGCCTGGTGTGTGCATCTGGTGGGGCTCTACCCAGGACTGGGGGGCTGCTGTCATGCTTGCCATGCGTGTCTGGGGGAGCTCCACACAGAACTTGGGGCTGTTGCCAGGCTTGGCATCAGCAGGCAGGCAGCATTGCCCTGCCTGCAGGTGGCTCACAGCTTAGGCCATGGGAGCTGGCTCCGGGGATGACTCCAGTATTAGCCCTATCCTATGGTCACAGTAACAGAGTGGGAAAAAATATATATGTTTTTTCCTCAAGGTTAAGTACTTTTTTGCTGTGCAGAAAGGTTTTGCATGGTTACGGTTGGTTGCAAGTCCAACTGGGGGTTATAAGATGAGTAATTTTGTCTTTTGAATGCATTTAGGGATGGGAAATTTGGAATGAAACAACTCAAGCTTTAATAAATATTCACAGTCAATTAAAAGGGGTAGAAGAGACACCTCATTCTGGACAGTTGGGAGAGAATTACAGAGAAGGAAAATAAACACATTTAAAAGTTAATCATAGAATTGTCAGAGTTGTAAGGGACCTCAAGGATCATCAAATTCCATCCCTCTGCTTTGCACTAGATCAAGTTGCTCAGAGCCCCATCCACCCTGGCCTTAAAAACATCCAGGGATGGGGCTTTCACCACCTCCCTGGGCAACCTCTGTCTCACCACCCTCACGGTGAAGAACTTCTTCCTAACATCCAATCTGAATCTACCCACTTCTAATTTTGCTTCATCCCCCCTAGTCCTATCACTACCTGACACATTAAAAGTCCCTCACCGGCTTTCTTGTAGGCCCCCTTCAGATACTGGAAAGCCACAATGAGGTTTCCTTGGAGCCTTCTCTTCTCCATTTTAAGTATAAACACTCTTGGCTTATTTACTGTAGTGTCCCAGAATATTACAGAATCACAGAACATTAGAGGTTGGAAGGGACTCCCTTGTCAGAGCAGGATCACCTAGAGTAGGTCACAAAGGAACACGTCAGGTGGATTTTGAGTGTCTCCAGTGAAGGAGACTCCACAACCTCTCTGAGCAGCCTGTTCCAGTGCTCTGTCACCCTCACAGTGAAAAAGTTTCCCCTTGTATTTACACAGAACCTCCTATGCTCCAGCTTACACCCATTGTCCCTTGTGCTATCATTGTGCATCACCAAGAAGAGCCTGAGTCCATCCTCCCGACACCCACCCTTCACATATTCATAAACGTAAATGAGGTCACCTCTCAGTCTTTTCTTCTCCAAGCTAAAGAGACACAGCTCCCTCAGCCTTTCCTCACGAGGGAAATGTCCTGCTCCATCATCTTTGTGTCTTCCCACTGCTATTCATAAAAATAAAAGTACATCTCTGGCAAGGGAAGTCTTACAAGTTTCTCTTTTTTTACATAATGTAATTTTGGTATGGATTAGATGTTATTTTAGTTTATCTTTTTTTCAACTGCACCGAGGGTATTTGGTTTTAGGATGGTTAATATTACTGTTACAGTGCATGAGCCGTTCTTCAATGTTGTTTTGCATCCTGATTTCTTCATGCTGTAATTCCTCTAAGAATATTTTTTGATAAAAGGCTGAGGATTTCTTATGTATTCATAAGGCTGCTCGTCGTACCATCCTGACACACTCTGTGTGATCAAAGGTACCTTTGTGAAGAGTGCTTTTATTCTGTTGACATAGGTACAGAATTCTGTGTGCTGAGGATGTTGTTTGAAGAATGTTGCTTGAAGGGTAACCGAGGCTGTGTGGTCTCTCATTTTCTAGAAGGGCGCTGGCTCCTCTCGGTGGTGATGAGTGGTATTGGGCTTTAGAGAAAGCCACGTAGAAAATTTCCATGTAAGGCAGACTGCTGAGGAGAGATTGGCAGCTCTGATGTCTTCAGCTCTAAATACTTTTCTAGTAGCTGAAATGATAAAAAAAAAAAAGAAACAACCTGAATTGGTCTGAAACACTAGGTAGCAGAGAGCTCGTAACCGAAGCTGATAAACCTCATGCTTTATTTTAAAGCTTTTCTTTACAAGATATGAGATGATCAGAGGAGTCATAGAATGGTCTGGGTTGGAAGGGACCTCCCAAGGCCATCTAGTCCAACCCCTGCTGCAGTCGGCAGGGAGATCCACAACTAGAACTGGTTGCCCAGAGCCCTGTTGAGCCTCACCTTGAATATCTCCAGGGAAGGGGCCCCAACCACCTCCCTGGGAAACCTGTTCCAGTGTTCCACCACCCTCATAGTAAAGAGCCTGTTCCTAACATCCAGTCTAAATCTGCTTTTCTCTAGTTTGAAGCCATTGCCCCTTGTCCTGTCACCACAGGCCTTTGTAAACAGTCTCTCTCCATCCTTCTTGTAGCTCCCTTCAGGTACTGGGAGGCTGCTATTAGGTTTCCCCAGATCCTTCTCTTTTCCAGAGTGAACAACCCCAGCTCCCTCAGCCTGTCTTTGTAGCAGAGGTGCTCCAATCCCCTGATCATTTTTGTGGCCTTCCTCTGGACCCACTCCATCATGTCCATGTCCTTCTTATATTGAGGGCTCCAAAGGTGGATGCAGCACTCCAGGTGAGGACTTACCAGAGCAGAGGTAAGTGGCAGAATCACTCTCTGGATCTGCTGGCAATGCATCTTTTGATGCAGCCCAGGATGTGGTTGGCCTTCTGGGCTGCAAGTGCACACTGCTCATGTCCGACTTCTTGTTCATAAGCACCCTTAGTGGTGGGGAATACTCAGGTCTGGTTCACAGTCTGATATAAAAATTATATTTTCTTGTGTAGCAAGTTATAAAAATACAGGAAGATAATTCAATTTCCAAATGGTTTTTGTGGTGAGGAATTGAATGCTGAATTAAATGACACAAGCTAATGTTTGGGTAGGATGTGAGTCTGTGTGTGGTTTCTGCAGTAAAAGTGCATAAAGTAGTAGGTTTTGTGGCATTTATAGGCACGGTATGTGTATGCACGTGGAGACAGATATTAGCACCAACCATTTTTTCAATTAAAAAAGTTTAAAATGTCTTAAAAATCTGCTGGCCGTAGCTGTATTGGTTATGTTTTGGCAATTTCCTGTATGTGCTGTGTAATAATCCCATAGCATCTCATCTCGTACTGAGGATGCTTTAGTTTTCTGCTGTGGGAGAGAGTGTTGTTTCTTTGGAGTTTTCTGCTCCCTGATACAGGTTTTACTCTGGGAGCCTGTTAAGCTGGAGACCAAAACCATGTGTGAAATCACAACTGTTTTTAGCTCTAATGCCTTCAGGGACATTGTCTCCTTCAGTGGACTAATGTCATTCCCATATTCCCTTACAGTGCCTGGCAAAACAGGGTCATCAAATTAACTCCTCTGTGATCTTTCAGAATTCAGCTTCTCTGTGTAGCAGAAATGACAACCTCCCTAACACCTCCTGCAGCATAGCCCATTTGTGCTGTGTAGAACAGGAGTGCATGCTCAGCAAACTACTGCAGGGCTGGTTTTCACTCATCTCAGTTTAGGAATGAGCAAGGCAATGCTGTTTTCAAAAGACTGTGCTTTTTTTGATATTTAAGGTTGGAAGTCCTCTTAAGTCACACCAGTTCTCAGCTGGAGGCTTTCTTTCTGCTTCATTTTTATGAGACCCGCTACCTAAGAGAAATGGCTGGTATCACATATCTGCTGTGTATCATTACCCAGGCAAATAAGCCTTGTAAGAAGTCCACTGAGTTACAGAGCATTGTGTAACACAGTTTAAAAGAACTCCAATGCCAAGTGATGCATTTGTTTAATCTTCAAAATCAGTCTTTGGTTTTGTTGTTTTTTTGTTTGGTTTTTGTTTTGCTTTTCGTTTTTTTCATTTGAGAAGTAAGAAGTAGTACAGACTTCAGAAAAGCCAAACAGAAATTCCTATTGAAGGGCTTCTCTTCACTGCCAAAAAAGAAAGTTACATTTTATCTTCTGGTAAATGATGCATGGGATTTGTCTTGAACTAAAAATAACAAGAAAACTTGGTAGCTCTTTTGTGTTGGTAAGCTTGACAAAGCAAATATTGGTGGAGGGGAAGAGCTTGCCTATTTAAAGTGACCTGATAGTAAAAATAGGTAACATGACTTCAGTGCTAGGAAGCCTCTTGTATAGTTCTATCAACATCAGTAACCTAAAAGTTTAGAAACTGGGTTTGGTTTTGTTTTTTTCTTCTAGTATTGAAAATGAATTCTTTATTGGTGAGCAATGCAAAAAGCTTCTGGGCTTGCCAGTAGGAATTGTTAGATTAAAAGGTTACTTCCAGAACACTTGTATCTCATCATCTGAGCACCAGGAGCAATTAAATCTTTACTACTGTGCTGGAGAGGCTTGCCTGGAATGGAAAAGATTAGATGTTTTTTCAAGATGTTGAAAGGATCGTGATTCTCAGAAAAGACCCATTTAAGAATAGTTTATGACTGTTGTAGTTATAAAACTCACTGCCCTAAAGGGAATGTGCTGTATGTTGGCAGCCTGCCAAGCCAGGAAAAATGAAAATGCGGCTCAGCTCTATTTTAGTGCATCAGGTCTGGGAGAAGCAGGCATGGACGGGGGGAAAATCCCAAGTGACCTATATTTACTGTCCTTTGGGAAGCGTTTGCATGTTGTAACTATTGGGAAGCAATCTACAAATGACAGATGTGTGAGTGCTCTGCAAGGCTCAAAGACTTGATTTCTGCCCTTAGCCAAGGGTCCTCTTTTGTCCCACGCTTGGAAACTCCTTACTTGTCTAGTCTCTTCTCGGGATCTCTCCACTTTTTCTTGTCTCTGCAGTTTCACTTTGCTCATGTAATCCATTGCCTGCAAGGCTTGCAGTGTCTTGTCTCTGCTCTAATGAAGTCTGCTCCCGTTTTACACCCCTCCCAAAAGACCAAGCCGGAGTCCCTTGACCCTGGGGGTCCCTCTTAACTTTGATATTACTTAAAGAAGAATTAATTAACTCCCTACTCCCTTTGTATTTAGCGTAGCATGGATGTCTTCTTCATCCTCACTGTACGAGGCCATGTCCTTTGGCTGCTCAGAGGGGACTAGTATCACTGCCCTACTGTGTGCAAATGTTAAGTGGTAAAATAAGGAGAATTCAGGCACGCAGTTCTCTCATCCGTGGGAGCAGTTGCAGAACAGGGAGGCATTAATGCCCTTTCCCCCTTCTCGCTTTTCAAGAGTGTACAGCCTTCAAAAAACTCTTTGTTCTGGTTATTCTCTCACGTCTCAGGCCTTCTTAATTTAGTCCCTGAACACACCTCTGGGCTTTAGTTACACCAGTATGACAACGTCTTTGTTGCCAAACTGGTTTTTCACTAGCTGGATGGGGGGCAATACAATGGCCAGTTCAGCATGTGAAAAGAGGTATTCCTGTAAGGCATCGTGAGCTTCCCATCTTTGGCAGCTGATGCTAGAGGGATTATCTCAATTTTGTAATTAAATGAAAATTAAATGTAGTTCTTTGTTCTCTGCTCAGGTTTAGTGTTTTTCTAAGTATATTTTTTTTCTGTTTGAGATAATGATTCTAAATATAAATCAGACTCACAGATATGTAGAGCCCTACCTCCTTACTTAGCATATTTTTTTTTCCTCAGCAGTTGAAGTCAGTGAAATTATCCTAAATTGTGTGCAGCTGTTTCAGAATCTGGTTTATTTTCCAAGATTTTAATGGTTACTTTATTATGGTTTCAAGTGGTTAATTATTTTGATCGTTATAGCCTGCACAGGAACCTAAAATGTATTGTGGGAATCTTGTCTCTCTGAGAAGAAGTGGCAAAGTCTGTGTAATAAAGGACTTGAACTAAAGGCTGCACTCCTATAAAGATCTCTGATTTACTTCTGTGGGAAACTTATACGCAGCCCAAGGATGAAGAATGGAGTGTGGTTAGTCCTTAAGGCTTTGCTTGTCACTGTAACACAGAATGGGACTTGGCATGAGCAGGAATGAATAGGCATTCCAGCTATGGTGAGAGCAGTACTTCCATGCTGTCTGATTGTTCCTCGTCTTCTTTGCCTGCTTTCTTCTACTTCTTTACCTCATCTTCACCTTTAGACTGTTCTTCTTCCTCCCTAGAAGAGGCTGCTACTGAAGCTTCTTGGCTACAATATGAAAACCACATTGATGAAATGACTGAGCTATGTTACCCTGTTTCAGAGGATAAAGAGGGCTGGCCTGTGGGCACTGTGAGGAAGCCATGGGACTGAGGAGGGCCTCCTGTGCCTGTTGAGCTTAGGCAGCTGCAGCACATGCCATGCTTGGTGTCTGGCATGTGCTCACCTCCAGCCCTACTTGCTCTGCAAGTGTAGGGACAACCACTGTAGTTTGCATTATTGCAGGATCACAGGATGTTAACGGATTGGAAGAGACCTCTGGAGATCTTCAGGTCCAACCCCTCCGCCAGAGCAGGACCATAGAATCCACCACAGGTTGGACAGGAACACATCCAGATGTGTCTTGGAAGTCTCCAGAGAAGGAGACTCCATGACCTGTCTGGGGAACCTTTTCCAGTGCTCTGTGATTCTTACAGTAAAAAAGTTCTTCCTCATGTAGAGATGGAACTTCCTGTGCTGTAGTTTCCATCCATTGCCCCTTGTCCTGTCACAGGGCACAAGTGAGCAGAGGCTGTCCCTTCCTTCCTGACACCCAGCCCTCATCTATTTCTATTTATTTATTATATCCCCTCTTAGTCGTCTCCGCTCCAGACATTGGATGTATTCCTTGCTTAAGCACTGTTTTGTTTCCTCCACAAATGATCATTCCTGTAAGGACAGGCTATTGAAACATCTGTAGCTGGATCTAGCAGTATCTTAAAGGATTTCTCAGCAGAAGAATCATAGAATCATAGAATCATAGAATCATAGAATGGTAAGGTTGGAAGGAGACCTCAAGGATCATCTAGTTCCAACCCCCTGCCATAGGCAGGGACACCTCCCACTAGCACAGGTTACTCAAGGCCTCATCCAACCTGGCCTTGAACACCTCCAGGGAGGGAGCAGCCACAACCTCCCTGGGCAACCTGTTCCAGTGCCTCACCACCCTCACTGTAAAGAACTTCTTCCTAACATCCAGTCTAAAT
>WBNM01007901.1:51219-83901 GCA_013399055.1 Ramphastos sulfuratus
TCCAGGTAGATGACATCAATTGCCCTTCCCTTGTCCACTGTCGCTGTGACTTCACCATAAAAAGCCACTAAATTTGTCAGGCAAGATCTGCCCTTGGTGAAGCAGGGGCTGGTTACCACCAATCACCTCTGCTTTGTTTTCTATTTGCCTTAGCAGAGCTTTCAGCAGGATCTGCTCCATGATCTTGCCAGGCACAGAGGTGAGACTGACTGGTCTGTAGTTCTCAGGGTAGACCTTTTTTCCCTTCTTGAAGATGGGTGTTATGTTGCCCTTCTCTAGTCAGCAGGAACTTCACCTGTCTGCCATGACCTTTCAAATCTGATGGACAGTGGTTTGGCAACTTCATCTGCCAGTTCCCTCAGGACCCGTGGGTGGATCTCGTCAGGCCCCATGGACTTTTGCACGTTCAGATTCCTTAGGAGCTCACGAACGTGGTCTTTTACTATAGTAGGCAGATCTGCCTGCTCCCAGTCCTTACTTTTACCCTCTGGAGCTTGGACATTGTGGTTGGAGCCCTTGGTGTTGAAGACTGAGGCAAAGAAGACATTGAGCACCTCAGCCTTGTCCATATCCTCTGTCAGCAGCTCTCCATTTTTCTTCTGTAAGGGTCCCACATTCTCCCCAGTCCTTCTTTTCTCACTGATATACCTGAAGAAATTCTTCTTGTTCCCTTGATGAATGAGTGATATAGGTTACTGTTGTTGTTTTTCTTTCTTCTCACAGCTAAGGATTTAATTTCTTTCAGTAAAATATTCCAATTAGCCTCAAATCAGCACAGATACTATGAGGTATGGCAGTAATTACTTCTTTTATCAGAGCACTACATAAAGTTCTACATAAAAGTAGACTGGATTGCCATTTAGTGTTCTCATTCCAGCACAAGCAGCTATGAAGAACATGCTTTAATTGAGACCGTTAAAAGTGAAGTGGGAATTAAGATTTAATACTTACAATTTCTGTACCTGTAACTGAGAATCCATGTAAACATGAGAAAGATTTTTTTCACTGTGAGGGTGATGAAACACTGGAACAGCCTGCCTATGGGGGGGTTGTGGAGTCTCCCTTTTTGGAGATACTCAAGACCCTCCTGGATACGTTCCTGTGTGATCTGGTATAGGTGATCCTGCTCTGGGGAGGGGGTTTGGACTGGATGATCTTTCAAGGTCCCTTCCAGCCCCTAACCTTCTGTGATTCTGTGATTCCATATGAGAGGGAAGGGGAAGCATGTGTAGAAAAGCATGCAAGTTAAATGCTGCAGTACTTTTGTAGACCTGTAAGGCTAACACAATGAGTTTCTTTTAGAATGCTTTCACCAAGCCTTCATGAAGCTTAGATTTATAATTACCATCTTTTGCGGCATTTTGTTAGCTGTTAGTCATGGAATGGATTGGGTTGGAAGGGTCCTTAAATATCATCTAGTTCCAACAGTCCTGTGTGAGCAGAGACCTCTTCCACTTGATCAGGTGCTCAAAGCCTCATCCAGCTGACCTTGACCACTTCGAGGGACAGGACATTCACAGCTTCTCTGAGCAACCTGTTCTGAGATCTCTCTACCCTGGAGAAAATGTCTTTCCTGTGTCCTATCTGTATCTACTCTCTTCAGTTTAACACTGTTACCCTTGATCCTACTACTACACTTCCTGATCCCTTACCATCCTTCTTGTAGGTACTGGCAGGCCTCTATAGCTATTGAATGGCAACTATAAGGTCTCCTTGGAGCCTTCTCTTCTCCAGACTGAACAAGGCCAATTATCTCAGCTTGTCTTCATGAGGGAGGAAGTGAGGAAGATCACAGGATTACACAGGATCGCACAGGGTCACAGGATGTTAAGGGTTGGAAGGGACCTCTGGAAATTTTCAAGTCCAACCCCCCTGCCAGAGCAGGACCATAAAATCCACAACAGGTCACACAGAAACACATCCAGATGGGTCTTGAAAGTCTCCAGAGAAGAAGACTCCACAGTTTCTCTGGGCAGCCTTTTCCAGTGCTCTGTGACCCTTACGGTAAAGAAGTTCCTCCTCATATTAAAGTGGAATTTATTGTGCTGTAGTTTACATCCATTTCCCTTTGCCCTATTACAGGGCACAAGTGAGCAGAGGCTGTCTCTTCCTTCTTGACACCCAGCCCTCAGATATTTATATCCATTTATTAGATCCTCTCTCATTTTTTTTCCTCTTCAGACTAAAAACCTCCAGGTCTCTTAGCCTTTTCTCATGAGGCAGTGCTGCAGTCCCTTCATTATCCTTGTAGCCCTCCGTTGGACTCTTTCCAGTAGATAAGATGGTACTACAACCTCCTGATAATCTTCATTCTGGAGGCCATCTCTAACCACATGGAAGAAAAGAGGGTTGTCAGGAGTAACCAACATGGATTTACCAAGGAGAGATCTTGCTTGACTAATCTGATAGCCTTCTATGATACCATGACCAAATGAGTAGATGAAAGAAGAGCTGTGGATGTCATATACCTTGACTTTAGCAAGGCTTTTGATGCTGTCTCCCATAACATCATCACAAATAAGCTCAGGAGATGGTGGCATCGACAGCTGGTCTGTGAGGTGGCTCGAAAACCGTGTCAACAACAAAGTTCATAGGGTTATCATCAGTGGCATAGAGTCAAGTTGGAGGCCTGTAACCAGTGGTGTTCCCCAGGCATCAGCACTGGGTCTGGTTTTGTTCAATATCTTTATCAACGACCTGGATGAGGGCATTGAGTGTACCCTCAGCAAGTCAGCAAGTTCACCGATGATTCAAAATTCGGGGTGGGGGAGAGGGAGGGCTCACAGCCTGTCAGGCTGTGCTGCCATTCAGTGAGATCTGGATAGGCTGGAGAGCTAAACAAAGGCTAACCACATGAAGTGCAATAAAGACAAGTGCAGGATCCTGCATCTGGGGAGGAATTAACAACAGGCACCAGTACAGGTTGGAGGCTGCCCTGCTGGAAAGCAGTGCTGTGGAGAAAGACCTTGGAGTCCTGGTGGACAGCAAGGTGGCAGCAATGTGCCCCTGTGGCCAAGAGAGCCGATGGCATCCTGGGGTGCATCAGGAAAAGTGTGTCCAGCAGGTCTAAGGAGGTTCTTCTCCCTGTCTTCTCAACTAGATCAGGCTTCCAGAGTCCTGTTGAGCCTCACTTTGAATATCTCCAGGGATGGGGCCCCAGCCACCTCCCTAAGCAACCTATTAGTGTCCACCACCCTCATAGTAAAGAACCTGTTCCTAACATCCAATCTAAATCTGCTCTTCTCTAGTTTGAAGCCATTGCCCCTGGTCCTGTCACCACAGGCCTTTGTAAACAGTCTCTCTGCATCCTTCTTGTAGCTCCTTTCAGGTACTGGAAGGCTGCTATTAAGTCTCCCTGAAGCTTTCTCCTCTCCAGGGTGAACAACCCCAGCTCCCTCAGCCTGTCTTTGTAGCAGAGGTGCTCCAACCCCCTGATAATTTTCGTGGTCGTCCTCTGGACCTTATCTATCAAGTCCATGTCCTTACTTTATTGAGGGCTCCAGAGCTGGATGCAGTACTCCATGTGAGGGCTCACCAGAGCAAAGTGGCAGAATCACATCTCTGGATCTGCTGCCAATGCATCTTTTGATGCAGCCCAGGATGTGATTTGCCTTCTAGGCTGCAAGCTTACACTGTCTGTTCATGCCCAGCTTCTCATCCATCAGCACCTCCAGGTCCTTTTCCACAGGGCTGCTCTCTTTCACCTCATCTCCTGGTCTGTATGAGTAGAATACATTGTGCACTGGAAAGAGTGCTAGCTTCTGGATCAGAGAGTTCAGATTGGAAGGGGACTGAAACTTTTTAATTTTCCTTTCTCCAATAAGTAAACAGCAGTCCTTGTCCCCCTGCTGAAAAGTTTTCCTGTTCTCCAGCCTCCTGCCACAGCTGGTAGGTTGTGATGGTTATTGGATCAGACCCCATAAAACGTCTCTCTGTAAGCTATTAAACATTGCCTTTGCCCCCATGACAAACCTAAGATACTTGCTGCAAAGAGTAAAGTCCATAAAGACTACAAAGTGTAAAGCAGGGAGCAGGAGAGGCCAAGAGTTGCAATGTTAGAAACATTGTCAACAGAAAATGATGAGGGAGTAAATAGCTGTGTAGACAGAGAAATCCATGATATACTGAAATACTTGCTCACGTGTTTCTCTCTAAGCTTCACTTTCTGTTCCTGGAGTGCCTGGTGGTTGTTCTGTTTTGTGTGCTGAGTCTGGCTGGCAGCAGCTTTCAGTGAGCAAAGACCAAATGAAAAAAATAAAGTTGCTAAAGGCTGGAATAAATACATATATTAAACAGTCCACAAAGCTTTACTAGTGAAACATTTGGTTATGGTTTGATTTATGTCAGTGTAAATAAATAAAACCTTTGCAGAGCAACTGTTAGACTGGAGAAACTTAACAAAACAAATATTGATTAAAATTAAACTGTTAATGTAAGTCTTCAGTGTAGCAGGCTCACAGGCTTTTACTGTCTTCTAACTTCTGGCTGTTTGGTTTCTCCAGTGTGGCAATATTTTTGCTCTTTACTTTTTCCAGTGACATAGAAATTCCTGACATAAGAGCCTGACTCCCTGACTAGTATATACCTATCTCTAATTGTTTCCTGCCCTCCAAATGGGGCCAGAGAATTTGAGGTGGAGGCAGGGAAATCAGGGAAAAAAAAAAAAAAAGAAAACAGTAGAAGCTTCAAACTCTTACGGGCTTATTATTGGGGCAAGAAAAGAAATTATTGTTCCCTTAAGAATTTGTGTTGGTTTTCAATTTTGCTTGTAAAGGGCTAAAACTTCACATTTTTTTGGTGAGACCCAGAATTCTCATGTAATTTTGGAAATTCTGGACCTGAGTTGTCAGGAAAAAACACTGAATATAGAAAAACTTGAACCAGTAGTGCTAACAGCTCCTGAGACCCCTGATGCTTCCACTACAGCTGTTAAAAGCAAGGTGTGGTAGTATTGGAATTTAATTTCTGAAGTTGTCCCTCCACCAGAGAAATTTCTCTAGTTCCAGTCAAAGACTGAGAAAACATAACCCACATATGTATGAAGTTATTAATTTCTGAAGGACAAATTTCACGGATTCCTAAACAAATGTTTCTTTGGGGACCGAACACTCTAAATGTTTGTACCTAACAATATAGAGGCTTCTGAAAACTGGCAGTGCTTGAGCATATGCCAGCATTGGGATATCATCATCCTAACAGGAAGGTTTTCATAGAGTTACAATGTGTATCATCCTAGCAAAAGGCTTCTGAAGCCCACCTAGTAAGATCACACAATTGTCAGAGTTGGAAGGGACCTCAGAGATCATTTAGTTCCAAACCCCCTCTCATCGTTGAGGACACTTTTCCACTAGATAAGGTTGCCCAGAGCCACTTCCAGCCTGGCCTAAAAACATCCATGGATGGGGCCTCCACCACAGATGGGGCCTCCACCACCTCCCTGGGCAACCTGTTCCAGTGTCTCACTACCATTATGGTGAAGAGCTTCTTCCTAATGTCTAATCTAGATCTCCTCTCTTCTAGCTTGGATTCATTCCCCCTAGTCCTGTCACTACCCAACATCCTAAAAAGTCCCTCACCAGCTCTCTTGCAGGCCCTTTTCAGATACTGGAAGGCCACAATAAGGTCTCCTGGGAACCTTCTCTTCTCCAAACTATACAACTCCAACCCTCTCAGCCTGTCCTCGTAGGAAAAGTGCTCCAGCCCTCTGATGTTTTCTGCTCTATTGGTATGATTGGTATTCATGAGATTTACAAGCTATTTCTGAGCATGGTGTCCATCTTTTGAGAGCCAGACAGATGAAAGGTCCATGCTGCCACAAGTTGTGCTAGGTTACAAAGTGAAGTGTGGTGGAGGGGCTCCAAGAGGTCTGGTGACACTGGGAGACAACTCTGGTATCTTGCATGTTGTGAGCAGTGCAGCAAGCTGCATGTATTGAAAAGAAAAGAAAAGAAAACCCCAAAAACCCTAACCCTGGCTAAACAACAAAACCATGATGAATAGAAGCATCATCTGTTTCTCTAGATTGTGAGCTTTCCTCTGACCTCTTCATGGAGTATCTGTCCCATCCAGAAAGTGGCATGTTGCAGTGCTGTAATCAAGACGTAGCAGGGTGACAAGACTATGTGGTGGGAGAGCCAGGCTGCAGACTTGCCATGTCTCAAGGACACAACAGTTGTGTTAGCATAGTGCTCTTGCCAGGCCACTGGGCCTTGGCATTTCTTAAGTGAGATGCTGAGCTGACATGGTGGGCTTCCTTTAGGGCTGAGGCAGGTGCCTCCAGTACCAGCATGGGGTCTTTGCTTAACTGGGAAAGGTCTGGCTGTGCACAGCGCAGGTGTTTAAACCAGCCTCAGTGACATGGCCAGGATGCAGATTTTCTTCCCATGTTTTGTGTCATGCTCTGCAAGTTCCTGTTTAGTAAATCTGAGGCACAGAGTGAGTACCTGACCCTGTTGAAGGCTATGGCCAACCCTGAATCTGCTGCAGACAGAGCAGAGGAAAGATCTTAACCTGTTGCAATGTTAGCACTATTCTCCCTCAGCCTGTTTTCTGCATTGGCAGACAGAGGTGAAACACCTCCAAAGGAAGTGTGCTACTGTAGTGAGCTGAACTCTGCTCTCTGCAGTGATTCTTTACAAGCAGTCCTTGCTGTGGTCGGTTAAATGACCTGCAGCAAGGGGTTTGTGTGTGCAGTACCTAGCACCAGAAAGTCCCCTCCTACTTGAAACTATACTGTGATACTGTGATACAGGGCATTGCTGCAACATAGAGAATAAATAAAAATAGAGATCAAAATGTCAGCAATAAAGTATGTTAACTGCAATAGAGTACTTTCATAAATGTGCAGTTATATTTTATTGGACTTTCAGGACTTGTATATCCTCTTGAGCTTTTATGAATACTTTAAATAACAGTTTTGATGAGCACTGAAATAGTTGACTTTTTTAGGTGGTCAGTATCTATTTTATAATCCTCAGGCATTTAAAATAATTTCCTTTGAACTGTTTACCCTTGAGGGAGTTACAGTCCTGACACCAAAGAGCAGGGAAGTGTTGTTGGTCTGGGGAGGCTGGTCTAGGACCTCTGAGAAGCATGGCCATTGAGCATCTAGGGAGATTTTTCTCCCACTCTACTCTGCCCGAGTGAGACCATACCTGGAATACTGTTTCCAGTTTTGGCTTCCCAGTTCAAGAGAGACAGGGACCTGCTGGAGAGAGTCCATCAGAGAGCCATGAGGATGACTTGAGGGACTTGAGCATCTCCCCAATGAAGAGTGACTGAAAGACCTGGGGCTATTTAGTCTGGAGAAGACTGAGAGGAAATCTCACATCAATGTGTATAAATATCTGAGGAGTGTGTGCCAAGTGGAGGGGGCCAATCTCGTTTTGGTGGTGAGCAGTAATAAGACGAGGAACAATGGATACAAACTTGATCACAGAAAGTTTCACCTCAACATGAGGAGAAACTTCTTCACAGTGAAGATAACAGAGCACAGGAACAGGCTGCCCAGAGAGGCTGCGAAGTCTTCTTCTCTGGAGACTTTCAAAACCTGCCTGAATGCATTCCTGTGTGGACTACAGTAGGGGATCCTGCCTTGGCAGGAGGGTTGGACTCGATCTCTGGAGGTCCCTTCCAACCTCTAACATCCTGTGATTCTGTGGCTGCACAAGAGGAAGGTGACATGGTGCGTCCCTTCACCTCTGCACTCGGCTTGTCAGGCGCCTGTGTGTGTCTGCACTGCGCGGCTTCATAAAGACGTGTAAGAGGTTATCACATAGGGAGGGTCGATAAAGACCACCGCTTAGGGATCAGTCTGTCCCTCTGCTCTTCGGCATTCAGGACCTCTCCAATGGCTATCACTGCTCCGGGTCTGAAACGACGGCTCCGGAAAGCCGCGCTGCTGAGAGTTTTGGCGAAGCCAGGCGCGCACGAAGTCCCGCGGGCGGCGTTGTTCCTGCGAAAGCCACTGAAGAATGTAGCCCGCCTGTGGTGGCAGCTGCGGCACCCGAGAGTAAGACGCCGCCTGACGGCGTACGAAGTGCGAGGCCCGAGCGGTGCCGGGCCGAGGCCGCCAGGCGGCGCCGTCCTGCGAGAGCCGGCGGCGCGCAGGAGGCCGTGCGGTCCGCCCGCCGCCGGGGGGCACCCGCTGCCAGCAAAGGTCGGCGTTGGTCGCCGGCCGGCAGGGGAGAGGGGCGGTGTTGCCCGCGTGACACTGGTGGGCGGCCTCGGGAAGCCGTGTTGGTGGCATGGCGGCGTCGTGACCTTTGGTCCTTTAGTAGCCGGTAGGCAGGTCGCGAAGAGTTTCGTTTTTTCTTGTAAGCAGCTCTGCAGTCACGAACGACAATGACATGTTTATTTCTGTGCAATGGCCCTTTCGGGCTGTCCGCCGTGCAGTGCCTACCTTCCTCCGCCTTTGCCGCCGCACAGAGGTGCTCGGGTTTCAGTGAGTTTAGCTGAGATAATTCAGACTTCAGGCATGTTAATTCAAGCGACTTTCCGTGAGAAACACTCCAGAGCAGTCCACTAGTAGGCACTGCTGAGTACGGCAGGGTGAGGCCCTGTGAGCTGCTCAGCTGGTGTGCTGGGAAGTGCCTAGGACAACCTCCCGCGCTAAGGCCGCTGCTGGACCCTGCATTCCGCAGCTCTTGTGCTGTCACAGGCAAAACAGAAAGAGGGCATCTGGGGCGAGACTGGGAGCTGTGCCTTGCAGCTCATTACCCACATGGGGCCTAATCCGGCTTCCACCAGAGTCCGTGAGAGCTGCATTATTGACTTAGATGGGGGTTGGCTCCAGTCCCCGATGTCACATAACCTTCTAAAGTTAGCTGCAGCTATGAATGGCTGGGTTATAAGGCAGCAACATTTCCTCTTTCCCATCACAGGGTAAACGGAACAATTAGTATTTGTGCATTAAATCCTTCTAAAATAAAATCTCACCACTACCATCTCTCCATTTGCTATATTTAAACTGGCCGGAAGATTGTTTAAATACATCTTGTGGACGGTTTACAATGTAAATTATTTCCTTTCTTTAAGAAAAAAAGTCATGGTTTTAAGATATCTGGCAAGTTTATTACAATGCAACGTCACGTTCCTCAAACAAGCCATCAAAAGAACAATTTTTAACAATGACTGCTCTCCAGCATTCCCCATTCAGAAATACTGCAGAGTGTGATTTTATTTTGAATTAAATAAATAGAAAAAGCCTGCATGTTTGATCTGCCCAGTGCTCCTGGGTGCGTTTAAAGCAGGATTCCTGCCATCTTGCACTTGCTATCCTGCATTGCTCTCAGCTGGGTATATAAAGCAGCCATTGTGAATACTCCCTGTAAAAATGCCCCCTCTCTCATACTTGGTAACACAGTAAGTTGTTTCACTGAGTTCTGTATAATACATGTCAAAATGCTGGGGGAGGAGAGGTATCAAAAATGGGCTAAGCCAACTAAGAAAAGTCCATTTAGAATTACGCTCTCATGTGGTGGTCTCATAAAATCATAAGCATTGTTTTTTCAGTGAATGTATCTTAACATTTTTGATGTTTTAATTTGTTCTCTCTTTTTTTTTTTTTTTTTTTTTTTTTCTTCCCTACTCAGCTCTTGCCCCTGTTCTTTGCCTCTGGTTTTGTTGGTGAGGATATCACAGTGATGTCTGCATTCAACCTGCTGCATTTGGTGACAAAGAGCCAGCCAGTGGCCCTGCGAGCCTGTGGGCTTCCCTCAGGTTGAATGGGTGCTGCTTGTTGTGTCATGCATTAATGAAGGCCCTTTTAGGAATGTGTCTCTGCTGCAGGAAACTATGTGCTATGGGTTGCTCTGGTTTGTTTTAAGATTTCTTTTGAACCAGAAATTTGTTTGCTTTTTTTTTTTTTTTTGTTGTTGTTGTAAAAGTCACTGGCTTGAGTGAAGGTTTTATTTAGGAGCCTTGGAAATGCTGTCTTCATTTCCTTGTCCAACATATTCTCTCTTAAATTTTATATTATTGTCCTCATTCTTGGCAAAAAAAAAGTGAAATAAAGCAAAAATAATCTATTTGATGCCATTTAGAATTAAACAAAACAGAAAAGAATATAATGTATTGATTGCTATTAAATCATAGGACTTCAAAATGTTCTCCAAAAGCAGTATACTGTAGTTACGCTCCATGTGTCCCTTTTCACATGTTGTTATAAAATATCTTCCACTGAAAATCATTTAGAGTTTAAAACTTCATTCTTCCCTTTCTCTAATAGCGTATTCTTCAGTTTTGTGATGCTTGTCTAAATAAATAAAGAGAAACATGTAATTTAATGCCTAGATGCAGCTGCACTTTTCCTGCAGAGTGCAGGCGTGATTACGAGGTCTATGAGGGGTGCTGTTACAGCCCATCTCCATTAATTGCTTGTATCATGAAAACCTTGAGCCTGAGTATTTTGTGTTGCACTTCAACAGCAACAGTATCTGTAATGTCTGCATAATAACCTCACTGTATATGGTTATGTGGGAGAAAAGAAAGGCAACACTGAGCTATTTTTTTTTAAACATTACCAGGAATTTTCTTGGTATCCCAATAAATAAATAAATAAAATATAATCTTATCTGATCAGTATTGGAAACATCAAAAAGGAGCCAGCTGGAGTGTTTGTACTACACTTTTGCCTGGTTCATAAGGGTGCAAAATGTTGTGAGCATTATTTTTCCCCCAAGGCTGGACTTAAGCATATGGCAATGATGTACTAAAGATTTTTTCAGTGATAAGACATGAGTTTTCAAGATGATGGATTTTTCTAAAACTGATTACAGTTTATTTGAACTAAATCTGAGTCCAATCTTTGCAGCACTTGTGTTGTGTTACCCCCCCCCCCCAACGTGCACAAAACTCCCATTAACCTGGATAGGAGCTGCAAACATACTGAGGAAAAGAGAGAATAGCCCACATTGTGTCAGCCTGACCTTGGTTTCCTGTTGTAATTGCTGCTGAGCCAAATTTAAAATCCTAAAACTATAGGGTAAGCAAATTTCCTTAGTCCTCATTATCCATCCACCGTTTGATGTGCACTCATATTGCTGGTGTCTGCTTTAAAATGAGGGGCACTCTATTCTGGCTGTTTTGTTCCTGCTCTGAAAAGGAGTCCTCAAAGTTAGTCAGCTATGCTCTGGTGTTGCGTACCTGTTTGCAAAGCATTGCATTAGCTGATTGGTCAAATCGCTTTTCTGGTGTAATCCAGAAGTCACATTTTGGAATAAAAAGTTCTTAACACTGCTAATGATTCCTGTCCCTTTGATCCATAACTGTGCAAACATTAATAGAGTTCCATTGACTGGATACTTTATAGATGGATAGATACAATTATGTATTATAACCCCAAATTCATCTGCCGACAGTGGAATAATATACAATCACATACCTCACATATTTTGAGTAATCTGAATTCCCCAGATGCTTGTAAAGTAGCATAGGGTTGCTTTGATTTGGTTTGTTTTTTTGTGTGTGGTGTGTTGAGGGGGTTGCAATTAAGTGGTATAGCTCATATCAAATGAAACATGGGAGCAAGAGCTACAGCCAACAGCTGCCTAAAAGCTGTAATGTGCTCTGACTTCAACTTTTGAATATACAGAAAACACCCTGTGTTCTCAGGATTTTTTTTTTTATAACGTAGCACTTTTGAGTTAGTGCTTTTCCCACCTTCCACTTCTGTGAGAGTTGCAGTCCTGCAGCAGACCAGGGTGCTGTGTGCCCACCAAATCTGGAATAATGTGGAGTTTGGTCTTCTAACTCAGTGGCAAATTACGTAGAAAGGAGAGTCTAATCTTCTAGAACCCCCTTCCTGCTCAGTATGAAGGAACAAAGCACCAACAGAGCTGTAAATTCAGCTTTCAGACACAGTTTTAAGCTCTATACAGCTAAATATTTGCAAGATAAGGACTTGAATGAAAGTATCTTTCCAATTTCTATGCTTGGAATGGTACCTTTGTCCTTCCTGTAAGGAATGAAGTAATAGAATGCAATATTTACTTCATAGAATATAAAGTTACAGTTGTAAATCATAAATGATTCCCCCCCCGCAAAGTTAAACGAAGAAATATAGTTAGGAAGTATCTTAGAATAGGGATGACCTTCTGTCCCTCCTTCGAAATACTGTTCTGTAAGCAATGTGCGGGGTACGCTGGGTTATTTGTGCTAGTGAAGTGTTTTTACTTGCTCTTTTTCTGTTTGTGTCTTAGCACCTAGAGTGCGAATCTATTCTTCCAAATTGTATTTTAAAAATATTTTTTTGGGGTCTGAAGTTAGGACTAAATGTTTCAATATGTGCAAGCCTAGTGTATGGTTTGCCCGTAACCTTTTTTTCATAGCAGACACGGTAGCGTATGAGCAGACATTTCCAGTAGATGGCGCTATGCATCTGCTGTTTCGCACGCCTAGCACTGTATGAAAAGCTTCCCCTTTAGGAATCCTTCATACATGAGGTAGATCCTGAGCCCTTAAGAACATTTACAAGTATTTTAAGAAAAGCATAAGCGTTGGGGAAAATCAGTCTGCACTTGTACGCAAACTACTTTCACATTGGTTCAAGGTCTCTTCGTTGCCAGTAACGATTGCAGCTCTGTTGTGCCTGAGATGTGATGGTAGAAGTGTTGGCCCTTGAGCTTGCTTTATTAGTTGAATGCTTTAAATTTCTTTGGAAATGGAGGATGCACTCAGCACCTGCCAGGATTTAGTTCACAGAAATTAAATATTTTACCAAAAATGCCAACAAAAGCTCCCAAAAATTTTAATGTAAAAACTACTTCAGCTGCTTTAATGCATACCAGCGAGTAACCGGTACAAGTAATGATTACGCAGATTCCGTGGTACATATGTTTTCTGTAGCAGACCACCAAGCTATAAAGTAAAAAGGTAGCTTATTTTGCTTTGCTGTGTCTTCTAATTATTATGGGCTTTCGATTCTGAAAAAAAATTTCCTTTGTTTATTTAACACTTTCTATGTTGTGCTGCTTACATCACATTTTTTGCATGAGATAATTTGGCTTCTCTTGTAGATGAAATGAAACTATGGTGCTTGTAAAATTAAGTAAAAGTGATGATGAAGAAATTACAGGGGTAGATTTTGGGGTTTTTTGTTTTTTTTTTTTAATATGAAATAATAAAGACCTAGATAATATGAAATTGTTGTGAAGTGTTTAATTACTAAAATTACTAGCAGAAAACCACACTTTTCTAGGATTAGATTACAATACATCTGTATGAAGATGGTGCTGGGCATATGGTGTTAAATCTTATAAAACTATGGCATAGTTTCTCCTAACTTGTTTTATTAAATCTTTGTTAATTCCAAGTTTCAGTATAGTATCTTTTCATAAAATTGCAATGAATAGTTAGCGAATAGAAAATTACAGGTCTAAAAACTGGATTTTTAATAGTCATCTGTTAACATAAAAATTGCTTTTAGGAGCAGATCTTGCAAACAGTTGCATACATAACTTACTCCTATCCATTTGTCCCACTGAACTCTCACACTGCTCATGTCAGAGAAATTATCTGTGTGTGAAGCCTTTGCCAGCTCTGGCTTTAACAGTGAAAAAAGGGCTAGAAAAGATCTTAGCCTCGTGTTCAAAATACAGTAGTAGCTATCAAACTTTGTGTGACTTAAGTATGTCTAAACATTTCATGTTGTATGTTTCTATGTTCAGAGGTATAATTTCCATGATGTTTGTTATAATTTTTCCCTAGCTTTCTGTAATGTGTATCACCAAAGATGTACTATTGCAGATGTCTGTTCATATAGTCTGAAAGAAAATAAAAAGTAAGACTGTTACGTTGTATAGCAAAACCCACCAATATGGCTATGGTTAAATGCCTGTCGATGTTTTCATTATAAATCCCTATTTTCTGGGATTTATATCCTGAACATAAAAATTTGCTCTGGGTTTAAATATGTCGTATAAGGTCTCAGCTTCCTCTACTTGTTCCTCAGAACTGCGAGGGGGCAAACACTGAAACTCAATTCTCTCAAGCTTAATGTTTTAAGAAGCAAATACCAGTTTGGAACAAAACCAGATTTTGAATCTTGAAATAGAGTCTTACAAATTATGTAGTTTACTACCTCCCAGCAGTTAAGAGGGAGAAATGCTTGAAAAGAGTCTTGAAAATAAGCACTATGTGGTCACAATATTAAGAAGAACGTGAAGCTGTTCTTGTGTCATTATTATATAGATGTCTGTGTGCATGTCTGCCTCCTAGTCATATGACAGTAGAATGCTGTATTATCATAATAGAGCATAACATTACTTTTTTTTTTTTTGTTCTAATGGCATAAAAATTGGTTTTTAAAATTACCTTATGTATAGCTGTCTTAATGAGAGTATATTCAGTGTTATTCTGTATTTACGAATGTTTCTTTTTTACAGTAGTATTCAGCCTGGAATGTCTTAATACAGTTCAGCATGAAATTTATTTATAGATATCTCACTGGGAGTAGCACTTTTATTGTACCCAGCGCTTGCAAAACTTGGGATCATAAAGACCCGATACCCGTTGCTAATGTACCCTTTTTGTTAGTGCCCTGGGGCTTGTACCCTGATTTTTCTCCCCTTCTTAACTCCTTGTTCTGTTGGAGTTTTGTGCTGTCCCTCATCTTCTGAACAGACAGAAGATGCTCGTCCCTGGATGGTCTGAGGAAACATTCCTCAGTGACTGTGGCACTGAGCAACACAGGGATGATGAGATGTTTCTTGTGCTTCCAGACCATGTGTAGAGCCAATTCCTTAATGTGTTCCCTGACAGATATCTTAAGGTCATTTACATTCCCTTCCTGCTCCCATAAAGGACCCACCACAAGGCATTTCTCCCCTTCTTGCAGGAATGTTTTAATTCTGGGAGCTCATAAATTTCCTGCTTTCAGTCCTGTGCCCTCTGCAGCTCAGGCTTACTGTGTTTTCTGCTTAGCTGGTTATGGAAAAGATGAAGTTTCAGCACTGCTGGTGTTTCTGTGTTTTAAAGTTTCCCATGAAAAGCTACTTTAGTTATTGGACTGTTTATGACAGGAGGTCTGTGAAGTCCTTTAAAGACTGCCTTCACTTTTTCCCCTTCAATTAAATGCAGTCCCTGGCTTTGCCCTTTCTCAGAAGAGTATATGATGGAGGTTGCAGAAAACAATGTGATGGAGAGATGACAGCACATAAAAAGGAAGGAGTTTTTCTATATTGCTAAGCTGAGGGAGGGCAAGAAGAAAAGGTGCAAGGTGGGAGTGTGAACCCTCAAGTCAGTAAGAGTATGTTGGGAAGTGATGGAGGTGGTCCAGGGGCTCACTTAGGGGATGTGTGAGCTTGGAATTTGGTGGTACATTGTATGGCTCTTGAGTGTGGACTGGGAGTCAGGCACCAGAGACACAAACACCCATAACTTAGCTGTTAGATTAACCACAGGCTGCTTCAGCACAGATAGTGATTTAGGGGGAAAATGAGTAGAGAGGAATTGTGTCCCAGAGATGTTTAAGTAGAAAATGTTTGTTCTTAGTTATAGACTGAACATGTGTCTCTGATCTTTTGAGTTTTCTTCAAAAGAAGCTGTGTTGGGAAAGAGTACGTGGCTGGGGTGCAGAGCTGCCCCCTTCTTCAGCTGGAGGAGATGTTCTTGTGAGACCGTAGCTGCTGGCAGCCCAGGTCCAGCGCTGGCAGCTTTGTGCACTGCTGGTAAGAACTCAGTGCTCTGGGCCAGGCCGAGGAGTGCGGAAGGGCCTTTCCTAGGGCTTCGCCCCATCTTCCTGACCTATAAAACATAGGTGAATTTTACAGAAACATAGGGTAGTTCAGAAGGCCCACTAGGGAAAGAAGTTGGCAGTTACTAACCTTTTTGTCTGTTTCTCTACCTTCAGTACTGAAGCACATTGAGAGGGAAGACGGCTACACAGTGTTTTCCCTGGTGGCCATAGCAGAGCAGCATCTGGAGCACAGTATCTTCCAACTGTTCCTGCCCTCATGCTGCATATAGCCCTCAGTGCTTGGAGAAGTGGGATGAAAGGCTGTGGAGCAGGCTGTGCCTGCTTGTGTCTTTGCTGAAAGGGTTCCTGCACAGTTGGAGACAGACCAAGATTTGCAGGGAGTTAGATCCGGGTTGTTGTTGGGAATTGGAAGGAGAAGAGACACCTCCCTTTCACTGCTCCTTCTCTTCACCCCATCTCATGTATAGATTGTGGCACCTTGGTTCTTGAAATGAGGTGCTCATCTTACAGGCCACACATCACTGTTGTGGAAGAAGCAGCAGGAGGAGTTAGGAACAGCTTGGATGCCACAGTAAGCTGCACACCACTGTGGTAACTGCTGGCAGATGTGACTTCTTAATTGTTTTTGCTGCAGGCTTAAACCATTGTTAATAAAGGCACTTGAACAAACTGATCTTGATGGCTTACTGAAATATTTTAAATGCAAAAGGTAGCACAAAGTACTTTTTGTAAATAGAGCTTAGTTCTGCTGTTAACAAAATGCCTTTCCATGTGTTTTGCACCCTTTTTATTGATTCCGACAGAAATCTACTGACCAGATACAGAGAGCTTAGTGTCTCTGCCTTTCTTATTTTTAATTCAAACAAATGTAGTGCCTGTGAAAGGTGCTAGGATCATATCAGCAAAACAAGTCTCTTTATCTGTTAGGGAAGAGAGGAAGAGAAATCCATAATTATATGTAAACGTCCCCCTCTATGCTGCTGTACTAGTAGATCTTGATCTTGTCTTGCCGGGTTTGCATCCAGGAGTAAGGCAAATAGGTCAGCTGCCTCATGCACACAGTCTTTGGCAGAAATGGTAACAAAAGTGGCAGTTAATAACATAATGAGCTTTTGCTCTACTTAATTGAAAGTGCTTCTATTCACTAACCTCTACTGAGCAGCCACATGCTGCCATCACTGTGGTGAGGATAGCAGCTCAGAAAGCCCCAGGCCAGCGCAGGGGTGTGTGGAGTCTTCAGGGGTTATAATTTGGAAAGGTTGTAAAAACAAGATGGTGGCTGGTACTGACATTTATTTCATTACTGTGAGATAAAGTAGACATCCCAGCAGAGGACAAACAGAACTGCATTTTTTTCCCCCCTTCTCCACTATACAAAATGCTTCTATTGTTCACAGGGTTTTACATTCATGGGGAGGTGAGGCAGCTTCAGATTTCGTTTCCAGGACATGTCTTTTTGGCTTGCGTGGCTACCTTGACCATGTAACCTGCCACAAAGACCCGTGCAGACCTGGAGAAACAACAAGGCGGTTTCTGTTCCCATAGATGTTGCATGTGCTGTGACAGCTGGGGTCCCAGTACCACTGTCTGGGATTCCAGTACCACTTCTTTGGAAAGAGAATGAATGCACAGAGGAGATTAATTAGTTGGGAGTTTGGGGATTTTTTTGTTTTGTTTTCTTTTAGTGCTTGAGAAATTTGCTGTCTTACGTGGGAGACCTCTGATGGTGACTACGTATATATACATTTGTATAAAACATGAGCCATTCCGATGACCAGGTGGGAAAAATAAATCTGACAGCTTTGTTCCTTGATTGCATGGGAAGCTTGCAGATTTGCAAAGAAAGGGCTTGCCCTCCCCTTGTGACCATGCAACCCTGCTGGGTGTTATGTAAATATTTTTTTTTGAAGACAGTTAATTTTGGGGTGGTGGTCTTTTAAGATAGAACCTGGTGTTTGACCCAAAATTGTAACCGTTGTCCCCAGTACCCAGCTTTTGGATTTTCAGTGCGTAATATAGGGGAAATGGTCTTCGCCCCATTACCCCTAATGCTTGCATGAAACTGCAAATGGTATTTCAGCAGCGAGTGGGAGTTAGCTACCTACAGCAAAAAAGCAGAGGAACCATCCCTCCAAAAGAAACACAGGTCTGTGTTTCAATGTGTAAAACATTTACAGGGATTTTTTAATGATGAAGTTTGGGTTTTCTTTTAACGACCTTTCAGCATTCCAGAGTTGTTCTGCAGCATCTATCCTCATCATCAGCATGCCTTGATAATTTAAAGTGGCTTGTGATGGGGTTGTAAAAAGATGTATCATGTCAAATACAGGTTTTGTAAAACAGTGCTTTCCATCTTACAAGCCAGTGGAGCTGTTTACATTGATTTACATTTTCAAGAGTTATTATTTTTTAAACTGAATCAGCAGTTCCTGGCTTGTTTGCAGTGAGAGGGCACTGTGCTGTTCTCCCAATGCTGCAGACTAGAGGCTGCAGAGAACAGACATTTGCTTTTTCCCAAGCAGAGAAAGAGGCAAAAGTGTAAACAAGAGGCATAAACTCTGTGAATTAAATTTAAAATAATAAAAATCAGAGATTCCACTTTTAAGAATACTGAATAATAGTGATAGCATCTATAAGGGTACTTACTTAAATAAATGTATGCAGATGTTTTTAAACTTTGTAGTGTTCCTCTTAATGTTAGATTGAGATAATTTACTATTGATGACTAAGGTATGATCCACTCATGAGGCAACAAGCTTTGTGAAACAGAGAGATACATACTTAGAACCATATTCTGTAATCTGATGTACATTAATAGACCTTTATGTAGTTGTTGGAGATATGCATATTCCTAAGTCTCCCCTTACAGGTCACATTGCAGGATTGAGGCTGGGGTGGTATATAAATAATAAAATGTGCTGGAAGGCCCCTAAAAAAACCCTGCTTGGGTATATTAAAAGAGGTAGTAGTGAAAACTAGAAGCCTGATTTATTTTATGACCGTGCTCTGCTGGAACATTTGATCTTGCTGTATTTAATTCAGGAAGTCTTAATGGTGTGTGCACAGTGCACAACTGCAATGGCCATTAATACTAGTGGAACATAAGCATAGGTAGGAGGAGGAAAATGTGTGCTGTGTCTTCTACCTAGCTGAAATGTTGATTTCAGTGATAGGAAGGAGCAAAATATATGTGAAAACTGTTAGAAAAATTCAAAATGCCTTGAAGAAGGAAAGCCATCAGGCAACATGCCACCATATTTTGGGGCATGCCAGACAGTAATCGCTGCCCTTCATCATGCAGGAGCTGGGCTGAGTGGTGAGGAGTAACGGTCTGCTATCTTGCGTCCATATGTCTGAACGTATCTCTTTGGTAGCTTTCTCGTGACCACTTGTGTGGAAGGAAATAGCACACACTTGTGTTAATGAACCACAGATCTGGAAAGGTCAGTTGAAATTGGGATTTGCATGTGACGTGAGATGCTTAATATCCTCATTACCAGGTAAAAACCCAGAAAATATTTTCTGTCCATTTCATCTGTACACAGGAGGACTCCAGAGCTGAGCTCTGACATGCCCATAGTCTGCAGGTGAATAGTAAATGCCAGTGTGCATGGCAATTCTTTTCAGATAAAGCTTTTCCTAAGCACAGGAGTGCTGCAAAGCCCGTAAGAAGGATTTTGATGGGTTTTATTTTTTAGGTTGGTTGGGTGGGGTTTTTTGCATTTATATATTAAGATTTGCGATCCTGGCCTTTTCTTCACAAAACCTTCCATCTTGCTCCAAGATCTTAACAGTTTTTAGCACTGCTGTAAGTGACTGTTGGCAAAAGGCTAAAGGCAGGTGGCCTCAGGTGGAAATGGTGGTGCCTGGTTTTGGAATAGCTGCCTGTGCATTGTTCTTCTACAGGGAAATGAGCTCAACCAAGGCACCAAGGTGCACTGGCTAGAGATTTAATCTGCCTCTGATCATGCAGAGAATGGAAAGGGAATTTTGTCTGCCCTCGCAGGACATCATTCACCTCTCCTAATAGCAGGATCTAAGTAGAGTTAGGAATATAGCTATCCCAGATACTTCTAAGAGTCATTGCTGAGAGCATCACCTCCACCTGGAGAACTGGAGTACTGGGTACAGTTCTGGAGCCCCCAACACAAAAATGACATCAAACTGTTGGAGCGAGTCCAGAGGAGGGCTACGGAAATGATCAGAGGGCTAGAGCAGCTCTGCTATGAGGAGAGGCTACGAGAGTTGGAGTTCTTCAGTCTGGATAAGAGAAGGCTTTGAGGAGACCGTGTAGTAGCCTTCCAGTATCTGAAGGGGGCCTACAGGAGGGCCAAGGAGGGACTATTTATAAGGTCTTGTAATGACAGGAGGAGGGGTCATGGGTTTAAACTGGCAGAGGGGAGATTTAAACTGGATGTTAGGAAGAAGTTTTTTACAGTGAGGGCGGTGAGACACTGGAACAGGTTGCCCAGGGTGGTTGTGGATGCTCCTTCCCTGGAGGTGTTCAAGGCCAGGTTGGATGAGGCCTTGAGTGACCTGTTCTAGTGGGTGGTGTCCCTGCCTATGGTAGGGGGTTGGAACTGGATGATCTTTGAGGTCCTTTCCAACCCAAACCATTTTTATGACTGCATTGCTGAAGAAGTTTGTTGTCTGTATGGGAGCTCTTTCCACAGCCCATACATACCTGGTTCCTTCTTTGGGGAACCAAATGGAGGAAGATGGTCAGCCTGCACCTTTGTCCTCTGCTTTAGTAATGAGCATTGTAACAGCTGTATTACTAGTGGCAGTTTCTCTCTTACTGAACACATATTTGGATAGCTTTATCATGGAATCATAGAATGGTCTGGGTTGGAAGGGACCTCCAAAGGTCATCTAGTCCAACCCCCTCTGCAGTCAGCAGGGACATCCTCAACTAGATCAGGCTGCCCAGAGCCCTGTCGAGCCTCACCTTGAATATCTCCAGGGATGGGGCCCCAACCACCTCCCTGAGAAACCTGTTCCAGGGTTCCACCACTCTCATAGTAAAGAATCTGTCTCTAACGTCCAATCTAAATCTGCTCTTCTCTAGTTTGAAGCCATCGCCCCTTGTCCTGTCACTGCAGGCCTTTGTAAACAATCTCTCTCTCCATCCTTCTTGTACCCCTTCAGGTACTGAAAGGCTGCTATTGGGTGTCCCAAAAGCCTCCTCTTCTCGAGGCTGAACAACCCCAGCACCCTCAGCCTGTCTTAATGTTGTGCATTCCTAAGGTACAGATAGTTGGTGTGAATGTAGCAGACATTTCATATATTCTATTGAACAGTCGAAAAAAACAGAGGCGGCCACTCTTGTGCTACAGCTTTGTTGCTCTTGCATGTATTTTTTTTCCTAACCAAAGGACTGTATTCCTAGAATCTGATCCATTAGTTTTTAGAATTTACTGCATTTGATTGAGGCTTGTAGGCTTTAGATAACATGTCCTTACATCCTGTACAGTCAAAAATTGAGTCTTGCTTTACCTCTTTGGCTCACAGAATCACAGAAACATTCAGGATCACCAAGTCCAACCCATAACCCTACTCTACAGGGTTCACCCTAAACCATATCCCCAAGCACCACATCCAAATGACTTTTAAACACATCCAGGGTTAGTCTTTTCTCCCAGGCAACCAGTGGCAGAATAAGAGACACAGTCTAAAACTGTGCCAGGGTAGGTTTAAGCTGGATATTAGGAAAAGTTCTTCACAGAGTGATTGGCCATTGGAATGGGCTTTCCAGGGAGGTGGTGGAGTCACCATCCCTGGAGGTGTTTAAAAGGAGACTGGATGAGGCTCTTAGTGCCATGGTTTAGTTAATTAGAAGGTGTTAGGTGATAGGTTGGACTCAATGATCTCAAAGGTCTTTTCCACCCTGGTTAATTCTATGATTCTGTGGTGACTCAACAACCTCCCTGGGCAGCCCATTTCAATGCCTGACTACTTGTGCTGTGAAAATTTTTTTCTTATTGTCCAGTCTCATTGACAATATGGAAATAGTGAAGTCAATTTACTGAGCTATTTTTTGTTGTTGTTGCTGCTAGCAGTTAAGTAATAAGTGAATTAATTTCATAGAGCTGGTTTTGAATGCTGAGGGCTGGACCAAGAGATTGCCTTTTATCATTTGTAGTGCAACTATGGCTTTTTGCTAATGTAATTTTACTCCATTAAATTACAAACCTGGAGAGCCCTTTGTTGGAGTGGGTTGCAGTTTACCCCAGTGCAGTTTGGCAAAATTTCCCTGCGGACATAAATACCTGTCTGTATTGTAAACCACACAGTTATTTATTAACAGTAATGAGGGGGGGAAAAATCTTTTGTAACACACTTCCTACTTGTGGTCTATGCCATGGATCAAGTGGCATATATAAAGTTTCTTGTTCGTGTAGTGAAGCCATTGATTGGAGAACTAAACTTCTAAAACAGAGGAAAAATTACTCAAGGAGAGCATTCTTTAATACATTCAAGATATTCTCTGAGTTTTTCCAAAATGAAGTTGTATTTGATTTGGATTTTTTTTTTTTACAACATCTGAAGAGCAAATAGAATTTATTTTTTTTTAATGAAGAGGTGTTTGTAAGATTCTTTGCTCCTCTTTAGACCACTTTTGAAGGCTGAAATTCTAGATGAAATACCATCTCTCGAACAGTTTCTTTCTGAGCTGTGTAATGCAACATAAAAATAGCTATTTTTATAATGCATATGCTTCCTCTCTCTGATAGCTATACTTTTGAAAGACTTACTAGTCCTGGAACCCTGCACGTTCAGAGAATAAAAACCTCTAGCGTTTGACATCTTTAAATAAGCAACCAAATGTTATAAAGAACAAACCTCACTTACAGTTAGGAAACAATATTTACATTTAAGGTTGAAAAGCCAGGATGTAGGAAAATTTTGCTAATTTGGAAGGTGACCTTTAAGAGCACCAAAACCAAATAATTTGTAAGCTATGGCACAGGGCACATTCCTGCAAAATTTGTGTGAATACTGCTTTAGTGGTTCTTGAAAGACAAACAAAGAGACCTGGAATGAAATCTTTATCCCTTTCCCAAATAAGATTGAAGCTAACAAAGGCATACAGCAGTGCTCTTTCAAAGCTTGCCATTAAAATGAAGGCTCTGCAGCACAGCTAATGAGATGGCTCAGAGTGGAAAACAATCTGTTTTTAGGAATGTTTAGATCAAAAGTAATTTCTAATCTATGAAATAAAGTCTCTTTTCAATACCTTTCTTTCACTAGTCAAGCTTTTTATGTTTGCACTATTTACCTCAATCAGATGTTTTCAATTTTACTTTTTTCCTTCCTGAAAGTACGACCTAGGGTTAGTCAGTAGTGACCAACAGCATTATTTTTTTCCCTCTCTCCCCTATTCACCCACCCCCACACATTAGAAAAATGAGAAAGGGGTGGGGAGGGGGGAGGAGGAAGAAAGAAACATCTTTTCTTAAATGATTTGCAAGCATCTGTGCTTTAAGCTACTTTTTATGAACACTCCTTAGTAATGACTCAAGGTAAAAAAGCAGAAAAGCATCCAATGTTAGGAAATTGCAATCCAATACCATGTAATTTAAACCTGCCATTGCCTCTCCTGTACTAAATGACATACAGATGGGTAGCTCTGTTCCCTCTACTTTGGGAACACAATTGGTCTTTTTATAAGTGTATATACGTTACTAGCAAAAAATACTTTTTGTTCAGACTGTTTATTTGTAATTGTACTATGTTTTAATTGATGTCTTAATCAGAGTGCTTTTTCCCTGCCACATTTTGTCAGATCATTTTTGCAAATAGTTATCAAAGTTACTTGACAATTTGGCAACTTCTGTTACTTCTTTGGGAGTTTTCCTTCTCAAAAGAAAACATTGTTACTTCTTCTTTACCCATATAATGTGAATTTTTGCATTACACCATTTTTTTTTTAATAGTAATCCTTACGTACCCTTGGATTTTCTGCGTGAAAAGCAAAGATGAGATTTTCAAAGGAGGGTAATTTAAACTGTAATTTTTACCAGTCTGTTGTTGAACCTCATATGGCTTTGTACATAAAGAAATTGTGCATAAAAGAAATCTCCTTGCTCCTCAGGTCTCCATCTCCAGTGCTTCAACAATGGAAAAAATGCGATGGTTAATGTTAGAAAATAAAAGGATGAGGATGTGACTAGAACTTAAATCAACCTTACTGGAATTCTAAAGATTTAAATTTTTTTTCAGCTACTTTAAAGAGTAATTAAATTGTTGGATGTTGTGGCTGAACATCATATGCCCATTACCATAAGTCTCCAATATAGATGTCTTGTAAAGGATGTTTCAGCTGTAGAAGTTTTTGTGGGTGGGTTTTACCTATTTGGTTTTGTTTTGTGGGGTTTTTTTTGTTTGTTTGTTTTTGTTTTGTTTTGTTTTTTTTAACAGATTTTCCTTTTTTTCATGGTGAGAAAAATGTTAATTTCTGTGAATAACTTTGTGCACAACGGTTTAGTGTGTAACACACAGAAGGGCTTTGGCTGTAGCACATTGTCACTGCTCCAGTGGAATCACCTGGCTCTCAAGCAAAATTCTTTTTTAAACTTGGATTTGAAGAAATAATCAGCTGCAGTTCAGCTGAGCTGTTCTTTGTGCATTAGGGACCAGTCTGGTCATTGACAAGTGAATGCAGAAGCTATGCTGTGGCTGTCTGCCAAAGCAATTATTCAGGATTTAAGCTAAAAAGGCTCCTTCTCCCATATCCTCTCCCTTTGCAGGGTCATGTAGGGATAAAAAGGACTATAAGGTGGTCTTTTCCCAGGAGGAGCTGAGGAAGCGGCTGACACCCTTGCAATACCACGTCACTCAGGAGAAGGGGACTGAAAGGTAAGGCAGGACGAAGGAAACACAGTCCTCGAAACACAAGCGTCTTTATTTTATTCCCCACCTCTCTGGTGCTTCCTCACCTTCCCCACCAAGTCTGTGGGTTTTTCTTTCCCCAGGATTTCTGCACTTGTTTACTAACCCCTATGAATTAACACCACTGCAAAGACAAGCATCTGTAGCACAGGGGCTGAGGCCAGGGGTCTTGTGTGACTTTTAATCAACGCTGCATGTCTTATAAAGTCACCAGGCTCGTGTTTAGAGTCTGTTTTCAGTTTACTACAAAATGTGTGGAAGTAATAGCAGTTTAGGTACACCTTTTTTTTTTTTTTTTTTTTTTTTTTTTAAGACATTGCAGCGAGCAGAACCATGAGGGAAATGGCCCTGTGCCAGGAGGCTGGAGTTTTGAAGGTGGCCATTGTAAGCATAGACATTTTGGCTGCAGAAAGAAGGTAGCATAATTTAGTTCTTTTTCCACCCCACTCCAATTTCTTTTTGAAGCACATGTGGAGAAGGTATTTATTGGCTCATTTGTGGTTGGAATCTCAAAAATTTTCAATAACTGCCCTCACATGGCTTTAGTCACTGGAAGCCAGCCCCAAGTCCTAGAGGAATATAAAGAGGACTCATTTCCAAGACTGTTTATAGTGAATAAAGTCTCTCTCTCAGCTGATTCCAGCATGAAGGTAACTTGCCAAGGCCTAGCCATTTTTGGTTGTCTAATTTATACCACTGAGCTTGGCACAAGTTCCTGGCTCTACCACTGCTCTAAACGTACTAATGATGTAACTGCTTGTTTTCATTCATGACCTGAAAGGGCTCTCTACCACACATGGGGTCCCAGTTAATCGTCAGCACTCTTCTGACAGTGCGTGCTGGTGGCTGAGGTTGCTGGGGGGGGGGGTGGCAGGAATGATCCCCCCACCTCTGCCCCGGCCTCCTGCCTTCCCTTGCAGTCCCAGAGGGGCAGGGGCATGTTGGCCTCTGCCGGGAGGCCTGACTTCCCCCTGGCTCTCCTCACTCTTGTGTATGGGACCAAGAATGTGATTTAATGCACACAAACAATCATAGATTAGGTCATTCTTAAAAATCCTGTTTATAAAAAAAAAATTAAAAAAATTGGACCTCATAAAAAGGGTGAAAGGATAATAAAAACAAGCTGCTGAGCACATAGGCTTTTTGTTGGGCTAGCACAGCTGATTCATATTAGATGAATGACCTCCTAGCCTTTTAGATTGTTAACTTAGAAAAATATTCCCTTAAAGCTGTAATATTGCTTTTTGACTGAAAATATAAGGCACACACAGCTTGAAATCATGGACCAATTATTTCATTTTCAGTTACAATGCCTCTGTGGCCTCAGCAACCCATCACGGCCTGGCCCAGCACCACGGCTGCCCAGCTCCCAGGTGGCAAGCACCCAGGCGCTTCACACCTCTGCCTTCACAGCTGAGCCCACCACCCACACTCTTCCTAAAGGCAACCTAGGGAAATGCATCACTTTGAGCTACATGTCAAACAACCTGTGTTTACAAAAAAAACAACCTAAAGTTTCACTTGCCAAATAGAGGAAGATTCTGTTTGCTCCCTTGTTGTGCTGTCCTTTGAACTGTGGGACATTTTGCTTCCCCTTGCATGATACATAACACTTGAGGCACACTCGGTGAGTGAGGATGTTCACCTTTCCCCTTGCTTGCTTTATTTGCTACCTTTAATAAAAAGCAACTGCCAGCTTTTAAGTTGGAGTATTTTTTCTGTAATGTTATTCCTAGCTAATTTAATAACAATAATAAAGCTCAAAATTCCTTTATTTTTAAAATGTAGTGTTGTTGTTTTCCCAGTGCCTTTGAGGGGGAGTACACACATCATAAAGCTCAAGGAATATACAAATGTGTTGTTTGTGGGACTCCTTTATTCAAGTGAGTATGCTAAATATAGTTTTAAGCTTTCTATCTCTTAGTTTATGTGCTGTGTTCCTGTGTAAGCTTGTGTACTTAACATAATTGTATGAGATCATTTAAGTCGTTCAAACTGAGAAGGGATACAAGAGGAGCAATGTATATAATAATGCTGTAGTAAA
Source organism: Ramphastos sulfuratus (assembly GCA_013399055.1). Lineage (NCBI taxonomy): Eukaryota > Metazoa > Chordata > Aves > Piciformes > Ramphastidae > Ramphastos > Ramphastos sulfuratus. The sequence continues at coordinate 77,853 of WBNM01007901.1, forward strand.
GTTAGTCTTGCAGTAAAGATTTTAAAAATTAGTAAATAAGATAATAACGTTCATGTAAAAGAGGTATTTTGACGGCAAAAAAATCCTTTTTTTTTTCTTTTTTTCTTTTTTTTTTTTTTCATATGCAGCTGCGCCAAGTAATTATAACATGGTCCTTCACTGCACTGATAAATACTAAGTTTTGGCTGTTAGCCTTACAGGTAGCTTTAAGATCTGCATTCTGGGTGATGATGCTGTACCCATGCTAATAATGGAGAAAGAAAGTAATTAGTTTTTTGTAGAATTAAAGCAGTTAAGAAAGCAAAACCCAGGAAAACTGCATTGCTTCTTGAATTTTCACCCACCTCAGTTAGGACACGGGGAGAGCTGCTTTAGGAACTGAAGCAGTGATTGGAGGGGATGACTGGGTGACTTGAGCATCTCCCTTATGGAGAGAGAGACTGAGAGCCCTGGGGCTGTTTAGTCTGGAGAAGAGAAGACTGAGAGGGGATCTGATCAATCTCTATAAATATCTGAGGGGTGGGTGTCAGGTGGAGGGGGCAAATCTCTTTTTGGTGGTGCACAGCAATAGGACAAGGAGCAACGGATACAAGCTTGAACATAGAAAGTTTCATCTCAGCATGAGGAGAAATTTCTTTAGAGTGAGAGTGACAGAGCACTGGAACAGGCTGCCCAGGGGGAGTGTGGAGTCTCCTTCTCTGAAGGCTTTCAAAACCCACCTGAGTGCATTCCTGTTTGTTTTGCCGGAGTGGGGGGGGGAGGGGGGGATGTTCTGTGGAGGTCTCTTTCCAACCTCTAACATTCTGTGTTCTGGTGATTCTGTGATGTTTTGTGATTAAGAAAATAATTTTAAAAAGCACTTTTGTGTCTTGCATGAAAAATTCTCTTTAGTACTCTAGGAATTGTGGCCCTAAATTTGGTGCTGGAAGCAGTACTCATTGAATTCTGCATGTTCTGCGTGGATCCATTTGTGATGTGTTTCATCTTATTTTTGACTTCCTGTGTTCATTGTTAAGAAGAATTCTATTTTTTTGCCTTTTTTTTTTTTTCCACTCAGTTCATACTGACTCAGGGCCTCTCACATACAGCAGCATGAAGTAAGATTGGCAGGATAGTGCTAACAATAGAGAACATTAGGCCAATAATAGGTTACAAATAAGAGTAAAATTGATGAAGCTCCAGAATCATGAGATGTGGCAGTAATAGTTGTTCTCAAGAGGCTGTCTGTAAAGGTGGAAAGAAGCACTTAATCTCTGTTATGTTTGATTCCTCTGTTAGGAGGATTACCTGCAGAAACTTCAGTAATAACTTGAATCTTTTGAATTGGAAAACTGATCATTGCAAACTCAGCCAAGGCAATATTCTTGTGTCATGTGTTACTGTGATTCTTGGCTTGGAGCTACAAAGTGGGGATCTAAAGTCTCCATAACCTGGTTTTCTACTCTGCCATTTAGACGTTGCTTGGCTTACTGTGGCTAAATCTTCATGAGGAAAATCCTGTCTCAGTTGATGTAAATTGAGATTTGGCAAATTAATTCAGTGGAACCAGGATTTCACCTTCTACCTTCAGGTATTGTCTGCTGGAGAAAGAGTTTTTTGTGGGGTGAGATTTGGACAGCAGTAGTTCACATAAATGACTGTGAACTTCACATATATGAATGTGAACTAGTTTCCAGTTGCTTTCACAATTAATTTAATGTGGGAGAAAAATGCAATATGAGACCTACCTGTGATTACCTCGAGTGCACAGTATGCTTTGGCATAGTCTTGACTTTTTTTGACTTAATGAGTTGTATTTCTATGTGTGAAATAAGCTATATGGAAACATCCCTATTTTCAGATTCTCTTTGAGACTTCCCATGGATTTTATGGGAAGAGGGAGAGGGAAAGAGGGAAGTTGGGTTTTATTTTTAACAAGTCCCAGACCGGTGGGTACCTAAAAAAAACCACGTTGCTGATTGCGTCCCAAGGCTGGACTGGCCTTAGCCCAGTCTCGCCAAAGTCTTTGTTTTGCTTTGTGAGCTTTTGCCACCCCTGGTCTACATCAAATTCATCCACTTTTTCTGAAGCATCTGGCAAGGGTAGGAACAAATGGAGAGGCTGATAGGGGTCCATCTTCTTTTGTTTATTGACTCCAAAATGTCAGTGTCACAGAGTCACAGAAATGTTCAGGTTGGAAAAGACTCTAAGGATCACCAAGTCCAAATGATAACCCTACCTTACAAGGTTCACCTAAACCATATCCCCAAGCACCATATCCAAACTGTCTTTAAACCCATCCAGGGTTGCTGACTCCATCACCTCCCAGGGCAGCTCATTCCAATGTCTGACCACTCTCCCTGTGAAAAAATGTTTCCTAATGTCCAGTCTAAACCTACCTAGTCACAGTCTGAGGCCATTCCCTCTTGTTCTATCCCTAATTACCTGTGAGAAGAGACCAGCACCAACCTCTCCACAACGTCCCGTTAGTAGCTGTAGACATGAGCTCTCCCCTCAGCCTTTTTCAAACCAAACAGCCCCAGCTCTTTCAGTCGCTCCTCATCAGATTTATTCTCCAGGCCCTTCCCCAGCTTCATTGCCCTCCTCTGCACTCGCTCCAGCACCTCCACATCTCTCTTGTATTGAGGTGCCCAGAACTGCACACAGTACTGGAGGTGTGGCCTTACCAGAGCTGAGTCCAAGGGGACAATCACCTCCCTGCTCCAGCTGGACACAGCATTTCTAATCCCAGCCAGGCTGCCATTGGCTTTCTTGGCCACCTGGGCACACTGCTTGCTCCTATTCAGCTGCTTAAATTCTATATGATGTCTTCCTCAACTAGGAAGGGTAAGTTCCTGTATCTCGGTGACTGCTTCAGTCCAGATAGCTAAAAAAGTGAGAAGGAAGCACAAATGTATGCTGTTTACTAAGTTTTCCCAAGAGATCACCAAAACATTTTTTTTTAGGAGTAAGGTGGCAGCACAATAGCAAGAAAGCCCCTTGCCCTATTTAAAGTGCAAGTTGTTTTTGTGGTGGCAGTTTTTGGTTTGTGGTTTTTTTTTTTTTTTTGTATTTTTTCTTTTAATATCCAGATAGTCATCTGAAACTCATATTTCCATTTCTTTCTTGAGTGTCTGTTACTTTTTTTTTTCCTTTGTGTTGTTGTAATTTGTAAATATATATATTTGGATTAGGGACCTGTCAGTTTAACTGGGTAAGAGACTGGAGCTTCAGCAGCAATATTAACAATCTTCAACTTTTAACATTTCTGATTTATGTTGTTTCATTACCAGGTGACACATAAGGTCAGGGAACACATGAATTTTACTCTACAGATGAAAGACCTGGGCTTTGGTCTGTCTTTAAAACAGAACTCTGTCTCTATCACAGGAAAGATAAAAGAAACAATTAGGAATTTAACATCTTTTAATCTACCTACTGGCACTAGTGTTTGGAGAAACCTCCCAAGCTTTATGAAGAACATGCTTTAACTTTTTCCACAGTCAAAGTTGCCTCACACATAAATCAGTAGTCATGCCCTTGAATCTAATTATTTCATCTCTGAACTTTTACACCAGACAGTCTCCAACATCCTAGTACAGCTGCCTAAAGAAAGCAATAAATAAGAGAGACAATAAACTAATCTCAAAACCCTTATTTTCTGCAAGCGAGCACTTAACGTGCTTTTGGCTCTCCAGTTCAAGAGAGACAGAGACCTGTTGGAAAGAGTCCAGCAGAGAGCCATGAGGATGACTGAGGGACTTGAGCATCTCCTCTATGAAGAGAAACTGAGAGGCCTGGCACTGTTTAGTCTGGAGAAGAGAAGACAGAGGGGATCTGATCAATGTCTATAAATATCTGAGGGGTGGGTGGAGGGAGCCAATCTCTTTTTGGTGGTGCACAGTAATAGAACAAGGAGCAACGGATACAAGCTTGAACATAGAAGGTTTCACCTCAGCATGACGAAAAACTTCTCTAGAGTGAGGGTGAGTCTACTCTGGAGACTTTCTAGAACTCTGGGAGTGTGGAGTCTCCTTCTCTGGAGACTTTCAAAACCCACCTGGGTGCATTCCTGTTGGGTGCATTCACCTTAGCTGATTCAAATAAAATCAATATAAAACTTGACCGCCCCAAAGGTAATTATGTCACTGTCACCACTGATGTTGTGGGCAGGCACTGAAGAAGTCCTAAACTGGACTCAGTGGCAGGTGGGAACCAGACTGAGGAGTTGGATTTTGGAATTGGATTCAGGAACCTATGGGCTGGGGTCAAAGGTAGAACTGACACAGTCCTCCAATGCCATCCATTGAAAAAGCAAGGTTAGCCCTTGTGATCCCTCATCTTTATACTGAATATGCCATCTATGCAATGGAGTATCCTGTTGGTCAGTGTAGGTTCACCTGTCCTGTCCATTCCTCCCTTCAGATGTGACATCTTGTTTTGCAGTGTCCCAGTATGGTACACAGTATTTACTGGTGACTTTGCTTTCTGTAAGAGTAAGTTTAAGAAACAGTCTTTCCACAATACTGATCCTTAGTAGTAACTATAAACATCAGGTTTTATCACTTCTAGAAGCAGACACTGTCTGCAAAAATGCTGTTCACTTCACAAAGTGCAGTTAATTAGAAGAGACTTAACGGCAAAATCACTGAACAGAATTAGTTCTTTTCTCCTTTTCCTCTTAAAAGCTCTTTTCATATGTTCTAACTCAAACCAGGGCAGGAGGTTAGAATGGGCCTGAATGAAATCTGTGATTTGTGCTATTGCCATAGGAGAGGAGCTGTTCCATATTTATTAAACTTCAGTTGTGTCCTTTACCATATGCAGGACTGTGTGAGAAAGATGTGGTATAGATGAGAACTGGGAAGCCTGGAAGAACGATTTCCTTTTAAATTTAAAAAAAAAAATTATTGTTGTGTCAGTTTCCAATTTTTAGGTCCACGGAACAAATTGCCAAGTCAGCATAAATCACCCACTGCTGCCTTTATTGCTTCCTGGATGGAATTCTTGGTAACAAACATGCACTAGGAGAAATAGCAACACCCTTAATTATGTCATGTTTTTGTTTGATTTTTGTTGAACTGTGTCAGATCTTCTCAAAATCTGACTGTCTGGCTGAGGGAGCCCATATGAAGTAACTACTGTAGCATCTCTAGTAAGACTTAATAGAATTACTTGACCAACTTCATCCATTCTGTCTAACTCTTAAGTTTCTTCACAAAACCTCATGAAAACCAACAGCTTCTGTTTAATAATATTTACTTGGAGTCAGTTTGCTCTTGCCAGTGCTGGGATCATAGAATCATTTAGGTTGAAAAATGCCTTTGAGATCTTTGAGTCCAACTGTTAACCCAGCACCACCAAGCCCACCACTAAACTGTGTCCTTAAGTGCCACATTTACACAACTTTTAAATACCTGACTCACCTATTCCAATGCTTGACAAACCTTTTGGCGAAGCAATATTTTATAATATCCAACCTAAACTTCCTCTGACGAAACTTGAGGGACATTTCCTCTTCTCTTACTGCTTTTTATTTGAGAGAAGACATCTACACCTACCTTGCCACTATCTTCTTTCACATAGTGGTAGATCATGATAAAGTCTCCCCTGAGTCTCCTTGTCTCAAGACTAAACAATCTCAGTTCCCTCAGCTGAACCTCATTAGACTTTTGCACTAGATCCCCTCACCATCTCTATTGCAGTTCTTTGGACACACTCCAGCACCTCAGTGTCTGTCTTGTAGTGAGGGGCCCAAATCTGAATGCAGTATTCAGAGTGTGGTCTCACCAGTTCTGAAGGCAGGGGACAATTACTTCCCTCTTCTGTCCCCTACTCCCTTCTGTCCACACTATTTTTGGCCTTTTTGGTCACCTGGGCACACTGCTGGCTCAGTCATTCAGCAGGTAGTATTACCAAACAGGTCTCACCTGAACTTGCACCTTTACTAGATGTTGTGTAGCTCCAAGAAGCGTGAGAACCTTAAAACCTGGAAGAGTTTCTGCCTTTTTTTTTTTTTTTTTTTTTTTTTTTTTTTTTTCCTTGCCTCCCAGAACGCCGCCGTGGATAA
>WBNM01007901.1:84347-98026 GCA_013399055.1 Ramphastos sulfuratus
CCCCAGAAGCGTGAGAACAATTAAACCCGGGATATTTTTTTTTTTTTTTTTTTTTTTTTTTTTTGTGTATGTGGCTGTCCCTCAGAAAAGCCTGACAGAGTTAAAAATTTGAGTAAAGTTACCATCAAAAATTGATTTCTTCTGCTTCCTCATTTATGTTGAAACCAGACATTGTTTTGAGTCTGCTGTGTCACTGCCGGGTGAGAAATTGTTATGTACAGGTCCTAATCACAGAATCAGAATTGTCAGGGCTGGAAGGGACCTCAAGAATCATCCAGCTCCAACCCCCCTGACATGGGCAAGGACACCTCACACTAGATCAGGTTGCTCAGAGCCCCATCCAGCCTGGCCTTAAAGACCTCCAAGGATGGAGCTTCCACCACCTCCCTGGGCAACCTGTTCCAGTTTATCATCCCCTTCATGGTTAAGAACTTCCTTCCTGATCTCCTCCTCTAGCTTGGATCCATTCTTCCTGGACCTATCACTATCCAACACACTAAAAAGTCCCTCATCAGCTTTCTCGTAGGCCCCGTTCAGATATTGGAAGGCCACACTAAGGTCTCCTCGGAGCCTTCTCCTCTCCAAACTGAACAGCCCCAATTCTCAGTCTGTTTCCATAGGAGGGGAGCTCCAGCCCTCTCATCATCCTTGTGACCCTTCTCTGGCATGCTTCTAGCACATCCATATCCTTCTTGTAATAGGGACTCCAGAACTGGACACAGTACTCCAGGTGAGGCCTCACCAGAGATGTGTAGAGGAGGAGAATCACCTCCCTCAACCTGCTGGCCACACTTCTGTTGATGCAGGCCGGAATACAGATCATCTCATCAAAAATCAAGACAGCAGAATGCTTATCTTTCCTCAGAGCCATTTAGAATCTGGAGGTTTAATCTCCCTCTGAGGATGGCCAGCAATATAAATGCTGTATTTACTGCAGAGGCTGCAGTGAGGTTGCTTTGTATATACGGCCCCATGGCATATTCCACATCCAAGTGTACCTGAATGCAGGATCCACTCTAATCCTACCTGAATGCTGAAAAAGTGCTAAGATATGTACAGTCCAGCACAGCTGAAGCATGAGGCCATTACTAGGGCTTGACCTCACAATTCCTGGTTTCTGTGGTGGGTTGGAACAAATTTTTGCCCTCCTGTTCCTCAAGAGTCCCTTGGAACAAAGCCAGTACAAATCTGCTCTTTTTGGGGAGCTGCTGAGTGACTCTCAGGGAAAGGTTTCTGTCCCTGGATGTTTGGCAAATGTGGTGTAGAAGAGCTGCAGTCATTATACCAAAGTGACTCTGTGCTCCTGATCGACTTGTGGGTAGTTTTTAATATCCCCTAACTGGCAGCTTCTTGGCTGGTGCTGAACGTTCATCTCACTACCCTCATATAAGCCATGAAGTCTGGAAATACTTTTATGTTAAGGATTAGGAGCGCAAGAGCAAATTTGGAAAACAAAACCCACTTCATCTCATTTTTCTCCTTGATCCACAAGCCACCTGGTCTTTTTTTTTCAGTAGATCGACTCTATTTTACTGAGCTAGTTGCTGCCCAAAGGCACTGTCTGAGTTACTGCAGTCCAAGGTCACTGACTGTGCAAGGAGCAAGTTAGATGAGACTGCCAGCTACAAGCAATGCAAAAAGAAACATAAGATTTACTTTTGCTTGTGTTCTTCACGTAAGATCATCTCCAGAAGTGAAAACGAATACAGGAATATGAGAGATCTTGGCTAGGCAGAGAGCTTTTCAACAAGTATTCTTTCCAAAAGGCAAATACTGATGTAGATTTCCTAGGATAAATGCATTAGATTTCCAAAAAGGAGAGAAAAGCAGACTGCAGATGTAGCATTTAAAATATTTAAATGTCTCGTTGAGATAAGCCTGTGAAATTGTTTGGATTTACTTACTGCTGAGTACAACTGCATTGCAAATCCTTGTTGAAGGTACTTAGAAATAAGGGGAGATAAACGCAAAGATCTTCATAAACCTAGAGATGTTTACAGGTAACTTCCAGTGATTTTACTTAAAAATTTCATTGATATTTTCCCTGTAAAATTTCAGTGGGTTCTCTGTAAATTTTTGAGTCTAATGTGTAATTTCCCCTGTTTGAAATCCACGCTGTTTGGTAGTGACTGTTCATCAGTCACCCTGCTTGGAATAACTAATTTTCCGTTGGTCTTAGCCTACCCCATGTATCACTCTGTGTGTCTGTGTCCCTGAAGTAAAAATCAAGTTAGGTGGATTTATTATGTTTTATAAGTGCAGAAGCTGTATATTTCTCTGTTTGTAAGTCTCACATTAAAGTAAAGTCTGGAGATAGCTCACTCAGAGACTACTCATTGACTAATGTGGTGTCAAAATGCTCCTTTTGAATTTGGCTTTTCATCAATATGCAGAAAAGAAATCGTCATGGGATCTATCAACAGTGGATCAATCTCTTCCCTATAGTTTAGTAAGGTGAATTTGAAAGTATATCATTAACCAGGATTCCTAAGGACTTCAGCTGTAAAGCAATGGGATGTCCATGTGTAAGTCCTTCCTAATAATAAAACTCTATCATTCAATCTGCTTTCCAGTTGCAGCCAAATGTTACAGGGGAGTAGCTACTAAATGTCAAAAATACTAAGTTCTTCAAACTTATACGAAATTGAGACTTCACATTCAAGCCCTCTCAGAGGGGATACCTGAACTAGGTATTATTAGATTATACCGGAAAATGTTATTGTAAATAATATATATATATATATATATATATATATATATATATAATAATTCTATAATTGTATTATAAATATACAATTGTGTTATAACAGAGACTCCATATGAGGGTGGAAGACAGAGAAAGGGACATTGTGAATGTCCAGCTCTGGGAAGTACCTGTGAGTGGATTTGCCACCTTAGACATTACAAGAACTATCTCCTGGCCACAATATAGCAGCAGCAAGTACAGCTTTGCTCCTGCTGCCTGAGGAACCACTTGGTTCTTAACACTCAGGGGCTTCTCATGGTCCAGATCTCATAAATTCCTAGCTAGTTACATCAGGTATTAATTTTTACATTGGAATACTGCTGCATTTTTCTTTCTGGAAGTTGGCCTTGCTCTTTGGAGCTTGGGCTTCTGAGTAAGAAGATTCCCTGAATTTCAGAATACTCCTACAGGGCAAAAGTAGAGAAAACATACAGAAAGCTATTCTGGATTTTGTGGGGTTCTTTTTGTATTTTGTGGGGTTCTTTTTGTCTCTTGGTGTGATCAATGACAAAAGACAGTTTGTAAAGTCAATGCCTGGCTCTGTACAGTGCATCTTGTCTGATAGGATGCTTAAGTTGAACATCTGAGTCAGCATAATGATAACAATGTGAGGAGAATTGTTTCCTTCTAGTCAATGTAGTTTTAAAAGGACAAAGGAGACAGAATGAATGTTTTTGTGTGCAGCAGTACATCTCTTCAGAAAGTACTTTCAGCATTTATCTTATTTATTGGTCATTTTTAATTGCATGTTTGTAGCACCTGTGTGCAGCTATCTTCTTATACTTATGTCTAGTGTACTGTCAAGACAAAGCTAGGGGTCAAGTGCTGGTTCCCTTGAAATTGCTGCAAGCTTTGACATTCCCTCAAGTAGTCAAGATGACTTTTGTGTTCTGCAGATTGCTTCTTCCACGTCTACCACTTGTTACTTATTCACAGTCTCAAAGATGCTTCATTATTTTCCTCTCTCTTTTTTCCTGTACTTTTCTAAGATCTCTGAACATAGTGTGACAGCATGATACCGTATCCTAAATTTTGCATTGTTTTCCCAAGGTGACATGGTGGTAGGTGACCCTCCTCATCCTAGTGCTACCTCCCATGTTGTGTTTCCTGTCATAGCTATTCTGCTGTTGCCAGACAAAGTTCTACTCATTTATCACCCCGTATCAGTTTTCTGATTTGTTGTCCAGTAATTTATGTTGTCCAGTGGAGCTTTGGTACTCATTAAAGTGCCCGATGACCCTTGTGACCCTCCTTCCCACGTACACTGCCACCTTGGCCCTGGAACAGTTTGTTGACGCTAGAGTTTGCAGTGTGTATGTCTATGCCAGGGTATGCAGACTGAGAACCAGGATCTTGATTTGACCAACTGATAACAAGTATCCAGAATTTAGGAAGCAAGGAGTTGATTGTGCAGATGCACAGATACTGAGGGTGAGATTCAGACCTTGTCTCCAGCTGTGTAGGTAGTGAGGTGTTGCTGACAGAGCGATGAGCAATATAGCAGCCTGGGCAGATATACTGCAGCTGGAAGAGAATATTGTGAATAAAATACTGAGTGAGTGGCTTTACTCAGTGGAACTCCTTCCCATGAGCAACATGTGGTTTTTTGCAAGCTGAGGACTTTATCCTGCTGGGTGTAAATGTCACCTGCTGGATAAAATACAGTGCCAAACAGGAGTATGGGCTGGTGCTCTGGACCGTTACAGGTGGTGGTGCTTATGAAGACGTCAGCAACATAATTTCCTTATTAGTTTCTTTTGGTGGTACTTTAGAAGTACCAGCTAGAAAGATAACTTCTGGGTTTAGTTCCCCCTTCCATTTAATCTCCTCAGAGTTATGTTTAAGACAAAAAAATTTACAAGCACTAGGGGAAGGTGAAGAATGAGCAGGAAATAGAGAAGGAAGTTGATTCCTTTCTGATGGGTTTGACTGTAACTAATAGTGTGAACTTAATATTTTAGATTATGATTGATTTGATACTTGTTTGTTGTAGGATGGATCTTTGGTACAGGATTACAATGCCAATGATATAAAACATAGAGAGTATATGTAAAATATATCTACACATACCTGAATGTATGAGATTATAAAAGAAAAGAAGAAAATAAATCTGCAATTAGTTCTTGAGCTTCAGTCATTTATTAAAAAAAAAAACCCCAAACTGTAACTTGCCAAAACACATCCCCATCCTTGATGGAACGTAAAAGGATCCAACATTGTACTTCCTCCCTAGAATTTCTGGAGAAATGCATGTTGCTGCCAACGTAACATACTTTAGCAGGTCTCCTGCTGGTCAGACCTTGTGTCCTGCTGTGGCAGCCATGACCACGTGCACAACCGATTGTTAGTGGGCAATATAAATCTGATTGGAACATGCTCCTTAATTGGTTTGAGAGCTCGATATAGACAATGCTGTCTTATAGCAGATTGTATAGATAGGCCTAGTCTTAGGGTTAATTCTGCTTGACAGCACATCAGCAGCATCTTGAGAGTAATTACCCAACTTAAGTTTTCCCACAGTTGAATTAAGATCTTCAAAGGCTTCCACATTTACAAGTATTATTAACCTATATCTGAAACATGATGTTCCCACAAGGGCTACGTTTTTTTCTGCCTTTTATTAAATATACAGGTTACAGGGTTCATTTGCTAAGTGCTAAGCCCTTAGAAGAAAACACTACTTGTTAGAAAGAAAAATCTGCAGTGCATGACCAAAGCTAATGGTGCATAATGCACACAGCATTGTATTTTTTGCAAAGACTTTAAAACAAGTTAAAATGTTGGTCTGACTCCCTTCCTTTATCCCTCTCTCCCATCCCCCGCTGTCCACTTTCTAGAAAATCAAACCACTTACTCCTATGTGCAGAGTGAGTAAATTGAAGACACACACAAACAAAATCCTCCTAGGATGTTGTACAATTAAGTACAGATCATTGGATGCAATGCATATGACATTAATGAAATGGTATCTGCTTCAAAAATAGATTGGAAACATCCATGAATGAATGAGATCCTCTTAATTACTTTTCAAAAATGAAAATAAACAAAACCAATATTTATTTCATAGGAACAACTGTGTGCCACAGTTCACAGCATATAATTTAATTCTGTTTTAAATCTATTTTCTTTTTTCTGCCTTCGTTTTGGGATTTGTCTTTTAAAATATCTTCTTTGTAACTCTACGTTGTAAAAAACCAAACAAGCCTCAGAATATTAAAGGTGATAGTTGTTATGTGGGTTTGAATGTTCTTGAATGCATGTGTATGAAATACTAACATAGAAAGGCAGACAGTCTTGTTAAAGACAGTGTTTGCTGGGGCACATCAGTCTGGCAAATGGCTTTTATGGCATAAAGCAGTTCCTGTAACTTACTATCTTTTTATTTTCTTTTGCAGGTCAGAAACAAAGTTTGACTCTAATTCAGGTACGTTTGGATTTACAGTGTTTTTCTGAATATACACTACTCAGGTTATCTCAAAAGAGTAGTTTATCAGTTTAGTTTTAAACAAACTGGGGTAGGTTAGTCTCAAAAAGGATCTTCATTTCTTAGCCAGTGCAAACAGCATTATTACTGTGAAATATTTGCTTTCCTTCCTTTCATTAGGTCCTGTCTCTCTACATTTTCCCAAAAGATGATCAGGGAGATGTATCTTACAGCAGGCTTTTAATTGATCTAGAAAAAATATAGCACAAATAAATGGTAATACAAACTAAAGTAAATGGAGGACTGAAGTGACGTTTGAGAATGGATCACTGCTTTAAAGGAGAATGTTTTTCTTCCTGGTGGACAAAGACATTTCATGGGAATTTGAAGTCAGTGCAGCCTATCTGTCAGGAAGCAGATGATTTGTCATCAAATTTTCGTGACAGATGCATGTACACAACACATGCCAGACTGGTCTGTAGAGCTTGCTTTAGGAGGTTTACCAAAAGCAGTCTCTCTCAAGTTGTCTTTTTAAAGAATTTTAATGTGTTGTAGGGACTGGGAGGGAAGTGAAGGTCAGTCTAACAGGTTAATGTGTATCTAGCAAGAGAAAAAACACAGGACAGCAAAAGGGAACAGCTGAGGAGAGAACAGATATCCTAATACCTGACTGTTACTTATTCAGTTAACTATTCCTGGGTGTTCTTTAAAATTCAATAGTAGTAAAATAACAATAGGCTGTTGTCCTAAAACTAGCTGAAATGGTCATTGCCTGTAAAGTTCATTCAAAAAACCTTTTTTGAGATGAAAAGGACTGTTTTAAAGGGTAAAAAAAAAAAGAAAAGGTACGCTTATGGCAGTTTCGTATTTGGGCCAGTGTTACCTTCCATGCAGTTTGCTTTATTCAGTGATTATAATTGCTTTTAATGATAAGAATTTTACAGTATAGATTAATCAGAGCATTTATGAAATGGCATCTTTTCCTTTTATCCAACATGAATTGGGTTGGAAATATGAGATATTACGTTGTTCTTTCTTTCCACATCAGATTTTATCTTTGAAACTGTATGGGAGTGAAATCTACAGCAGGAAGCATTTATATAGCCAATTCTTGTAAACTTGAGTCATCTTGCTTCTATTATGATTTCAGTCTGTGAGTTTGAGGTTACTTGCTTTAAATCCTGCTTAAATGAACTTGGTGCTAAGATAGCATCTTGGATCTGAACAAAGTAGTTTTACCTGGGGGATAGCTTCACACATTGTCTGCCATTGCCCTCTTTATTTTAGTAAAGTCACCAAAACAGAGTGTGGAGCGGAATGTCAAAGACCTCACTTTTCTGCTGAGGGGAAAATCCTTTCTGCTGGACTTCCATTGTATTGGTGGATTAAGCTACAGTTTTCTAACTTTCTCTTTGGAAGCATGCTTCCTGATAGGTATACAATTCTGCATGCTGCTTTTCTTGGCAGTGAAGGCAGGGACATGGTACTTTCTAGGGAGCACAGAATCTAAAATCATAGAATGTCAGGGGCTGGAAGGGACCTCAAAAGATCATCTAGTCCAACTCCCTTGCTAGAGCAGGATCACCTATACCAGATCACACAGGAACACATACAGGTGATAGAAGTGTGGCACTGTCATAGCTGTGGGGAACATCTGCTCAACAGTTGACTCCATAGAGTGAGTATGAGCTTTTAAACATCCTCTCTTCATCTGTGCAGTCTCCAAAAGCTTGCTTTCTTTGAGCTTGGGTCCATGTTCTGGGCACAGTTTCTCTCTTATTTCTTACACAGGGGTGTTGGAAAGCCCAGTCGCCCAAAGACAAGAGGACTAGAGTTGCTCTCCCTGTCTTGCTCTTTTGAAGGCACTCCTTAGGCACTGTTCTTACAAGACCAGAGCTCTGGCCTTGTGAACACCTGATGCAGTTTTACCTCCCCCAAAAGCACAGAGCACACAGAGGTTGTGAAAACATTTGGAATTAAAAGACCATTTAAAAGAGACTACATTAAAAAAAAAAACATAAATGTAAATGAGCAGTGAAAGACCCAAGAACTTCTTTGTCTCCAGCTTTTTTTTCTAAACCTAAATATTCTCAGGGTGCACACCAGAATTGTCTGCAGCAGGTGATGAACATTAGTTTGCTAAGTGTTAAGCATCAGCAGCTGCCATGAGCATGAAAGTACTTTGTATCCCATCAGGAATACAGTATGAGAAGGTCTGGGGCTGAGGGATTTCTTAGATTTATTCCTTCTCGTTCTACAGAGACTCCCTTTCATCTTCTGCTTATGATTCCTTTCTCCTAAATCCATGGAGAAGTCTTTGGTTGGAATAGTTTCAGGCTTTCTTGTGATGGGACCCTGGCCATCCCTGAGGTGTTTAATGCTCCTCACCTGGTGATCAATGGTGGGCTGCCAGTGTGTGCATCTGGTCAGGGCAGCCTGGACTCCTGCTGTCATTTTATCCTTTGCCCCAGATGCTGTACTTGGAACTGAGAATTGCAGAGGTTTAATGCCTTGGTCTCAGCAGCACAGGTTTTAGGTTTCAGCCAAGGGTAGATACTAAGAGATAGTAAAAGAAACAGATTAAGCACACAATTAAACTGGCATTTTAAGAAGAAAAGAGATCACAGAGATTCCATAACCTCACCAGCGACACCAAGGCTGAGAACAGCCCTTATCTTTGTGAAAACTACAACAGCCTTCCCTTTATAGGGACATTACTTCTTTCTTCCACCAAGGAGCTTTTCTTGATAAGGGAACAGTGGAAGCACTTTCAGTTTGTCTTTTGTTCCTGTGATGTGAGAGCAGAAGGAAAGCGGAGATACTGCAATCAAGTCGGCCTGTATCACCCAAATAAACCATCACTGGTTTTGATCCAGAAGGCTCCGAGGAGACTGGCCTTCCAGTATCTTAAGGGAGCCTACAAGAAAGCTGGTGAGGGACTTTTTAAGATGTCAGGTTGATGTGGGTTTGGGAGTTACCCACCCCCCCACACTTTGTANTCTCAGAAAGGAGGCAGAAGCCCCATCCCTGGATGTTTTTAAGGCCAGGCTGGATGTGTCTCTGGGCAGCCTGATCTAGTGTGAGGTGTCTCTGCCCATGGCAGGGGGGTAGGAGCTAGATGATCCATCCCTGAGGTCCCCTGCAGCCCTGACAACTCTGCGATTCCATGATCCCCAACAAAGCATTTGATATCCCTTACCGGACAGTAAGACCAGACCTGCTGCTGGCTCTGAGTGAACAGGAGGATGTAGGCAGGGAGTGGAAGGATGTGTCCCTGATGACAGAGAGGCATCCTGCTATGAGGGTGTGCAGTGCCCTATGTAGCACAATGTTCTGCATCACACAGGCCTTTGAACTGTGTAAACATAGCTGCCATGTGACAGCAATGACTATTTATGCAACCTCAAGTTCCTTGGAGACACCATAGGGATTTCCATATCCCTCATTCTGTTCTGAATTCCCCAGACTCTGATTCTTGAATAAACCAATGATCCTGCAGACTGGAACAAACATGCTTTGTTCTGATTTATCTCATGTTACTCAAAACAGTTGAAGTGTTGAATGTGAGAATGAGGTAATTTTATTCTAGAAGGAATATTTTCTTCCAGGGAGCTGTTCTACAGCCTGTCATGTGCTCTAAATTAACCCTAAGGTTAATTCCAGATACCTTACAAGTCTAGATGTGCCCTTGTTAAGCATTTATCAATGCTTATTGTACTTGTCTTTTCTAGAACTATTTGTGAAGCATTGAAGAATTAAAATAAGTCTTTCCAAAGCAAGTACAAAGTCTGGAATACGACTTTAAGGGTGCCCAGTAGACTCACTGTAAATGTAACCCTGGAAGTGTTACTCAACACTGAAATATTAGGCAAACATTGTCAAAAGAAGATTAATTTGAACTTGAGCATTAACTTAAAAAAGGCTGTAAAATTCCTCTAGTGATGATTGGGATTTATCATATAAATAGCTATAACATCTGTAGGGGACACACATTCTTCACATCACAACTAACAGTTCCATCTGAGAAACTTCTTTTTCTCTGCTGATTCTTTGTAAGTCTACAGCTGGCAATCTTTCTGTCTCAGAGACCATGGGGTTAGCTTCATGCTGTTAGAATATCTTATGAAATGAAACAATTTTGCTTTCCTGTCGTAATATGATGAATTTCAGTGGTACTGAAAATAGAATTTTTTCTTCTTCTAAAGAGGTAATGGAAGGCAAAAAAGGTTGTAGGACAACCCTCTCTCCCCCCATCTGCTAGAGAACAAAGCAAACCACAAACCCCACAGCTGAAAGAGTTCTGTTCTAATTATTAGTCTGGAGAAGAGAAGGCTCTGAGGAGACCTAATCGTGGCCTTCCAGTATCTGAAGAGGGCCTACTAGAAAGCTGGTGGGAGACTTTTTAAGGTGCTGGGTAGTGATAGGAATAGGGGGAATGGAGCAAAACTAGAAGTGGGTATATTCAGAATGGATGTTAGGAAAAAGTTCTTCACATGAGAGTGAACAGGTTGCTGGTCTTCAGGATGCTGTTCCATAATAGCAAAGATTTGTAAATCTCAAAAGCTGTTGCTGAATGCTGTTAATCCCACATTATTAATAGAAAAAAAAAAGCATAGAAAATGCAGACAACATTCTCAGCATGCCCACTGGTCACCAGGGAATGATAATGGTGAGATTCCTACTGACTGCCACGAGGGATGGAGTTTTCTTGGGGCATTTCATGTAATATTGGGTGTGTCCTGCATGTCACTGTGGAGGTTAGCCATGTGATACTCAAGTGATAATGTTGGCAGTGAAATCATGAAGGGGAAGACATTTGAGTTTTGTTCTGTTTAAAAGGAAGATAAATCCCTGGACAATACACATGGCCTCCAATGGAGTCTCTTCTATAAACGTGTCAATCAGTGGGATAGAGGAAGTCAAAGAGCTCAGGGTGCAATTAAGTGACAGCTGAGGAAGCACAGTGCTGTAGCAATGCATCTACACATGGGCAGCAGAGACAGCAGTATCCAAGGGCAAACAGTGCCTTCAGCTGTGTTCTTCAGCATTTGTTGTGCCCACTTCCTACTTCTCTCAAAAAAAAAAAAAAAAATTTAGAGCATACCCATGTGATTGTATATCCCTGTTTGTGCCAATGCTTTGGAAACATTCCAGTTAGTATTGGGAATTAAGCTATAATAGCTGCCCATGCAGGCAGAGGCTGTCCTGAGCGACAGCTACACACGAGCTTTTGTTGGATCCCCGCTGCCCCAGCAGTCAAACACAAAGCAAGCCAAGGAGTCCCCAGCAGTTACTGGAATTTCCTTTGCCTGCCATGTCTGGACTCACAGCATCAGCCAGTGACTCTGCAGGTCATTTCTCCTCTCTGCACATCGCCTTTTGCATCAGAATGAGCGTAGCCTCATGTCTTCAGCACTGCACAATGCTGTCACCCCTCTATCCCCATCAAAGTTCCTTTCTCACCTTTTATTTACTGGTATCATTCCCTTACTGTGGCCCCTATGAGGTACTAACTTGTTAGGCTACATGATTCAGCACAGGTGCTAGAGAGCAGTTAAGAAAATTATAAGGTTGGGGGTGGTCAGATGTTTTCCTCTCATAAATTCCTTTTGGCTGCACTTCCAGATGTTCTGCAATAGACTTTCCAAACTCTTGCTATCAGCCCTGATTTCCCCTAGCCTGTCATCAGTCCCATTGTATGAAAGTAATCAGAACAACTATTAAGAGTATAAGGAACTCTTCAGCCAAGTAAGTGAGAAATGAAAACCAAAAGGCACCTTGAAAGTGAGCATCTCTTACTGACCCTTGCTACTAGAGAAACCCAAAAGAGACTTCACTTGCCTGAAACCTTAGGTCCTTGAAGCAGCAGGGTACTTAGTAATACCACCCACTGATTGAGTGGGTCATGGATCTGAATATAGATTAACAAATCAATTCCTAAATTTTATTGATGTCAGGTTGTGCCACTATGGTTCTTAATTCTTCTTGGTGAGATCAAGTAGTTTCAGGAATAGAGAGGAGAAGAGACAGTTGGTGTTCATAGCAAAATCATACTGATATGTTTGCCAATCACCCCACAACCAGAACATTTGATTAAAGGCTGTGAAAGATAAATTGCAGAGTCTGTAACAGGGAAAGGTTGCAACACAAACTGAGATACTGAAGAACAGGGATGCTCCAGAGCTTTTTGCATGAGGCAAATGACCTCTCCAGAGTCTCTTTCAACTATGAGGAATTACTTCCTTCTCTCTCGCCATCACTAGTGCGTGAATTGTTGAAGGAGCGTGTGAGCTGGCACAGAGAGATTGTGGGAGACAGCAACTGCATAACCAGAACAGCAGATGAGGTTACTTTACTTGTTACTACTTGTCAGTGCTATTTTGGTTTTGGCATTGACATCTCTACAAGCAGATTGTGCAATGGCTGGAAAGCATGTTTTGTTCAGCAGCAGGATGAGCATTTAGATTCAGATGCAAGTTGAACCATCTGTCGAATGTTTTCAGAGCTGTGCGACAATGTGACTTGTACTGTAGGTGGCTGGCACATCTCACGGGTACATCACGGCAGACTATGTGCTTCCAAAGCACTGATCTGTAGTAATTATCGTTGCTCTCCTCTTACAGCTTTTGTAAATGATGGCAAAAGCTGGGCAAATGATTTCAACACATAACATACTGTTTTTAATTTGTGGAGGGCTGATTACAAATGTTGTAACCATGCAGGCAAGCTTACTTCTCTCAGATTTTTAAAGAAGGCAGTCAGCTGCCAAAGGACTCCAAATGCATAGTTTGACAAATTCTGCTGCTGCCTTTGCAGTTGCAGATGACTTTTCCTCCAACTTTCTCTGTTCATTTTTCTTGCATCTGAGCTCGACTATTCCTTGCTGTCTTTGATATGATTCTTTTCAGTTGTGAAAGTATTTCAATAGGAAACCTGTTCAATTCTGTAAGCTATATTCATGAACCCACAAGGATGATCAGAGGGCTAGAGTTCCTCTCCTATTATGAGGACAGGCTGAGAGTTGTGGTTGTTCAGTTTGGAGAAGAGAAGGCTCCGAGGGGACCTTATTATGGCCTTCCAGTATCTGAAGGGGGCCTACAAGAAAGATGGTGAGGGATTTGTTAGAGTGTTGGATAGTGATAGGACTAGGGGGAATGGATCCAAGCTACAGGAGGGGAGATTTAGATTAGATGTTCATCTAATCTAGAAGGTGGTGAGACACTGGAGCAGGTTGCCCAGGGAGGTGGTGGAAGCCTCATCCCTGGAAGTTTTTAAAGCCAGGCTGGATGTGGCTCTGGGCAACCTGATCTAATGTGGGGTGTCCCTGTCCACGGCACAGGGGCTGGAACTAGGTGTTCCTTGCAGTCCCTTCTAACCCTGAAAATTCTGTGGTTCTGTCATTCTGTGAATCTACCAACGAAGGACAGCAGCTTTAACAGGACTCACAACAGCTTTAATATTTTCTGTGTGAATACTTTGTGCAATTTCTATTTTTCGGGGCGGGGGAGG
>WBNM01007901.1:98066-136073 GCA_013399055.1 Ramphastos sulfuratus
GGTGGGAGTGGGGTGTGGGGTGTGTTGGATAGTGTTCCTCCCTTCAAAATGTCCTGTTTGTGTTCTTATTAATGTGGTAGTACTTAAGGATGCTCTGCCCTTGTGAGTTAGCACACACACTAGCCACTCCTGCATGAAGTGCTGTGTTGACACGTGTTGAGAACTGTCCCTTAAATGGTGGTAAGAACTGTCCCTTAAATGGAGACATAAATGTAATATCAACAAATAAATACAAATTTCTTACTTATATTTTAATACTTGTTGCTGCTTCTTCTTGATTTACTCTGAGGATCTTGCTTAGAAGGGTTTTGAAATGTATTTAAATGAGTCCTGTGTTTTCTATTTTATTATCAATAATGTAAGCAAATTCATCATATACATGTATGAGAATTTTTTTACCCTTCTTTCTAAGTACCAAAGGCAATCTTTTCTATTTTGTTATTTCATTGTAAATAGTTTTTTTAAAATGGCTTTAAGAATCAATTTGGGAAAAGTAGTGTGAGAAGACGTGAATGATATATCACAGGGTCACAGGATGTTAGGGGTGGGAAGGGACCTCTAGAGATGTTCAAGTCCAACCCCCCGCCAGAGCAGGACCATAGAATCTAGCACAGGTCACACAGGAATGCATCCAGACAGGGCTTGAAGTCTCCAGAGAAGGAGACTCCACAACCTCTCTGAGGAGCCTGTTCCAGTGCTCTGTCACCCTTTCAGAAAAGGTGGAACTTCCTGTGCTGTAGCTTCTATCCATTACCCCTTGTCCTATCCCAGGGCACAAGTGAGCAGAGGCAGTCCCTTCCTTCCTGACACCCAGACCTCATCTATTTATAGACATTTATTAGATCAGGCTTCTCCTCTCCAGCCTAAACAGCCCCAGGTCTCTCAGCCTTTTCTCATGGTGCAGTGCTCCAGTCCCTTCATCATCCTTGTAGCCCTTCATTGGACTGTCTCCAGTAGATCCCTGTCCCTTTTGAACTTGGGAGCCCAGAACTGGATGCAGTATTCCATGTGGGGCCTCACTAGTGCAGAGTAGAGGGGGAGGAGAACCTCCCTCAATCTGCTGGACACACTCTTCTTAATGGACCTCAGGATCCTATTGGCCCGCTTGGCCTCAAATGCACATTGCTGTCCCATGGAGAACTTGTCCACCAGAAATCCCAGGTCCTTGGTTTGTTACATGGAACTGGAAACTGTTGCTCAGTTAAATTATAAAGTAGATTGGCTGTTGGTTGTTTGGTTTTGGTTTTGTTTGTTTGTTTGTTTTTTGGTAAGTATAGCTGCTTCAGATAGGTTTGGTCTTTTCAGGATTTAATCAGTTTTTAGTCAGCAGATTTCTCTTTCAAGTTGGCAACATAAAGCAGCATAACATCTTTACTGTTCTCAATTTCTTAAATACAGAGATGTTGTGATTCTTGCTTAGACCTGATAATCATTGTGCAGTTTCTGACCGAGCAAGGCCACCTACTTGCCTTTCAAGAGTTGCTTGTATTGCAGTCTCATTCAGTAGACAAAGCAAAAGATTTCTGGTGATACTCTTGAATTGTCCTACACTTACAAACTTTACAAAGAGTTTTCCAGCTTCTTTGAAATGAAAGTGAATTCAGTCAAATTAACCCTATTATAGACTAGCTGTGATAAATAACTTTGCCATAGTGTCACTGACAGGCTGAGAGAGTTGGGGCTATTCAATCTGGAGAAGAGAAGACTCTGAGGCGACCTTATTGTGACCATCCAGTATCTGAAGGGGCCTACAAGAAAGCTGGTGAGGGACTTTTTAGGGTGTCAGGTGGTGATAGGACTGGGGGGAATGGAGCAAAACTAGAAGTGGGTAGATTCAGATTGGATGTTAGGAAAAGGTCCTTCACCATGAGGGTTGTGAGACACTGGAACAGGTTTCCCAGGAAGGTGGTAGAAGCCTCATCCCTGGATGTTTTTCAAGGCCAGGCTGGATGTGTCTCTGGTCAGCCTGATCTAGTGTGAGGTGTCTCTGCCCATGCCACAGGGGTTGGAAATAGATGATACTTGAGGTGCCCTGCAGCCCTGACAATTCTGTGATTCTATGATTCATTTAATTAACCTAAAATGGAGTATGTGCAGAAGAAGCCACAAGAATGGACAAGCAGGGAGCTCTCTGGTAACAGCTGCATCTTCTTTGAGATGGTTTTGTAGCTTAAATGCAACTTCCCCACACCATCTATGGCTCGGGTCAGGTGTATTTTTTCATGGCTTTATTACTACTCTATTAATTTGAGCCATGAAGTGGAGGAGGGAAATTGCCTGTCTGCTTTGTAATTTGGAAGCTGAGCTATCATTCATTCGTAAATTCAATGTTATGGAAATGTGTGTCATGGTACAGACTTCTGCAGAGGTTTTGAAGAATGGCAACACAGGATACTGTTTATCTCACTGTGTGGTGCCAGGAAACAAGAATTCTGTAGGATACATCTCTGCTATCACATCTCTACTGTCTTCTGGTGCAGAAGATACCGTCATCCATCTGAGTGTATATACATAGCTGAGATGTGCAAGTTTGGACATAATTTGGATAGCTGCTTCATACTTATAATGTTGTTTGGGCATCTGCTTATTCTGTTCCGTGTTCCAGCATGTCTGACAAATCTGTGACCTTGGGCAATGTACTTTTCCCCTACGCCTCTTTCCTTCTGCCCATTGTCTGTCTGGTTTGTTTATCTTGCAAGGCTTTTCAAGGAAAGCACTGTTTTCTCTTGCTGGTGAGTAAGTCCAAGACCTAGTGCAGTGGAAACACTTTATCAGTTGAGACCACCTCTTAGGTCCACCATAAATCAAATCATGGGTGGCCTCTACAAAGTGTCTTCTTTTAGACTGAACAAATGAATTTGTGTTAAGAAGAGTCTCTGGAAAGCAATATATAAGGTAGCATGGTAAATGTTTTCAGCGGAGTTGGAGTTTTTCACTCTGCCTACACAGTGATCGTGTCAGTTTTTGTAAAGGGCATCTCAGTTCTCTGCAGAAAAAACACAATTCATGCAAATGGTCTTCCCAGGTCCAAAATCTCTCACCTAATTGAACTGTGTGATTTCTGCAGCAGAGTGCATGACAATGGCTATAGAAAAAGGCATGAATTTGTTTGTTGAAATCCAGTATGTAGTGTGGTGGGTTTGAGAAATTAACTCCCAAATAAAATTTCCCAGACCAGCTCAGACAGCTTGGAAGTAAGACAAAGCTATATTTTACAGCAAGCTAAATTTACAAGCATATATGTAAAATACATTTACATGTATTTACAATTAGATACAATTATTTACAATTTAGAAATAATACAGAAATCCAATCCTCCCCCTCTGGACAAAGAAAGCCCAGAAGGGGCAATGCCACCTTCTTCTCTCTCCCCAGGTAGAAAACCAACAAGGCCTCACATCTTACCTGTAAAAGGTTAGTACATGATGTGGAGAAGCAGGAGAGGCAAAGGAAGAGTGAACACAGCCAGTGCCCAAAAGCCAAGAGAGTGAAATATATTGGCTTTTTATTAACATAATTGGTGAATAGATTGGTTAACATGATTGGTTAATCAGCAAAGCAATGAATGATACAGACTTTTATCATTATTTTCCTTTTATGACCATTGCCCCACTCATTCATTCTATATTCAAACGAATGTCCAAAAGTTCCTCTCTTTTGTTTATGATTTAGAACCAAATTAGAGCATTAGCTCTTAAACTTCTACGTGTAGTAATAGTGGAATTAAAATGACAAGTAATTGCAATCCTAGGGCTTTGGAATATAGGACAGAAAATCCACAGAGAATATAAACCTTCCAAAGGCCTATTCCTATCAGTGATGTGAGTCTCAGAAAGCAGATTTTTATCTGTTTGTCGTAGGATCATTCAATCATGCATTAATTTCTAAAAAAAAAAAAACAAAACACCCCACTTGTATTTGTAAATGTAAATGATACTTAACATAGCAGGACGTGGAGTGCATTAAACTACTCAAACTACCACAAAGGCCAAATGCCTGGTCCTGCACTTGGGTCACAACAACCCCAAGCAACGCTACAGGCCTGGGGCAGTGTGGCTGTAAAGCTGTCTGGCTGAAAGGGACCTAGGGGTTCTAATCAACAAGCAGCTGAATAGGATCAAGCAGTGTGCCCAGGTGGCCAAGAAAGCCAATGGCAGCCTGGCTGGGATTAGAAATGCTGTGTCCAGCAGGAGCAGGGAGGTGATTGTCCCCTTGGACTCAGCTCTGGTAAAGCCACACCTCGAATATTGTGTTCAGTTTTGGGCACCTCAATACAAGAGAGATGTGGAGGTGCTGGAGCCAGTGCAGAGGAGAACAATGAAGCTGGGGAAGGGCCTGGAGAATAAATCTGATGAGAAGGGACTGAAGGACCTGAGGCTGTTTGGTTTGAAAAAGAGGAAGCTTGGGAAGGACCTCATCACTGTCTACAGCTACTTGAAAGGACATTGTGGAAAGATTGGTGGTGGCCTATTCTCACAAGTAATTAGTGATAGAACAAGAGGGAATGGCCTCGAGCTGCAACTGGGTAGGTTTAGACTGGACATTAGGAAATATTTTTTCATGGAAAAAGTGGTCAGGCATTGGAATGGGCTGCCCTGCGAGGGGGTGGTGTCAGCAACCCTGGATGTGTTTAAAGGTCATTTGGCTGTGGTGCTTGGGGATATGGTTTAGGATGAACCTTGTAGAATAGGGTTATGGGTTGGACTTGGTGATCCTGAGGGTCTTTTCCAACCTGAATGTTTCTGTGATTCTGTGATCTTTGGTGGCTGAGTGTATGATGTCCAAAATTGCACATCTTCTGTTTTGAATATCATGGTTGTGAACTTGAATAAGAGGTACAGGTAGGTTTTATTTCTTCCCTCTGAATCTTTCAAAGAGAAAAAAAAAAAAAATCTTAAGATCTTTTCTGTACAAGACAATGAGAATGATAATAGAGTGTATTAGTTGAAACTGGAGGAAATATTTTATTTGAAGACAATTACCTGTTTCATGTCTGTGCTGACTAGTCAGGTTATAATTATTAATGACAGAAGACATCAATAAATATTAAAATATTTGATTTTTTTCTTTCATTGATGCCATGGTATAAATTTATGACCAGGAGGAAAGATCTGTCAGCTCTTACCAGTTCACAGTTTACTCTCTTACCAAAACTAATTTCAGGTTTTGAAGTAAAGGGAAAAATGCAAGCTGCTTTTAATCAGGCTGGAATGTTTAGTGATCACCATAAAAATCTTTGTGGTGCTAATCTGAACATGAAGCAAAGAACGTTAATTTGTCTTTCGTAGACTTAATTTAGTGGCAGCCACAGCCTTCAAGATGTAATGGTAGACAGATCTGTGTCATACCAGGGCAGCTGCCACTGTACATGTGAACACCCATCCTCCTAGGATTCAGTCCTAAGCCAAAACACCCATGAGGTCTAATGCTGCCAGTTTGAGTCAGACACAATTTGCACTGAGTTTTATGTGGTTAAAGACAGCACAATCAGGTTGTAAACCAGACAAAACTGAATTAAGTTACGAGGGTGATCTGAATTGGAGTGTCAGCTTTTAAGTTCTGCTGGGTGTCAGTAAACCACCTCTACACAGAGCTTCGGTGCAGCATATTTATGAGAAAGATGAGTTTGCCTCTGCGTATTTTAGTTCTGCTGCTGCTTGAATGCCTTCTCATCTCTCTTTTGTTTTCTTGCCTTGCTTCAAAAAAACTAAATTTGCTTATGTGTCTCTGTTACTGTTACCTCAGAGAACTGCATCAGTTTTCATTTGTTTCTCATAATCACAGAACCACAGAATGTTAGGGGTTGGAAGAGACCTCTGGAGATCATTGAGTCCAACCCCCCTGCCAGAGCAGGACCATAGAATCTAGTGCAGGTTGCACAGGAAGGCATCCAGATAGGGCTTGAAAGTCTCCAGAGAAGGAGACTCCACAATCTCTCTGTGGGAAGTCTGTTCCAGTGCTCTGTCACCCTTTCAGAAAAGAAGTTCTTCTCCTGTTGAGGTGGAACTTCCTGTGCTGTAGCTTCCATCCATTGCCCCTTGTGCTATCCCAGGGCACAAGTGAGCAGAGGCAGTCCCTTCCTTCCTGACACCCAGACCTCATCTATTTATAGACATTTATTAGATCAGGCTTCTCCTCTCCAGCCTAAACAGCCCCAGGTCTCTCAGCCTTTTCTCATGGTGTAGTGCTCCAGTCCCTTCATCATCCTTGTAGCCTTCCATTGCACTGTCTCCAGCAGATTCCCTGTCTCTCTTGAACTTGGGAGCCCAGAACTGGATGCAATATTCCATGTGGGGCCTCACTAGGGCAGGGTAGAGGAGAAGGAGAACCTCCCTCTATCTGCTGGACACACTTTTCTTAATGCATCTCAGAATCCCATTGGCCCTCTTGGCCTGAAAGGCACATTACTGTCCCATGCAGAAGTTGTTGTCCACCAGGACTCCCAGGTCCTTCTCGACAGGGCTGCTCTCTAGCAGATCACCTCCTAACCTGTGCTGGTGCAGTTTATTATTCCTTCCTAGGTGCAGGACTCTGCACTTACCCTTTTAGTCTGTGTTTACCCTATGTTAAGGACACCTAACACATGAAATGCACATGTGAAATCTGGAGGTTGTATTTTTAAAACATTAAAACTTAGAAACAGAAGCATTGTTTCTGCCTTTTACTTTATAAGAAGGTGGTCATGAGAACAGAATCCCCCTGTTTATATTCTCATTAAAACCCTGCTTATCCATAGGATTTATGGGGTTTGAAAGTGCTCATACACTCACTTCTGTACTATTATGTCACTATGAGTCAGTGAAGTTTTTTACCCTGCAACGCACTCTGTATTTAAGGGATTGAAACAAAGCCCCAGGAATCTGGATTTGCAGAAGAGTAGGATTTGGAATGTCAATTGTTGGCACCAATAGAATCTCTGGAAACCGATTAAGACCTATTTAAGTTGAAGAATGGCAGAAAAAATGTGGTTACAAATCTAAAATCTGCTGCATGAAATACTGTGTTGAGTACATTAGGACTCTGGAAACAAGTTTAAAAGGCAAGAGAGGAAGATCTCCCTTCTTTCAAGGATAGTAAGAAATCCCTAATTGAAAGAGTACTGTCAGAGCTGGACTTCAGGTCATGAGTTAGTGTTAGCCTGTACCAAACTGAAGCTGTGTTGGCCACCACTTACCCAATTAACTGGCTTTGATAGAGAATTATAGGACCTATCTTTAAAAATAGAGCTATTTTCTTTACCATCTGCATATCTGAGAGTCTTCCCTAGCCCCACAACAATGACATATCTTGAGTGTATCTGGACCTGTGTCACTGTGGTAGCACAAATTAAACAGGACTGCATTTCAGTGTCGAAGAACAGAATCTATGCTGGTAGCTGCTTTCACTCCCTTAGTTGCCGATGTCACAGTATAGAGACATAAAAAGTAAATTGCACTCCTAAAACCCAGAGAAATGTACATAGCAGGATTGTAGTCTCAACTCCCTTGCTCTAGTCTCTATAAAAGTAATTTCATGTTCCCCTTGGCTTTTTGACACAAGGAAGGTCTGTGCCCAAAAGACCTAGTCCTGGTCAGGATGTCTAACACACCAGTGAGAGTTCCTGGTGGGACTTGCCCTGTCCTGGGCTCCTGTTTCTGTGGAGTATCTGACCACCTCCCCATCTCCTGTGAAGACTATGCAGAAGTCCAAGTTTGAGATTCATGTAATCACTCACTTAGGGTGCCTGGTAGTATGCCACCCAGAATGCAAAGCAGCTGGACTATATGGGTGGGAGTGAGGACACAGACTTTCATTTTAATGCCCTTGGTCTGACTTTCCTTCATCAGATCAAGGAAGAGGTGCACCGTACAGAGACTCTGTCCACCCCTCCCATTTCTACTCTGCTTTCCGTGCAAAGAGGGTTATTGGGAAACTTCAGAAGCTGAAACTCATGAGATGTCCACTGGCACTTTGCCTCTGAGAATGTTTTTACTTATCTGCGAGTGATCGAGCTTTAATGAGCTTCTCATCAATTTGTTGTTGCAGTAACAGTGTATTTCTTTCATTCCCTTGCCAATAGTTCTTGCTCTTTTTTTTTTTTTCTTTCTTTTTTTTTTTTTTTTAATGTTCATAAACTGCATTGGCCAGTGCCAGACTTCAACCTTGCACAGATGGAGATGGACAATAACAGTAAGATGCCTAAGTTATCAAATGTGTTCCAGCCTGCTGTTCTGCTATACTACTTGGATAGGAGCATATTACTTTGTATTTAAATACACAAAGGTGCTCTGTAAAATAATTTGAAAGCATAAGGCAGAGCATTCTTCAAATTTACAAAGATTAATAAAGGAAGGCCATTCAGTGCCATCTTCAGGGTAATGTAAAGAATTAAGATTATCAGAGTTACACAGACATTCTACCTTTAATTCAGGCTGTATTTACAGAAACTCCTCACCCATATCTCATTAGTTCAATGTTACAGTTTATTTGTGCAAGACTGGTTTAAAACTAATGAGTGATGGAGGATTAGAGAAGTACAGCAGCGATAGCAGGTGTTTAAAAAAACATTCAAAGCAGGAGTGAAGAATGCTGCACTCTCAGGAAACAAACTGATACAACTCAAGGCCATGAAAATAAAGGTCAGTGAAGAAAATATCAGTCTTATGGGATAGGAAAGTAGATTGTTAAACGTGGAGACAGCAGAAAGATATGCTACAACAAAGCTGCAAATAAAATTACTGCTTGCCCTGTTCACCCAGTTTACATATTTGGATGGGTGTCTAACCTTTGCTGTACATTCTTACTGGATGTAAGAGAAAGAGATAAAATGTTCAATTAGAGAAGGCTAATGTTAGTCTCAGAGGCTAGGACAGCCACAGCTAGAATCACAGAATCACAGAATGGTAGGGTTTGGAGGGGACCTCCAGAGTTCATCTAGTCCAACCTCCCTGCTAGAGCAGGTTTGCCTAGGTCAAGTTGCAGAGGAACACATGCAGGGAATGTGTGATAGGACATCCAAAGCACAGAAAGAGTTTGCACCTAACTAAGTTAAAGAGTAGGATTAAAATAAGCCAATCAAAGAGTTTGGAGTTTGAATTATGGAGACTTTGGGAACAAAGAAGACACCAACTCACAGAATCACAAAATGTTAGAGGTTGAAAGAGACCTCCAGAGATCGAGTCCAGCCCCCCTGTCATAGCGGGATCCCCTACGGTAGTCCACACAGGAATGCATCCATGCAGGTTTTGAAAGTCTCCAGAGAAGGAGACTCCACAACCTCTCTGGGCAGCCTGTTCCAGTGCTCTGTCACCCTCACTGTAAAGAAGTTTCTCCTCATGTTGAAGTGAAACCTTCTGTGGTCAAATTTGTATCCATTGCTCCTTGTCTTATTACCGCTCACCACCAAAATAAGATTTGCCCCCTCCACTTGACACCCACCCCTCAGATATTTATGCCCCAGGTCTCTCAGTTTCTCTCCATGGGGGAGATACTCAAGTCCCTTAATCATCCTCATGGCTCTCTGTTGGGCTCTCTCCAACAGGTCCCTGTCTCTCGTAAGTCCCTTTTAGGCAACTGAAAGCAGACCTTTTATGCAAAGGCTCAGAGCACTCTGCAGCCAGAATATGTTATTTTGGTTGCAATGTGATGAACATGTGAAGGGTAGAAAAAAAAACCCCAGCAACCTCAGGCATTCCAATCCTTCTCCCTCCTTGCATTTTCCATTGCTGCGATGCTGTTAAATCCGCTTTGCCTGATCAGAACTTAAGTAAATCGACATTGTACTCGTGTGGAGTTATGCAGCATTTAAAAGAAGGTTTGAGTTTGTGAATGGAGTTGGATCAGTACTGGCATGGCTTCATGTCAAAGGTTAGATTTTGTTATATCCAAGATAAGGTTGGGACCTGACATACTGATGCTTTTCCTGCGCAATCTGGATTTAAAATGCTCTCAGCATGCTTAGAGAATGAAAAGTAGTGTGTTTCAGTTTCTTTCCTGGATAGTGCTTCCTCTGCTGCCTGGTCTCTGAGAAAAGCTTTAGTCCAGCTAATAACCCCAGGTCATTTATTTTAAGCTTCAAATTCACATACTTTGCTTTTTGTAATTCTGAGACAGAGGAGATCTTTGGAACAGGGGAACTGCAGGCTTATTTGAATTATAAAGACACTGACCTCAATCAGCCTTTTAATCAAATCTGTTGTTCATGTGCTCAGCTTCTAATCATGTTTCTGTGATATTAGTGTGAAGATGCAGTGTTCAGAGGTTTACCTTATTCTAACAGTAGAATTTCTATCAGTCAAGGATATCAGAATAAGTTTCCTTACACCCCTTGGCCTGTATTCTCACCTTCTACCTTGTGTTGCCTCCACTGGTTGTTTAACCTCTCAGTCAACTGGTTCAGCTTGCTAGCCTAGGGGAAAAAAAAGCTGAATGATTTTCTGATGGTTTAGTGAATTGAACTTCTCCCCCACAAATGGGTAAGCACCAAAGCTAGTGAGTAGTAAGGAAGCAGAACAACCAAGACAACTGAGAGCAGGACCAAGAGAGGGCAGGAAGCTGGTGGATTGCTTCAGCCATCTTATGGCACCTTCCCCTAAGTCTGCCATACTAAAGCTTCTCCACTCTGCATACAAAATATTACAAGCTGGCTAGAACAGAAGCCTCCCATACATCAACCATGGGATATCTTGAGCAGCAGATCACTGGCTGTTCTGGGTTGAGCTGGTCTTCGGTGAAACAGACACATCTCTATGAAAATGTTTGCTTCCAGCAAGTAAGCATTTCACATTTCTTTTGTTTAAAACCCTGTTTTTGTGGGAGATTTCCTACGGAGCCCTTGTCAATATTTTGTATTTTGTCTTCTCTGGTGAAAGTGTCTGTGATACTTTCCTTTCAGAACAAACCACGAACTCGTCTTTCAGACCTAAACAAAATCTCTGTACATCTTCTTCCAAAATCTAATCTAATCAAAGCTACAGTTTCTTGAGTTCACACTCCAAAGCACACACTGCCTGAGAAGATGCTCAGACACTCAGTTCTCTGCCCTTTTGGGTGAAAAAAAAAAAGAATTTGCTGGTTTACTCAAGGAAA
Organism: Ramphastos sulfuratus; assembly: GCA_013399055.1. Taxonomy (NCBI): domain Eukaryota; kingdom Metazoa; phylum Chordata; class Aves; order Piciformes; family Ramphastidae; genus Ramphastos; species Ramphastos sulfuratus. Next base: position 109,134 of record WBNM01007901.1, read on the forward strand.
TATGTAAAATAGTGTTATTGTGGTTTTGGTGTTTTTTTCCTGCTTTAGAAAATGCGAAGCTTTTATAAATGTTTGCAACAAGTTGATCCTGTTACTTAGCAGGACCTTTACTAATATCTCTTAACTAACACCTCTTAGGATTGTTTTGGGCCCTCCTGACTCCACCACAAGCTTACACTCCAACAGTTATCATGAAGGAACTACCCGAGCATGTGTCTGAGATGCCCTGTGAGAATAAATTGTGTAGGGGAGGAAACTTGTCCTCACTCACAGCTCCACACTAGCCACTGACCCCATGTCCAGAAGATTTAAGAGTATTACAATGACTGATTAGTATCAAGATTGCTTTTTGTAGGGATATCATGTAGTAAATGATTCAAGTGATATCTCCCATCGCCACCTGTATCACATCTCTGTCATCAGCTAAGTGGGCATCAGCACGTGAAAGCAGCCACACAAGAAAGTGCACAGCTTTCATGGATGCATCAGTACTGCTGCTGATTTAATAATACTCAGTTTGACCAAATAATGATAATGCTACAGCTTCTGAATACCCATTATTTTATTTTTTTTTCCCCTGTAGAAAAGCTTTGCAGTGTTACTCCTTCATACACTGTTTTTCTTGCCTTCAAGAGTAAGATTTAGCTGCTGATACACAATCCTAAAAGGCTTGAGGGTAACAAAGTGAATTAAACATTCCTCTTCCAGCTGCTGCTGTTCACAACACTTCTGACAGTTAAAATGCATCACACATTCTCTTGTCTGTTTAATATAAACAATTAGTATTTTAAGTGGAGTCCAGAATCAACCCCAAATAGGAGGATCCAGACAGGCAATTCAGATAGGAAACTAAGCAGTGTCTTAAATTTAGATAAAAGTAGCTTGCACTAGTTCGGCCTATGCCTAACATACTGCTTAACACGGCACATTAGACTGTGAAAACTGGGAGAACAGTGGCTTGCCTTTTGAGGATGAAGTTTCATTTTTCATCTGAAAATTATTTTAGCACAACTTTTGACCTAAAATTATGCAACAAAGTGGAGAAAAAAAATCAGACTAAAGTATTTTTGTTTTCATATAATTAATTTTATGTATAATGAAACATCACAGAATCACAGAATTACTGAGGCTGGAATAGACCTCTGAGATCATCAAGTCCAGCCTAAGACTTAACACCGCCACATCAACCAGGCCATGTCACTAAGTGCCACATCCAATCTTGTCTTAAACACCTCCAGGAACAGCAACTCCACCACCTCCCTGGGCAGTCCATTCCAGGATGTAATTCCCCTTTCTATCAGGAAGTGCTTCCTAACATCCAACCTAAACCTCCTCTGGTGCAGCTTCAGGCCATGCCCTCTTGTCTTGTCACAAGTTGCCTGGGAGAATAGCCTGACCCCCACCTTACTACAACTTCCCTTCAGGTAGTTGTATAAAGTGACAGGGTCCCCCCTGTGTCTCTTCCAGGCTAACCAAGCCCAGCTCCCTCAACCTCTCCTCATCAGCCTTCCCCTCCAGTCGTTTCCCCAGTCTCATTGCTCTCCTCTGGACCTGCTCCAGCCCCTTGCAGTGAGGGGCCCAGAGCTGCACACAGTGCTTGAGGTGAGGCCTCACCAGTGCCAGTACAGGGGCCAGATTACATCCCTAGTGCTGCTGGGCATGCTATTCCTGATGCAGGCCAGGATGCCATTTGCCTTCTGTGCCACCTGGGCACACTGCTGGGCTTTTTGGGTTTTAAGGTGGAGGTGTCAGAAAATTTACCACAGGGATAACTGACTTGTGGCAGCCAAGCATTCATAGCGATATCACTTTTTGATCCTTCAGTGTTGGCTCTTCCTGTGAACATTTTAATTTTCCCAAGACCAGTCTTGGATAGAAGTTTGATTAAAGAGAATTTTCCTTTTTTTTTTTTTTTCCCCCCTTTCTTACATTCTGGAATTAGGACATTTGAAATCACAAAACTCATTGAAACAAACAAACAAACAAACAAAATCTGACTTCCCTAAAGGTTTACTTCAAGCCAAAGTAAACATAAACCTGAAGTACAGAAGGGCTTTTTGATGCAAACTTATTTTTAGTCTAGAGGCAGCACTGTGAGAATAGTAGTGATCTTTGTAGTTTTAGGAATTCTAACATCATCTCTGCAAACTGTAGTTTGCTAAAATTTATTTCTAAAATGACAGAAATGTCAATTAAAATATTAGAAACAGAAAAAGCTTCTAACTCCTTGCAAAAGGTATCCAGGATGAAGTACTATACATACATAAACCCCTTGTTTTTTGGAGGCTAGGCAATGCATGCCTCCATAATGGAGAGGGGGTAACATTCTGTGTAATGCTGTTTCACACAGGTAGCCTTGAAATTCTCTACATCTGAAGTCAAGGCTCTTTTGGGTGAAAACCTCTCTGACAGCTTTTTGATGTCAAAAACTAAGCATGCACCTTAATGTGAATCTGGGCAGGAACAGCTATCGTTTAGGTTTGAATCCTCTAGCTACTGGCATGGGTAAAATATCTAACAGGCATTTAGCCTCACTTCTGCTTGCCAGGGAGGAAGCTAAATTTGCTGTTACAAACTTTACATCAGTGATTCCCTGTACTCCTTTGCAGTGTTTAGTGGCTTCATTGCATTGTGCCCTGCAGGGTCTATAATAGTGCAAATAATGAATCATAAACAAAAGACTTCCCAACCTTTTAAAAGGAAGACAGGCAATTAATTTCTTTTAAAGCGAGACTTCATCTGGAATGAAATAGTCCCCTCAGACCCAAATGGCAGCTTCTGCAGCTGCCAATTTGGTTTGCATCTTTAAAGAAAAAAGGAGCAGGACACGGAGTAAAAATGAAAACAGCTTCAGGTTGTTCAATTTCCTGTTTGTTTAAATTTGTCCTTCCTGACATGCGGATTCATCACACTCCTTTCCTGGTGACTACTTCATTAGATTAGTTCAGTTAGGTATTCAGAGGGATTTTTATCTTCTGACTCATAGAATTCTTGTGTTCCCCTAAGAGTTTCCTGTGTCTGACTGGAATTTTATGTCTTTGTAGTTTTAGCTAGACTTCTTGAAGTTGCTTTCTAAATGACTCTGCTTTTGAGGTCTGCAAATAACGTCCGAGGAGCCAGATCAGAGCCTGCTTCCTGCTTTTCAGGAAAACTGATCAATGCCAACACTTCACCTTTTAAAATTTAAATCAGAAAAATTTCCTAATCGTTTTCAACTCTTCTTTTCTCAACAGTTATTTCCCCTTGCTGCCCAGGCCTTTTCCAGGTATCCACTATAGAATATTCTGGTTCAGTTCTGAAAATGCACCCTGGTGGCTTAGAGTGCAGCTTGCAAGCCTCTCCCATCAGGTTTTCATCACTCGGTTGCTATAAAGCAGAGAAGCTAAGGTTACGAGTATATTGGACCATTTAGCAGCTGATGAGAAATCCCTTTGTATATCCCTTCCCTGCCTTTTTGTAGTCCTTTCTGAGGAGGGTTAGTGCCAGGTTAGGCTGGAGCCCTGGTGTGTGCTTCTTGGAAGGGTTCAGTGAATTGAAGGTGATGCTTTTCGACATGTGAGCTCCAGAAATGTATCAAATGATTGTAGTATACCAACTTGCCGGCTTACACAAGAGCTTCCTCTGCCTTCTTGACCCTCACTGTGAAACGACGGCGCTTAGCTGCCTTTGGTCATCACAGTTTGGTGGTACCTTTGAGCGCCTTTGAACGGAAGAAGCAGACGACAGAATGGCACCGTGCTTGTTTTCCCAAAGTCTGGGTGAAAAAAGCAGGAAAAAAACTGGTCACCCGTTCTGGTTTTAGTGGCTTTTCTCCTCTCGCAGGCCACGGTGTTTGACTGTGGCTGGGGGTTCCTAGATGGGTGCTCCTAATCACAGCTTTAAAATGCCGGGCGCGAGTATTAATCTGTGAGGTTACTTTCCCTAAGTATATTTGCTTGTGAAATCACCAGGTGGAGACAAGCCCCCGGCAATGCGCTCCCGCCGCTGCCGCCGCCGCCCGAGCCGCCGGGCCCTCCCGGATCCCCCCATGCGCAGGCGGCCGCTGCCGCTCAGGAACACCCAGGGCTGCCCTACGGGCCGGCCGGAGCTCCGACCCCTGATGCGTTTCGTGTCCCTCTGCACAAACGGCCCTTGCGGAGGCAGCGGGAGAGGGGGAGCGGCAGGGTGTCTCCCTCAGACACCATGGCTTGCAGGATCTTTCTTCCACCGCTTCCTCTCCCTCGTTCTTGTAGGGTTTTCATCAGGGAGATGCCCGCAGCCGATGTTCAGAGGGTCGGAGCAGACAGCGTGTCCGGCAGCAGCTCGCACGTCCGGCAGCAGCCCGCACGTCGGGCTTGCCGCGCCAGGGCAGCTGTTCCCTGTGCTCCAGGCTGTACGGGGCACCCTGAGCACAGGGTCTAGGCCTCAAACACTTGATTCTGGAGGTCTGTGCCACCTGGTCAATGGGACATGGGAATGGCCCAGAGGAGAAAGCCCAGGGAGATGCAAAAATGAAGCAGCAGTCGGTGTTACAGAAGAGACTATCCGAAGAGTGTCCGTGGGTGACAATGTGAATTGCAGCTGCAGCTGGCCTGGTGCTGTGGGAGGGACTGTGTAATGGAAACAGATGCCTGTGAGTGCAGAGACTTTTCCTTGAGATACTTGAGTGTGTCTATTCGGGGATAGCATACCCAGTCCTAGCATCTTGTCTGTTTCCAGTTTTCTCCTGGACATTGACCTATTTCCTTTTGCTGATTCTCTCTAAATCACAGAATCATGGAATTGCCAGGGTTGGAAGGGATCTCAAGGATCATCTAGTTCCAACCCCCCTGCCATGGACAGGGACACCTCACACTAGATAAGGTTGCCTAGAGCCACGTCCAGCCTGGCTTTAAAACCTTCCAGGGATGAGGCTTCCACCACCTTCCTGGGCAGCCTGTTCCAGTGTCTCACCACCCTTATCCTGAAGAACTTCTTCCTAACATCTGGTCTAAATCTCCCCTCCTCTAGCTTGGATCCATTCCCCACAGCCCTATCACTACCCAGCACCGTAAAAAGTCCCTCACCAGCTTTCTCGTAGGCCCCTTTCAGATATTGGAAGGTCACAATAAGGTCTCCTTGGAGCCTACTCTTCTCCAGACAGGACAACCTGGACTCTCTCAGTCTGTCTCCATAGGAGAGGTGCTTCAGCCCTCTGATCAGCCTTTCTCTGGACATGTTGCAGCATGTTGTTTCTCCTGCTTATTGCATCATGTTTCTTTTCCAAGACAATGACTTCTTTTTATGTATTTCTTTACCTAGAATAGTATAAAAGAAAACAATACCCTGAAGCGAGTTTGTCTGCAAAAATATGTAATAATTGCCTTCCAGTGTGGCCATTCATACTGTGCCCAATTACAAATGCTTTTAGCTTATATTGAAAAATACTTACATGTCATGAGAAGTTTGTACATTTGTTTTGTTTTTTTTTTTAAGTAAAAAAAAATAATAGAAAGATAATCCAGAAGAAAAGGAAGAAATAAAAAATGTGGTCATTTAAGGAACTCCATAGCACTGGAATGATAAAGGGACCTGTGCTGAGCTGAACTGTAGAGCAGCCATGTTAGCACTTGCTTAGTCTTTGCGAGTCTCCAGAAGCAAGTTGGGCTTTCCCCAGCAGAGCATTGAAGGAGGAGAGCTCCTCATGAAATTTTTTAAAAATAGTTTGCTTCTTTTTTCCTTGGACTATGTGACGAGTTACATAGCACGACTGTGAAAAGTTTTCCTTTCCTTTCCTTCTTGAAAGAAAATAGAGCATTTAGGAGAGAGGATGTGCCTTGCTTTAGAATCTGTATCAGAAAGCAAACCAGACAGTGAGCATGATCTGAAATACAAACTTTAAAATGTTCATAGTTTCAGTTTTCAGATGTATTCAAAGTACAGCTGAAATGTTCCCCCAGAAAAGGAAAAGGAGTGTGTGGGAGTGTGTGTGAACATGCGTATTGTTTTTGTCAGGCTTTTCTGTGAAGAAAGGTCTGCATTTCTCAGCATTATTACCTACATCCTTTTGTTTGCATAAGAGGTTGCAAAAAAAATTTTAAACTACTCCCCAACACTAGCTCCAGGCAATCCACCCCCATGAATTACTACTTTTTTCTTCTTTTAGGATTTTCTGCTGTGCCTGTAGCTGTTGCATCCTTTTGTCCATGACAGCATGGTGTTCAACTAGAAAAATAAAGTCTTAGACAGAGGGATACTCTAAAGCTATACTGGGGACCAGATCCAGGGTGGCAGAAGTACCTCAGAAGTCTTTGCATGAAGCTTACAAGAGTAGTTTCTGCACTTCCCAGGTGAAGGAGGGTTTCATGGCATGGTTCCTTGCAGGGTTTAATGAGGCCGTACCTCTAAATGAGATGTTCTTGCATTGGGGTGAAAATCTTGCATTGGAAATCTGTCTATTTCAAGGACTGGCTTAGTGGATAAACTGACATAATGCAAAGAGGAGAATTTTGCTCTGCACTCGTTTTTGGTGGGATAAGGAGCCATGTATCACCTTCCTGCAGAGCCTTGTCTTGTGGTCAGATGACCCTTCACGGGATCACAGGATCACAGGATGTTAGGGGTTGGAAGGGACCTCCAGAGATCATTGAGTCCAACCCCTCTGCCAGAGCAGGACCATAGAATCTAGTGCAGGCCACACATGGCTTTAAAGTCTCCAGAGAAGAAGACTCCACAACCTCTCTGGGCAGCCTGTTCCAGTGTTCTGTTACTCTTACAGTAAAGAAGTTCTTCCTCATGTTCAGGTGGAACTTTCTGTGCCATAGTTTATACCCACTGCCCCTTGTCTGCTGTCCTAGCAGACCTGTAATAGCAAACCTGGTAGTTTGTGGCTCTGTCTTCACCCTGTTGTTTAGTATGCTGTTCTGTCAACCTTTGGCAGATGTTGCTGTCTGCTAACTGCCCCAGTCTTGGTGCAAATCCTGACAAAAGCTTTCCTTGATGGCCAAGAAAATGTTGTTCCTTCTTAATTATTTGTGATCAAGTTGCCTCACTAAGACATCTTATTCAGTATCTAAGAATAAAGGAGATTTTTTACTGTTGTTCTTCACAGTATCACAGTATCACAGTATAGCAAGGTTGGAAGAGACCTCAAAGATCATCAAGTCCAACCCGTTACCACAGACCTCAAGACTAGACCATGGCACCAAGTGCCACGTCCAAACGTTCTTGTTGCTGTTGTTTTAATCAGTGTAGTAATCCTTTCCCTTCTTTTGGAATTTTACAACTGCAATGAGAGCCTGTTTGTCCAGCTGTAATGAGAAGGGTGTTTGTCCACTAGAGCACTCAGTGCTGGAGGCACAGTAGAAGGAGGCTCAGCAGAAAGAAGTACCAAAAGGAAGACAGTACATACTGCCTTGTTTGGAGTTGGTAATTCTCTCAGAATTCCACCTCTATAGTTTCAGGTTTAATGTGTAACTGCATTCTGACTGTTCTCTACAAACTTTATTTTTCAGACAGGCACAGCAATACTACGGGAAAATATTATTTCAACAAACAAATGGTCGATGTTCATTATTGAAACACCCCATGACAAATGTTTCAAATGTGTACTTCATCTGTGACTGCTGTTCATTTCAGTGCCAGATGCCAGTTATTACAAGGTTGCATTTGCTGGGTTTGTTGTTCGGGTTTTTTTTTTTTGCTTTCTCTTAGAACATGGTGCATTAAGATTCCAGTTTGGTCAAATCACTTCCATTGTAAGGCTACCAGCTTAGCTGGTTTTCTCATCCTGTATGAAAGCTTCAGTTATTTTAGTGGATGCCACAGGTAACTCCTGAGTTTACCAATTGCAAGATACTTTGCAATATGTAAAATTTGGAAGGAAAACAAAAACATTTATTCAAAGGTGAATGCTTTGGGCTGAGGTTATTAGGTCGACAGTAAATTTTGAAAAGTATTTGAGACATTTCTTGATGGCATTTAAAAAAAATACAGCTGAAGGTTATGCTGCTTCACACAATTCTGTTTGATTCCTTTGATGCCAAGGATCTCTAGCTGATTTATGTGTAAGATATATTTTTAAAAAAACATTAGCTGTGATTTAAAGTAACAAGAGACACTGTTCAGATGAGGGGAGAAACCCCATCCTTTGGGAGGAATTGAATTAGGTTCAGTAGTTTTGTTGAACCTGAACCAAGAAAGAAACGGTTAGTAACTCTATCTTTGTAAGAAAACTTGAGGAGTTCCTAGCTCCTGCCTACCTGTTGATTTTAGCAGCAGCCCAGACATTGGAGATGTCAGGAGTGTTGTAGTAGAAGGCCCTAAAACAACTGGCTTGTAATTAGCAGTATTTTAGAGCACAGTGAGAAGACTATGGAAGCAGCTACAGCAATAGCAATGTTGTGATACAGTTACTCATTACTAATGAGAGCAGACTTCATGCTTTTATTACTTGAGAAACATCAGAGGCACACTTGTACTGAAAATTCAGACATTAAATGAAATTGTAGATGTGGAGTTTCAGATGAGGGAGCTGGACTTGGTTAGCCTGAAGAAGAAAAGACTCAGGGGGGACCCTGTCACTTTATACAACTTCCTAAAAGGAAAGTGTACTAAGTTGAGGGTCAGACTCTTCTCCCAGGCAACTTGTGACAAGACAAGAGGGCATGGCCTGAAGCTGCACCACGGGAGGTTTAGGTTGGATGTTAGGAAGTACTTCCTGATAGAACGGGGAATTAGACCCTGTAATGGACTGCCCAGGGAGGTGGTAGAGTTGCTGTTCCTGGAGGCGTTTAAGGCAAGATTGGATGTGGCACTTAGTGACATGGTCTGGTTGATGTAGTGGTGTTAGGTCATAGGCTGGACTTGATGATCTCAGAGCCTCAGTAATTCTGTGATTCTGTTATTTGCTAGGGAACAAGAATTTTACTGTGACTGATTGTTTTTCTATCTACATTTGGATAAATTATATGAACCTCTGAAAACAGGAATGGTAAAATATTTGTAAGTAAGAATATTCACTGTGCATTCATCATCATGGAGGTATTATGAAAAATAAAGCAGCATGTTGGCCCGAAGAAGCCCTATATCTGCACAGGCATTCTACATAATAGCAATGTAGAATACAAAATAGCATTTTGTAGTTCAACGTTAAACTTGCACGTGAGAAGTTGCAGTTGTGGTTGTCTGTGTCTTTCAGATTCTGGTTCAATAAACCTGTGAGAAAGGAAAAAGTGAAGGCCCTTCAGCTTTACAGCAGTTTCAAAGCAGAAGCTTTATTACCTTTTTTTTTTTTTTTAAACTCCTATATGCCTTATGTTTTTACGCAGACATAGCTTCTTAGTGAAGATAAATGATGAGACTCTACCTGAAAAAGCCTTTGGGTTTTCATTAATCCGTATTAGGTTAAAAGAGAATCAAAATTCTAAAAATACAGCACATCAGAGAAACAAGGCATTTTTCAGATCAAGGTCCTCTTTTCCATCTGGTGCCATTTGGTACTTCTAACATCTTCCATCTCCCCCTACTTTTCCATCTGTAAATAACTCACCAGAGTAAATGCTTGGAATATTTACAGCAAAGAATGATAAAATGCAGGTTGAAGTTAATCTCTTTGGGATCTAAAATTAAAACCATAACTACAGACATTGCTGTTATTGAAAAACTGTGGAGGTCTCTCATTGGCAGGTGTATGAAACGGGAATAATGTCAGGAGCATTAGATGCTTTGGGACTGCAATTGTACTATTAAAAAAAAAAAGTCAGAAGGAGTATTAGTTCAGGAGAGGGGAGAACATAGCCCAGCAGGGCTGATTTTCAAAAGCAGCCTGCCATTTTGCTTCTGCAAATAATTACAGGCTCATATTTTAACGGTTAGATGTCTAAGTGCTTGCATCCGTTTATTAGGAAGTTGGAGACCTAACTACTACAAAATGTCTGCAAACATGCAAAACTGGAAGGAAGCTTGAGATGCTTCTAAACCTGATCAATCAGTTGACAGCTGGACTGCTTTCCGAAAGTTCGTGGGAACAAAATGTCTCTGTTTTGTTTTGTTTTGTTGTTGGTTTTGTTTTGTTGTTGGTTTTGCATGAGGTCAACATTGCTCCAAGAAAGAATCCTGGGGTACCCCATGAGACAAGATGCTTTAGAATTTCCTGGGTTAATGTGAACAAAACAATCTGCTCCCCCTGGCATTTCATATGTCTACCAGCATTGCACAAAGGGGACTGGACTGTAGGCACATGTTTTGTTGTTGCTGCCTTACTCAGGCTTTACACCTACTTTGGCATCTCAGTTTAAGGAGACTGACTCTTCAGTTTGCCAGCTGTTTGGGACTGCTCTGTGATGGCTGCCTGTGTTATTGTGATACCCACCTTGTGCTCTCCTTAGGTGATTTGTTAGTAATACTGGCTCAATTGTGTACCTAGAAAAGCAGGTCTGAAAGTGAGAAAGAAGATGCCTCTTTTTCAGTTATTTGAAGCCCTGTGTTCAGGGCTGCAAAAGCAGTGTCCAGCACAGGTTACCAAAACCAGCATTTCTCTTCCTCTCTGTTCTTTTCACTGTTGCTGCCCAGGGCAGTACCAGGTTGCCTCTGCTGTGAAGAAAGCATTATTTGATGATGAGGCATGGACTGCTGTCTCCTCTTTGCCAGAATAGGGATCATTATGAAGAACAGAAGATTCAGTTTTGGTGAGGGAGTGTGGGGTGAATTTTAGAAATGCCATGCAGCTTTAACAAGATATTTGGGGGATATCCCAGGATGAGGAAGGATAGGACATGACTCAGTATGTGTGATGCCCAGCAGCCTATGATCCTTCCTATTACTCATGCAGGATGGAGTGGGAAAGATCTATCAATAGTGTTCAGTTTACACATGGTTTTCCCTTAAGTGCTTGCAAGAAGAAAGTTTCATGGCTTTATTTAGTGTATTTTAGATCCAGGAAAGGATGCTTGCTATATATCTGAAAAACTATTCATCCTCTTGGCTGCATTATTAATGTACCAGAAACTATGGCCCTTAGGATATAGTAGCCTGACTGCCATGTAAAAATGCCATCAGAGTGAGCACAAACACAACAGCCTCTTATTCTAAAGCCTTTTTAGGTTGCCAGTGTGATGCAGAATGATTGTGAAGATAAGAATGAGCCCACTTTGAGTGTCTATAAAATGATAAAAATTCCTGACTGTTAATGTGTCATACTCTCCCTCAAACTAAATTTTACATTCAAAGACAAATGTATTTACAAATCCTAGCTGCACACAAGTGTAAATGTCATTTGAAGTTGTTCACTCAGCTCCCCCCACCCCATCTTGTCTCCTGCAATTACCCTTTGCCCCTTTCCTTCAGGAGCTATTTCTGCCTAGCTGTTATGTTTTATTGTCCTTCAAAAGACAACAGGTCCACTCTTGCTGCACATCAGATGTGGTGAGCTAGCCCTGACAAAAAGCCACCATCCAGGGAGGATTGAGTCTCAGAACCAGGGTCCTCCAATGCTCAGTCTCAGCATTACTGAAGGTTCCTGTTTCTCTCAGCTCAGCAAAGAGATAGAAATTTATCATCTCCCTGCAATTTTTGCAGAAATGTGCCCTTTCCAAGTAGCAAGATAGCCTTCAAAGGCAGGCTGAAGCTTTAATGCACAACTAACAGCAGTCTAAAATGTAGAGCATCTCAGCCATTATTCAGCCTTATAGCAGGAAGGAGGCAGATGCTCAGGAGAACAGGAGTGGAGGAGCAGCATACAGTGAAACAGCATCAAAAATAGCCTGGGGCTTGTGAAGTGAAGGCCATTGCTGGGTCATTTACCACTTATAAAGACAGAAAGGTCATGTGAAGAGGCCACAGGCTTCTGGTTGGCTTTCCCTGTCACTGTGAGTTGGCCAGTGCTCAGGCAAGCAGACCGCTTCTACAGCTTATTCCTGACAGCTTTTGAAGTAAAGAAAGTGACCAGAGAAGGCTTAGCAAGCTGGCAAATATGTTTTCTTCTTCATCTGAGGAGAGAGGAAATGAGACAGAAGAGGGACATTGATTTTCTTGGTGAATTTAACTCATCAACTCAATAAGCAGTTCGCTTATCTTCCTCTCAAGGGCAACAGAGTGACAGTGTGCCCTTCAGGATCTGTTTTGTTGCAGGGTTTGCTCAGTTTCCAGTCAACCCTCATCAAGTTACTAGTTTGTCACAGTAATAGTGGTGCCTGGCCTGCTATGTCACTCAAGAGGAGATGGTTTGGATGAGAGAGTTTGAAGTCCACGCTGTAGAGGCAGTCTATTTCTCAGTCCAAGTCTTGGGACAGTGTGGCAGTGGCAGAGCCTTTGTAGCCTTTGTCATGTAGAGCTTGAACTGACAGCCCAAACTGAAGTCACTCCAGTTGGGTACAAAGACTACTTTAGGAGGAGCTCGCCTGTTGATAGAGATTTCAGATTACAGACTGCCCACAGGGGTTGTGGAGTCTCCCTCTCTGGAGATATTCCAGACCCACCTGGATGTGTTCCAATGTGATTGGCACTAGATGATCCAGCTCTGGCAGGAAGGTTGGACTAGATGATCTTTCAAGGTCCCTTCCAGCCCCTAACAATCTGTGATTCTGTGATTTTTTACAAGTGCATGGAGTTCATCCAAAGCTATAATTTTTATGTGATGAATGGGTAGACCAAAGGAAAAGTCTGAAGAAAGGATGGATGGATGGATGATCAGTCTTTTTTTAATGTCAAAGCTGACATGAACACATCTCCTCCAAACATTTCTCACAAGATAATTTTCTCAGCAAGACAAAGATTGCTTCAATCTCTGTGTAGCTTCCCCCTTATTGCTGTTATGGAGGAGGCAGAGTTGCCTTTGAGAGCTTCTGCAGCACTGAAGTGTTCATCCTCCAGAGGCTTTCACAGTATCAGATAATTGGTTGTTCCAGACACTTCCCTCTTTGGAACTTCTTTACCGTCACACAAGGACAAACTGATAGGTCTGTTTTGCAAAATTATTGAATTAATAACATCTAAAAAAGGCTTCATTAAAAATATTCTGAACAGCTCTCTGTAAGGCCACAATTTTTGTAAGACAGAGGCCAAGCTAAGATGACAAATGATGTTGGAAAGGAGCCACTGCTCAGGAGCCATAATTTTTTCTGTCAACGGAGTAACCTCTTTTGTAAAACTTGTCATATGTTTATTCCTTTTGTGTTTGTGAAGGTAGTTGCTTGCCAGGGATATTTTACATGTGGGGAAGAATTTATAATTTTATTTTTTTTTTACAGATGTCATTGTTGCACTGTTTTGAGTTGCTGCCTTTTCAGAGCTCCTGCTCCTCAGTCTCTGTGCTACCTGCAAGTCTTCCTTTTGCAATATTTTGGGGAACAAAATTACTTTACTTCTGCATTAAGTTCTGGGGTGGAAACATTTGTAGGTGCCTTGGGAACATAAGACTTGGGACTTACAGTGCTTTCAGGTTGCAGGCTTTGGTATGCTACTATATGGGTGTTGCCAAAAGAAATATAAATGCATTTCTTAGCATTTCTTTCTTTAAAAATCTTTTCCCGTTATGCTTGTCTCCTAATAAGTGCTCTTCCCTATTTAATGGTTTAAGATACAGCTGAAGACATTTTTTTTCTCCAATTTGTACACTTCCTTTACCCACATTCAGAAAATTGGAGGAGTTCCACACCTTCTTTGAGTGTACATGAAATTTTACTCACTTTGCTTATGGGAAGTTAGATACATCCTTTGTGCATCTGCGTGCAGTGATTCACAGTTGCTGCAGTGTTTCTTAATCATAGAACCACAGAATTATTAAGGCTGAAAGAGACCTCTGAGATCAAGTCCAGCCTATGACCTAACACCACCACATTTACCAGACCATGTCGCTAAGTGCCATATCCAATCTTGCCTTAAACACCTCCAGGAACAGCAACTCCACCACCTCCCTGGGCAGTCCATTCCAGTGTCTAACTATCTTTTCCATCAGGAAGTGCTTCCTAACATCCAACCTGAACTTCCTCTGGTGCAGCTTCAGGCCATGCCTTCTTGTCTTGTCACATGTTGCCTGGGAGAAGAGCCTGACCTCCACCTTACTACACCTTCCCTTCAGGTAGTTGTAGAGTGTGATAAGGTCCCCCCTGAGTCTCCTCTTCTCCAGGCTAACCAAGCCCAGCTCCCTCAGCCTCTCCTCGTCAGCCTTCCCCTCCAGTCCCTTCCCCAGTCTTGTTGCCCTCCTCTGGACCCACTCCAGCCTCTCAATATATCTCTTGCAGTGAGTGGCCCAGAGCTGCACACAGTGCTCGAGGTGAGACCTCACCAGTGCCAGTAGAGGGGCAGAATGACATCCCTGGTGCTGCTGGGCACACTATTCCTGATACAGGTCAAGATGCCATTGGCCTTCCGTGCCACCTGGACACTCTGCTGGCTCATGTCCAGCCAGTTGCCAACCAACACTCCCAAGTCTGTCTTAATAGGTTATTGCAAGTCATCAATAGCTAATTGACTACTTACCACATAGAACAAGAAGAAGAATCAAGGAAGTTCTGTATATGTGGGCATATGTGTAATATATAGAGGACAGGAGCAGCCTGTGCATGTTATATTTGGTGAGAGACTGAATGAGAAGGCATATGAGAAGGTGAGATTTCAGGTGGGCACTGGTAGATGTTGACAAGACCTTAAAGCCTTATGTAGTTCTTAGCAGGTTCTTATGTGGGAATCCAGCTTCATATGATGACAGGTTTTTGAGTGGTGGCTTTAAATTCATAACTGTGTAATGGGTATCTGCAACCACCTTCAGTGCCTGGGCTAAAGTGCTACTGCTGCTTGTGGTGAAGTGCAGCAACCTCTGTTGAGATAGAAGATGGGCAGCTAGCGGCAGATTAGTCTTTGCCTGCAAACAACTTTGTGTTTATGGGGGGAAATTTTCCTAAGTGAGTTATGATCCAAATTCTCCGTTTCAGTTCTTTTCAGTCTCTGGAGTGAGATCAACGTTTTTCAGAGTGTGATTCTGTCTTGCTTTTTACGATGCCATCTGCCAAAAAGATGCCCTCTTTCCTTACTTATCTCATTCTCCTTTTTCAGGTTGGCCTTCCTTCTATGATGTGATCAGTCCCAATGTAGTTACGTTCAATGATGATTTCTCCTATGGGATGCATCGGATTGAAATATCCTGCAGTCAGGTTAGTTTATAGCACACAGAGACCATTCCAATGGCAAAGGCTGCAAAAATCATTACAGTGTGCTGTACTTTCCCTAAGATTTGAAAACCTTTCAGTTTCATTAAATAGTAATCATTGTGAGAGAGCACAGTGGGTCGTAGGTATAACAGCTGGGTGGAAGGAGCTGA
Organism: Ramphastos sulfuratus; assembly: GCA_013399055.1. Classification (NCBI taxonomy): domain Eukaryota; kingdom Metazoa; phylum Chordata; class Aves; order Piciformes; family Ramphastidae; genus Ramphastos; species Ramphastos sulfuratus. The sequence continues at coordinate 124,408 of WBNM01007901.1, forward strand.
AGGCACAAAGGACTCATTGGAATGCACGTCGTTGTCTCGTGTGAGATTCAAGAGAGCAGATGTAAATGGTTGGATTCAGTGCTGAGTCTACAAAACCCTTCCTGAAGAGGGTCCCTTCAAAGTAGCTTCTGAGCCTAAGCCTAGCCAACTGATTCCACACGTGAGCAGTTGTGAGGTTAGTTAAAGGCAGTGGAGCAACTGCTGATTCCTTCAGTGTGCATTACTGTGCAGCCATGCCCGACACTCATTCCCAGCACAGTCCTAGTGGCTGCCCCAAACAATCTCATCTGCTGATAAGATGCTGATGAAGTCAGTCATCGTTCGTAACGTGCCCAAATTTTCCATTATCTGTGTTGTTTTGTTTTCTCTCATCTTTTGTACTGCCCTCCTCCTGGTGCAAGACGGGGCATAATCGTTACTTAGCAAAGGGAAAAGCCGCTCCGTTGGTGTTCAGCACATATACACAGCAACTTGCAGTCCTCTAGCTCCACATACTGTGGAGGGATAACTGATTTCATCCATGACAATGGACACCCTTACTAGTCAATCAATCCTTATATAGAAATGCTCAGAGTGAGTTAAGAAGTGTCTGAAAAAGAGGCAAAATTGTGTTTGTGGAGAATCTGTTAGCTTCAGCCTGGGTAGAGGGTTTGGCCCAAGGTGTTAATGGCCAAATCAGAATGTCTTGCTGGTATGCAACGTATGCTGCACAATTCTGTAGTTTATACATTGCTGATATACTTTAGAAAATCCAGTTAACACTCTTTGGGGGCATCCATTTCCCTAAATTCCCTAGCAAAGTAGCAATGGAACTGCAGATTAGGAATCTCATGCTTCACCAGTGATTACTTGCATAATCAAAAATCCTGGAATCATAGTTGTAGAACAATTTACATTGGAAGAGACCTTAAAGATCATATAGTTCCAACCCCCCTTCCGTGGTCAGGGACACCTTCTACTAGGCTATGCTACTGAAGGCCCCATCCAGCCTGGCTCTGAACACTTCCAGAGTTGAAGCCTCTACAACTCCTCCAAGCAACCTGTTCCAGTGCTTCACTACCCTTGTGATGAAGAATTTTTTCTTCATGTCTAATCTCAATCTAACATCTTCCAGTTTGAAGCCGTAACCCCTCATCTTACCACTACATGCCTTTGTAAAAGGTCTCTCTCCAGCTACCATCTAGGCCCCTTTCAAATACTGGATTGCTGCTCTAAGGTCTCCCCAGGACCTTCTCTTCTCCAGGCTGAACAACCTAAGTTTCTCAGCCTGTTTTCATAGAAGAGGTGCTCCAGCCCCCTGATCATCTTTGTGACCCTCCTCTGGACCCACTCTAACAGTTTCATGGTCTCATTGTGTTGGGCGCTTCAGAACTTGGACACAGTACTCCAGGTGAAGTCTTAACAGAGCAGAGTAGAGGGGTCTAAATCACCACCTTCAGTCTTCCAGCCATGCTTCTTTTGGTACAACCCAAGATAAGGTTGATTTTCTGGGCTGCAAGCACACATTGATGCCTCATATCGAACTTCTCATCAACCAGCACACCCAAGTTGTTCCCCTCGGGACTGCTCTCTACCCGTTCTCTGCCTAGCCTGTATTTGTGCTTGGGGTTGCCCTGACCCAGATACACTTGCATTTGGCTTTCTTGAACTTTTTGAGGTTCTCATTGTCCACTTCTTAAGCCTGTCGAGGTCTCTCTGGATGGTATCACTTCCTTCCAGCATGTTGACCACATAGCATGGTGTCATCAGCTGTAGATGCACTTGATCCCAATATGTATGTCACCAACAAAGGTGTTAAACAGCACCGGTCCCAGTATTGAGCCCTGAGGAACACCATGTCACTTGTCTCTACTTAGCCATCGAGTCGTTGACCATCACTCTTTGAGTGTGATCATCAAGGCAATTCCTTACCCACCAAGTAGCCCACCCATCAAATCCATGTCTTTCCAATTCAGAGACCAGGATGTTGTGAGGGACAGTGTAAAATGCTTTGCAGCAGTCCATCAGTGCTCTCACCCCATCATAGAAGGCCACCGATTTTTCAGGCAAAATTTGCCCTTGTTGAAACCATGTTGGCTGCCACCAGTCACTTTCTCATTTTTCATGTGCCTTAGCAGAGTTTCCAGGAGGACCTGCTCAGGGCGAGATGTGAGATAGACTGGCCTCTAGTCAAACCTATAGTTCTCCAGGTCTTTCCTTTCCCTGTTTTTCGAAAATGGGGTTATGTTTCCTCTTTTCCAGTCAGTGAGAACTTCACCAGATTGCCATGATTTTCAAATACGATGGAAAGCAGCTCAGCAGCCCGCTCTCTCCAGCTCTTATTAGGCCTCAATAGTGCTAAAATCAGCATACTGCTAACCTACTGAGCCTGTATCTGCTGACACCCTCAAAGAGATGGCCAGAGCTCCTGCTTTCACCTGAGAGAAGCCCAAGAAAGCCTGTGGTCAGGCCAAGGAATCTGGGAATGTCATTTACCTATTGCCAAAACAAATAGCGTTAGCAGACCTGAGTCTGACAGTATTAGCAGCAGTCACATGCAGACGCCATAAAATTAAAGCAAAACTAAATCCTGAATTTCGAGCATTAAGAAGAAAAAAATGCAACCAAGGTTGCTATGTAATCAAATGGCAGCTTCCTACCAGCTACTTCCACTTACTGGGACAGTAATAACCTGACAGATGATGAAGTCTCTCCGGAGAATAGCTTGAGGAGTGGTGAGCATCTCTGCAGCCACTGCTCAGCACAGTTATTACTGCCACATTGTTTATCCATAACAGGACCATTTCCTCCCCTCCTTGGAGCCCTAGGAATGTGAATCACATGTGCAGCTGCAAAAAAATGCAGTTTTACTGCAGTCTGGAAAGCAGTGGGATTGATATGTCAGGCCTTGGTAGAACTGGAGGAAAATACCCTCTCCCATGCCCAAAACCTTATTAATCTTTTGCAGATGAAAAATTAGTTGATTTTTTTCTTTAAAAGTCCTTCCACCTGTCTGAGAGAATAAACCCCCTCTCCTTTAATGTTCTCCATTACAGAAAGCAAAGCAGGGGGAAGATTGCAGTAATATAAATAAAAGACATCCATGAGATTGTCCTACAAATAACTTCTACATTTTTTTGGAAATCTATCACACTGTGTGTATTTAAAAGGTCAATGATTAGTGGCAGGTAGGAGTTTGTTACAAATAGAATCATAGAGTGGGTTAGGTTGGAAGGAACCTTAAAGATCGTCTAGTTCCAACCACCCTGCCATGGGCAGGGACACCTTCCACTATAACAGATAACTCAAGGCCCTGTCCAACCTGGCCTTGAACATCTCCAAGGCGGGGGGCATCCACATCTGAGGAATACTGTAAAGATGATTGCATCTCTTTTTCTCTCTCTTTGCTACATGTAAGCCCCTTTCCCTGCGGTCTCCCTAGCTATTAATTGTGCCTGTACAAATCAGTAAAATGAAGCACTCACAGTAGTACTGTTTGCACATCACAGAACTTTAAAGGTTGGAAGAGACTTGCAGAGATTACTGAGTCCAGCCCCCCTGCCAAAAGCAGGATCACCTAGGGTAGTCTGCACAGTAATGCATGCAGGTGGGTTTTGAATGTCTTCAGACAAGGAGACTCCACAACCTCTCTGGGCAACCTGTTCCAGTGCTCCATCATCCTCACTGTAAAGAAGTTTCTCTTCATGTTGAGGTGAAACCTTCTATGTTCCAGTTTGTATTCATTGCTCTTTGTCTTATTGCTGCTGACCACTGAAAAGAAATTGGCCCCCTCCACTTGACACCCATCCCTCAGATATTTTTACACATTGACCAGATCTCCTCTCAGTCTTCTCTTCTCCAGGCTACACCCCCCCAGGTTTCTCAGTCTCTCTTTGTAGAGGAGATGCTCAAGTTCCTTCTCGTCATCCTCGTGGCTCTCCACTGGACTCTGTCCAGCAGATAGCTCAGAGCTCGCTACAGCAGCTGACTGTAATCTGCTTTCTGTGCCTCCCAGCAGCATATCAGAACCAGGAGGCTTGGGAGATAGAAGCATGCTGACAGTTAGCAGTGACCTCCCTGTTTCCTGCTTCCAAACATCTACTTTAGGTGACCTTACTCTGCTTTACCATCCTAGGGGCATTTTGCACAACATATTTACATGCAAGGCTGCAAGAGATGATTTTTTTTCTTTTTGGGAGGCTTTGCAGATGTATATACAAGCCTAGAAAAATGGTCAGTATCTCTTCTGTGTGGGAAGGACAGCAAATTCACCCTTTGTACTCTCAGCTGAGGGCTGAGAGTTTCTTAAATGGTGATACAAAGGATTGAATTACATTTCTCTTTAGGGCAGATGAATTATAGAGTCCTCTACAGAGAGAATTGCCACATAAATCTTTGGTGAGGGGTAATTTCAAAAGGTAACAAATTTTGCAGTAATCCAATCCTGATGTGATTCTGCCATCACAAGAAGGTGTAATGAGACTACCTTGGACTCTTGCACAGCTTCTTGGGTTTTGTGAGGAAAGCCTTTTTGATAGATTGTCTTTGTAGTCTGTATGTGAGTATATTACTCCTGCAGACCATTTCTCTCTATGGTTTTTCTTGTTCTGTTTCCATCCAGTGGAGAGGGAATGATTTATCTTTGGTTAGATGTTAATCTGGAAAAGATCTGTTTAACACTTCTAGCCAGGAGGTTTTGAAGCATTCTTAGTTGAGATGAGATGATTTAATTAGGGTGCTGAGCACTGAGAAAAATACTCTCTCTGGGACACTTAAGGTTTTTTAGGTATTTTTTTTTTCCAAGGTATGGAAAAGCTTTATAATCAGGTGGAATGCCTGATTGTGAGAGACCCCACTCTTGACACTCTGAGAAACAGCAGAGATTTTCTGCCCAAACTGCCTAAAAAAGAACTTCAGTCTGTACCAGAATGAAATAAAATAAGCAGTAGAGAATGGAGCAAAGAGTGGCAAGATAGTGTCTTTCAGGAACAAGACTTGAAGTTTTGTCTTCTCTATTTCCCATGAAATTTTCCTTTGCCCTTTCCTTATTTGCCATTGTTTTTCTTCCTTTCTTAAAGAGCTGACCTGCTGCTTAACCTGAAGTAATCCCTGCCTTTTCCTACTGCCTCTGGGAGCTTGTCCTGCCAATAGCACAGGCTGGAAGTGCCCTTGTTTGTTGTTTAGGTCTCTACTGAATTGCCATGGCTGTTTCAGCGACATTTCTCTGGGAGCAGGGAGCCTGTTCTGGGATGTGGCTGCATAGGTGGGACTGACAATTGGTAGCACTGAGGTTTTCCATGCCTACCTGCAGTGCCTCCAGGGGCAGTGAGGATTATCGATTCAGCTGTCATTAAACAAGAACAATTTCTGTCCCTCCTAGCTGGCACCAGAGCCTCCCCCAGCCTTTCAGTTTATTGAAAGAGTTTAACCTGAAGGCAAAGCTTCTCCAGATAGCCTTCCTGCTGCCTCAGTGAATTAAAGGCCAGAACAGCAGGAGAGCAGTAACAAACACATTAGATTCGCCATCACTAACTCACTCACCGTTCAGAGTAGTCACTGTTGCCTCTTTGTATTTGGGATGCTATGAATTAGTTCAATGTTAGGAATAATTTACAGTCTTTAATTTTTGCTGTCTGACTGCGAGCCCACGAGCAGCTCTGTGATCTCAGTTACAGAATTCTGGCTCTCACTGAGATCAGCTATTGACTTGAAAGGCCAAGGCTCTTCGGTGGAGCAGCATGACTTTCCTGTTCAAGATAAATATTTCTCCAGTGGAAGGTTTTATTTTTTTATTTCTCATGGCAGGCTGTAAAAATGAACTCAAGGATGTTAAGTGACTAATTACAAGAAGTTCTTATTATCCAGAGAAGTTGTCAGCCATAGTGTACAGTAATATCAATCCTATTTTTTTTAATGAGGATCAACTGGATCAGCTTCTTAAAAATACTATGTTGTTCTGTAAAGCAAGGGACCGTGCTTTTCTTACAGAGATGCAGCAGTGTTCACCTTGAATACAGAATCACAGAACTGTCAGGGTTGGAAGGCACCTCAGAGACCATCCAGTTTCAACTCCCCTGCCATGGGCAGGGACACCTCACACTACATCAGGTTGCTCAGAGGCCCATCCAGCCTGGCCTTAAAAACATCCAGGGATGGGATTTCCACCACCTCCCTGGGCAACCTGTTCCAGTGTCTCAGCACCCTCATGGTGAAGAACTTGTTCATATAACATCCAATCTGAATCTACCCACTTCTAGTTTTGCTCCATGCCCCCTAGTCCTGTCACTACCTCACATCCTAAGAAGTCCCTCACCAGCTTTCTTGTAGGCCCCCTTCAGATACTGGAAGGCCACAATAAGGTCTCCTCAGAGTTTTCTCCTCTCCAGACAGAACAGCCCAAATTCTGTTATTCTGTCTCCACAGGAGAGGTGCTTCAGCCCTCTGATCATCCTCTGCAAGTGTCTGAGGCCGATTTGTACAGAAGTGTCTACAGACCATCTGTAGTTTCATACTTCTTACAGAAAGCAAATTCAGCATCATTCCTATTTGTAATTAATCCCAGATAAAGATTATTAATTCAGAAATATTTTGCATATCTTCACTACAGGTCTTTTTCAGTCACCTGTCCCTATCCCGTATATACTACAAAAAGTAGTAGGAGGTGAGTAGTGGACAAGCTGCACCCAGAAGGAACCTGATGATCATAAGAGGCTGTGTAGAGTTAAAAAAAGATTAGTATGAGGGTGTACTCCAAAGGATATCTTTCCTGCTTTAGGTCCTTGCCAGGATCAACATGAGGTTCAACGTTTTCTTACTGTGAGGTGTAGCAGATGGCTGCAGGCTGAGGAGAACCCAGAGCTCTGGCTGCCCCCTTCTTACACCACTATCCTTAATGTGGGCAGTGCTCCCTTATCGCTGAGTTTTTGACTGAGCTCCTGCCATGAGGTCATTACAGAGACAAGCAGCTTCTGAGAAACAGTGGCCCAACCAAACATACATGCAGTGGCACAATGGACAACAAAGAGGAAACTTGAGCTTGAAGTCTGAAGCACCCACTGTATCTCAGAAGTTCATCTCAGGTCACTCTTTCAGATAAATGTAGGTGGCAGATCCCACTTGGGAGAGCAATGTAGGCATCAATGTGCTTCCTTGAAAGTGGCTGCTAGTCATTGCCTAAGGCCTCGGTAATGCCATCAAACTGCACAGAGAGATGCAGTGATGCTCTCTTGTATTTTGTTTCAGTGTGGTGCTCACCTGGGGCATATTTTTGACGATGGACCTCGCCCAACTGGCAAACGGTACTGCACAAACTCTGCTTCATTGTCTTTCAAGCCAGAAGACAAGAATAACGCCGAGGAAGGCAGCAGCAACACCAATCCTGCCCAAACAGGCAAAGCTGAGCTGTAGCATGAAGCAGAGACTGCAGAGAACTGCACTGATCCCACACGGCTTACAAGGAATGTTTTCTAAGTTGCCTGCTCTCTTATAGCCTAAGAATGTTTAAATGTACAAAAGCATTTTGCACCATCCTTCTTCCTCGCATTTCCAGAACTGAGGCCTTGCCTGCTGGTACATTTACTATGTAATTGGATTGAGAAATGTGTTGACCGATGCCACAGGTTTTCTTTTCCTTTCTTTTCTTTGAGATTGCTTTGGGGGATCCATAAACAGAGAGGCTTTGTCATCATTATTTATTAGTTTCTTCTTAGTGCTGTGTTAGTCTAGGTTTGAACACTATTCCTTTTTTTTTTTGTGTGTGGGAGATGAGACTTATGTTTTACCTCCAGGCTGTAGGGAGCTGCTGGGCATAAGAAAATCCTGAATTCCTAGCAGATCTCTGCTTTGTCCTGACTTGTGAGGCATGCAGCCTTTGGTCATATGTATTCAGCCATCTCCCAGCATCAGGCACACCCTGCAGAAACTTGTAGTTATGGCTGTTCGTTCCCAACAGAGAGAGATGGATGAGAGGCAAAGCCCTTTCTTTGGCTGATTTGCTGCCAAAATTTCAAGGGTGTGGTTGAAAGGATGTAAACATTGTCTCAGCATCTATTTTTCCGCACTTTGTTTGGTATTTAAATCAAGATTTTTAACTAGTAAGACTGCTAACAAGGCTTGGTCTTTTTTTGAGACTTGTTCAATGACTGAAATCTGAATTAAAGTTGAAATCTGCAGGGCCCGTTCTATGGACAAGTACAGAGATAAACTTGAAGACTGAAGTAGAAGACAGGTGACACTTGTCTCAGGCGTTATCCTGGATTCAGAAGTGTGGCAGATTCTGCTAAAAGAGTGTTTAGGAATGAATGCAGCAAAAAGAGTGAGAGCCTCCTGGAGAATCTAGTTTTAGATATTAGCTGCTCTGGTAGTATACTGCCTACAAGGCCACAACCTTTCATTCATGCAGTTGTGGTGCAGGACATGAGTGAGTGGGTTGATTTAAGAAACTAATTTGAACAAAGCTTGTCAGAGCTCCGTAAATTTTCACATAGCAAAATTTGCTCTCCAGTAAGTTGTTTTTTCACAACTGGCTTTAGATTTTGCTGAGTAACAGTTTCTCCAGAATGGTGCATAATACTGTTCTTTAAGCTGTGCTGTGCTAACACCACTTTGCCTTTAAGCGTTGAGAGACTTAATGAATACAATATTTACTTTCATTAGCAAACTTTGTGACTGAATTTCTTCGGATCTCATTTTATTTCTGATAGGAGCAAAGCAACCACTGATTTCTGTGGAGGCAGGATTGAAGGGCTTAAGTCAGTGATAATAAACATGTAACGGGTTGCCCAGGGAGGTGGTGGAAGCCCCATCTCTGGAGGTCTTTAAGGACAGGCTGGATGGGGCTCTGGGCAACGTGATCTAGGGTGAGGTGTCCCTGCCCATGGCAGGGGGGTTGGAGCTAGATGATCCTCATGGTCCCTTCCAACCCTGACAATTCTCTGATTCTATTGTTCTATATCTAATTTGCAAACATCCTTCAGTCAAATTACAGTCACCGTCGAAACATGTGGAATCGTCAGAATTGCTTTCTTTTTTTTTTTTTTTTTTAGCAACAAATGAAAGACTTAAAAAAAGAGTATACAATATCTTAACATCAAATAGATGCAAAATAAAGGTGATCAATATTTAGAGCTAAAACTCTCAGGCTCTACTGTAGCAAGCACCAGATGTCTTCTAAGGAGTCTTTCCCCAGATGTCATCTAAGGAGTTGCTCCTTAGCTACAGGAAAGGATCTGCAGACTGGCCTCTGGTGTTTCTAGCTGGTTGAGTGTATGGTTGAGAATCATAGAGTGGTATGGGTTGGAAGGGACCTCCAAAGGTCATCTAGTCCAACCCCTGCTCTCGTTGGCTTTTAGCAGTTTCCTCTAGTAGGCCTGCTTTTACCCCTTGCTTTTATTTAAAGAAAAGTAGGTTTTCTCTACCACATGCATAGAAAAAAAAACCAAAAAACAAACAACCAACCCAGCATCTATGAAAGTGTGGTATAGAACCGTAGTTTAATTCTAGATTGCTGTTGCATTTAAGTGTTATCAAATTTCAGTATATTCCTGCCCTTATATTAAAGAAATATATTACTTAAACTTCAGTCTGCAGCAGTGTATGCTGTCCTACAGGAGATTTATTTTTGCAGGATATGGAGTGCAATGAAATGAGTCAATATGGTGAGGTGTATGTGATCTCTGGGAGTGAGACCCTTTAACCTAGGAAATGCATTGTTCTCTCTTGTGTGCACACTATGCCGCAGCACAGAGCAAGGCAAGGCAGATTTCCTTGCATTGCTCTGAGGAGATGCTAGTAAGGGCTCCAAATTTGGTTTAGTGTGGTTACAATCAGGATAGAGGAAACTTGGGAGCTGAGCACAATGTATAGAATTGTAGGAGAATATTTCCGTATGTTTAAATTTTGCACTGCCTAGATGCTTATCAAAAACCTGAATGCAAACTGTGCAGAAATAGCAAACTATATTTTGTATAATCACTATTGCTATTCAGATGTTTAAATAACATACCTTGAAATACCATGTAAGTCACACATGCTATTTATATATACTATATATATATATAAAATGCACATGGTTTTATATATATATATGTACACACACACAAATACTATCAAAGTATGATTTTAGCCTTCGATACTGTTTTAATAACTACAACCTTTCCTTAAGAGGATTCAATACTTTTAAAAAATCAAATATACCTTTTTATCAAATAAAACTTGTTTTCATATATTTGTTGTACACAAATACAAAATAAACCTTCTTTATAAATAATTTTGTTCTTAATTATTTATCTAACTTTATGTCAGGTTTTGTGTCTATAGCTGCAGTATGCCCTAGGGAACTGATTTTGCTTTGATTTGCATTCTCTTGACTGACTGAATATTATATAACCAGCACTTCATCTCCAGCAGGTTTCTGGCAGAGGCACAGCACTCCAGGGTATCAGACCTGCTGTTGAGAGAATATTGCAATCACCCAGGCCCAGTAGAGAGGTGAAACATTCAGAGAAAGGTACAGCTTTTACTTAGCCTAAGTTTTGGATGCTTTTGAAAGCTGCAGTGTGGGATGTGATGAGTTGAATGTGTGCCATAGGAATCCCATGGTGCCCACACTCAGTCTGAAGGAATTTGGCTGGAAAGCTGGTTTCTATCAAAATTTCACCTCCAAAGATGCAGGTTTGGAACACCCTGTGGACAGCAAGGTAATGCCATTCAGTAGATCAACTCAGCAGTGGGTTTTAAAAAAATAGGTGCAAGGAAGGGGAAGAAATTCCAGGTTGTTTTCAAATCAGCTTCCATGTTTTTATTCATGGAAACCGAAGGGTTACATCAAAACCAATTCACTTGCTAATCACTCTCGAACATTGCAGAGTGTCCTAGGACAGATGACGCACTACAGATTTGGTTTACAAGTTTATTATAATCCCTGTTAGTCAGAAAATTAATCCCTTGGAGCCCTCTGTCTCCCACTCATCCACCATGGTTCCCTATCAGAACTGTACTAGTTTGGTGTTTCTAAAATGAGACACCAACCGGATGAGATGCAGCTAGATGCCCTGTGGTGGCTTTGCCTAGCACAACCCAGCCAGTCCATCAGCACTGAGAAATGCTGTGCTAAGACAGATCTTTTGGAGGTATGTGGACCTCTTGCTGCTGCTGACATGGGGGATGGCTGGCTGCTGACATGGGGGATGGCTCTGCACTTCAGTCCAACTCAAGGCAGGCTGTGTATTGCAGTGCATGGCATGCCACGGTGCTTAAGACAGGGGCACACACCCCACCACTTCAAACCCAGGGAAATTCCTGGTAAGAGACATTCTTCCAACTGCTTCTACTGTTCCCCTGGTTGCAGAGTGGGAGAAGCAGTGGTGGCATGATCAGCAACATGAAACCAGTTAACAGTCCTGTCTCTGGTTCTCCTATCATTGTAGCTATGAGACTTCCATATATAAAAGGCACCTTAATCGTAAACCATTTTCAACAAGCTCTGTGAACTGTTTACAACTGGGACCTTAGCACAGCGGCTATGGCATGTATTCCATGTGTGGGTGGTAGTAGGCTGACATCTGGGTTGATACGGGATAGACAATGGTCCAAGAGAGGAGGGAACTTGAGAAGTAATGTGTTGGCCTCTTACTTGTGCTTGCAGGTGAGTGATCTCTGAAGGCTCTGTGTGATGGGTTTGGGAGTTA
>WBNM01007902.1:0-76154 GCA_013399055.1 Ramphastos sulfuratus
CCTCAAACCAGCACACTATGACACAGATGTGGCTTTTCAACTGATATAATTTTTATCAAAACACTTTAGGTAGTTTTCCCAAGGTTCATAGTAATGCAGTTATGAGGTTTCAGTCCTTGCATCTGGTCACACAGTGTACTGTCACACATCTAGTACACTGACCTGCTTCTGCATTGGCCATACATGACTGCAATAACACAGGCACACCCCGTTGCAGCTACCTATCCTTACAGCCTGTGGCTTCATAAGCAATGACCGGGACAGGGAGCACGACTGGTCTAGTTTTAACTCAGTTTTTGAGGTAGTCAGTGAGTTTAGGCAATCCACCTGAGCTCATTTTATCTTGATTCTCAAATGGGAGTGATTAAGAAAGACCTCTTTCCACAGCACATTAAAACAGTCCATGTAAGACCTCTAAGTAACACTGTTGTTCCACTTGTCCTTTTGTAAAAACCTGGAGTCTAAACATCATCTGACCTGGCAATCAGGGACAATCTGTGTACCAGGGACTTAGCAGTTTATGTTAAATAAAATACAAGCATAGGTAGAAACAGAAACATAGCACTTGGACACCTAGATTGTTTATGGATCACATATTTTTTTTTTTTTTAATTTTGATTTTTAGTTGGATTTTAAATTCCAATGTATGTGAATTTGCCTAAATTGATGATGTGATGTGTAAAGATGATGAATGTGGGGAATGTTTCTGTTCAGAATAACTTAATATTGATAAAAGAATATTTACAATTTGTGATATATGTATAGAATCATAGAATTGTTTTGGTTGAAGAAGACCTTTAAGATCTTGAGTACAACTGCTGTCCTAACACCACCATGGGCACTAAATCATGTCCCAAAGTGCAATGTCTGCACATTTTTGGAACACCTCCAGGGATGGTGACTCCAATGCCTGACCGTTTTTTTTTTTGTTAGACAATATCCAATCTAAACATCCCCTGGTACAACCTGAGACCATTTCCTGTCACTTGATACTAGGGAGAAGAGACTAACAGCCACCTTGTTACAATCTCCTGTGGTGGTTGTAGAGAGCAAAATGTCTCCCTTCAGCCTTCTCCAAAGGAAAGCCTGCAGAGGAGACCCCACAACTTCCCTGGGCAGACAGGTCCAGGGCTCCAGCATCCTCACAGCAAAGAAGTTTCTCCTTAAGCTAGAGTGAAAACTCCTGTGTTCTAGTTTATACATGTGGCCCCTTGCTTTTATCACTGGGCAGCACTGAAAAGAGCCCAGCTCCATGCTCACGACCTTCAGCCTTTAGATAGTGATCAGCATTGAGAAGATCTCTCCATCTTCTCTTTTCCAGGCTAAAAAGACCCAGGTCTCTCATAAAAGAGTTGTTTCAGTCCCCTCAGCATCTTTGTGGCCCTTTGTTGGACCTTCTCCAGTTGTTCCCTGTCCATCTTGAACTGGGAAACACAGAAGTAACACAACACTCGAGGTGCAGCCTCACCAGGGCAGAGTAGAGGGGAAGGAGAACCTGTCTTGACCTGCTGATCATGCTGTTTTTCATGCATCCCAGAATACCTTTGACCTTCCTGTCCAATGCTGCCATTGAGTTTGTAAGTCTTACGTGCTAATTACTTATGTCTTTGTTTGTGTTGCAGTGGATGGGGACCCTTTTTCCTTTGTTGCTGATTTTTCCCTGTAGACATTACATTTGGGAGCTTAAATATGTCAACCAATTTTGAATCTGGTGTGGGTTTTTTTCTGCCAAGTTGCTTGACCTTGCTTGTAACATTTTATATAAGCGTGCTAGGTAGACCCAAAACCCCAGGTCTTCTGTGGTTTTATATGTGTGTAATCTGTTGCTGTTTCTATTATCCATTAAATTCTACATTACCAGGTCTGCAGCAATGCCAAATAAGAGTGAAGGGATGTAGTGCTGTATCACTCTATTGATTCCACTTGGAAATACTCTGTTATTTGGTGGTTAAAATATTGCAGCTCACTTTTGAACATGATCATATTGATAGTCAAACTGGAATTCCATAAAGCTTAAATGTCACACTGTAGATTTTTGCAGAAAAATGCCTTCTAAAAAGAAATAAAATAAGTGTTTGGGTTAGCTGACTGTTCTGTGCATACATCTTTGCATGACCTTAGTGTGAAGAGCTGCTAATACACAGCATGTTTAATATGCAGTTAAAATAATAGGTGTAATCTGGCCTAGTGGAAGATGCCCCTGCCCATGGCAGTGGGGTTGGAACTAGGTGATCTTTAAGGTGCCTTCCAAACTAAACCATTCTATGAATCTCTGAATCTCTGTTTTCATAGAATCATAAAATCACCCAGGCTAGAAGGGACCTCCAATGCTTAAAGAAGGGCTCATTACTCCAGATGGGCTGGTTCAGATACAATGCAATACAATGCAATACAATGGAATCTTGCTTTTCAATGTAAAGCCTGTTCTTCTGTCCAAAATCTGAAATTCTGTGGGTCTCCACCACAGTGAAGCTTCACACAGCAAAGCTGGAGCTAGTTCTGATCAATCTGTGTACAGAAGGCACCTCAGTGGCCTGCAGAGATACTAGTCTTGATTCCCAGAGCAATCTAATTACGTTAGCTCAGGCTCCACTCTCAATAACACATCCTGCTTCTCAGTAAGAATACACAGTATCAGTGCTCTACATTGGGTTGGCCTAGTGTTGACCTATTAGCTAGTTAGATTTGGATTAGCCTAAGCATCTTGGTAGGTTTGTGTCCTGTGATGCATAGAGTTCTTCTATACTGCAATGCTGATATACTGTGCCATGTTGTTTTATTGAGCATATATAGCAAAGGGATATGGGATAAAAGGGGAACACTTCCAAAGCTAATCCAAGTCCACTTGTAATTTCAGATGTGAATCAAATGTTTCCTGGAATACACCTAGAAAGAAATACCCTGCTTGATTTCACTGCTGATAAATTAGTAATTATTGTTTCCTCCACAAATGGCATTGAGTCATCTATCGCAACCCAGGAAAAGGTGGAGCTTACCTTAGTTTTATTAAGGGTGGAAGCATTTATTTCCTTAATGCTCAGTGCAGGTCTGTTCTTTGCTCTTTGCCCTAAAAATAATATGGTAGTTGTGCTATACTCGCACTATATATAGCACTTAAGAGATATCAAGAGTTGATCTTGACCTCAAGCCCTTTCAGATACTTCAGCTTTAAGGAGTCACCTAATGGGAGGCAGCAGAGGTGTTTTAACCCACTTGCTTCTTTCTGAAAATGTTATTGCCAGTGCTCGAGGCAAGATACTTACCGAGTACCTTTATACCTATTGTATTTTATGTGTGTTTGTTTCAAAAACCAGTGGAGATAATGGGTGCTTTGACGATTATTTCTAGCTGTGTTTCTGTATTTTGAATATTTATTTTGACAAGTCGTCCTCCATCAGCAATAAAACTTGCTCTGTCGTTCTCCCAAACTAAGCTCTTTATAATGAATGCAAAAATTGCATGTTTTGGCCTATTTTTTAAGGAAAAAAAAAAATACCAGTGCAGTCCTGAATTACCTGAAGCACATTACACAATAAACTGCCAAGGATTAGCTTGTTTCAAAAGAAAACTGAGTAATACTTAAGCTATTCCAAGCCTACACAAACCTTTTTTTTTTTTTTTTAAGGAAAAATTATGTAGCCACGATGTAGGATAAAGTCAATTACAACATTTACTCTAGTAAAAGAAGCTTGTCATGCAGTAATAAGAAGTTTGTGTGGAGAGATTGCTTTTCTCTCAGTTGTGTTGTTTCCTCTCCCCAGCTTTTGCCAGTGCTTCTTTGATCACATGAGAGGCTGACTTCACTAACTGAGAAAAAATGTGTGTGTTCTGGATTAAGCTCACAGTGCTAGCAGCCAGATGCTAGAGTTAACAGTATCTGATAACAATGTTTGATTAAAAAAGGAAAAAGAAGGCAAGAGGAAATGGGATCTCTCCTTCTGAGTGATGAGATATTATTAATTTGGCTCACTGTAATATAACCCCATATTGAGCTACAGAAGTAGACTGCAAGCGCAATGACTCTTCCTCAGGCACAGGGATTATATCACTAAAAAGTAGAGTCTAATGAACATTCCCCTGAAGAAACTGTCCACTCATGGCTTGGATGAGTTAACACTTAGGTGGGTAAAAATCTAGCTGGGTGACCTGAACCAAAAAGTGGTGAGGAATGGAGTAAAATCCAGTTGTTAGATGGGACAAGTGGTGTTTCCTGGGACTCAGTTTTGGGGAAGAATATCTGCTGAAGTTCTGTTTCTAAAAATGATCTCCAGAACTTTTTTGGTTTTGTTGCATGGGTCTTGGTTTGAATTGATTTTTTTTTTCATTGTTGTTCACAAATGATTTGCAAGTCTGAAGCAGAGAAGCATGTGGACTTTCCTTTGCCCTAGGCTACCTTTAACTTTCTTTGATCTAAGCCCTCTCATTGCTGGTAGAATAACAACCAGAGAATTCTGTTTAAGATGATTGTGATTGTTCACTCAACTCCCGCTCAGATTTTGGCTAAGCCAACCTAAAGGATCATAGCATCATAGAACGCACTGAATTGGAGGGGACCTGTAGAGTCATCTAGTCCACCCCCGCCCTGCAGTAAGCAGGGACATCTTTAACTGGAGCAGGTTACTCACAGCCTCATCAAGCCTAATCTTGAATGTCTCCAGGAATGGGGCCTCCACAAGCTCTTTGCACAATCTGTTTGAGTGTTTCTCCACTCTCATAGTAAAGAGCTTCTCCCTAATGCCCAATCTAATCTACCCTTCCCTAGTTTAAAACCATTGCCATCCATCCTCAGCTTTCTTGCAGGCTTCCTTCAGGAACTGGAACACTGCTATAAGGTCTTCCTGAAGCATTCTCTTCTCCAGACTGAAAAACCTCAATTTTCTCAGCCTGTCTTTAGAAGATCATTTTTTGGGTCCTCCTCTAGCCACACTCCAGCAGGTCCATGTCCTCCTAGTGTTGAGGGCTGCAGAGCTGGACACAGTGCTACAGGTTGAGCTCTCATTAGAGCAGAGTGACAGAATCACCTCTCTTTGCTGGCCATACTTCTTTGGATGCAGCCCAAGGTGTGGCTGACCTTCTGGGCTGCAAGTGAACATTGTTGGCTCATGTTCAGCTATCCATCTACCAGTACCCACAAGTTCTTTTCAGCAGGACTGCTCCCCCAGCCTGTATTGATCATGCTAAGACCTGATATATGCTGGGAGCAGCAGCAAAGGCAACATGTAGTCTGGATATGGTGGCCAGAAATGGCTAGAAGTCATTACGCAGCCACTGTCACTTAAAGCTTGTGATCTCCTGAAAGCATCATCCTTGCATTAATGAATTAATGTTTGATTAGTCTGTACAAAGGGGACTCAGCCCTTGCTTGCCATTGTTACTTTTCTCTCCTAATGAAATCACAAAGTTAAAATTCCTGTATCGTCCTGCATACTTGAGAGATCCAAACAATGACAGATGAGTCAAGAACACTGGGACCTTTGACTTCATTTTAGAATAATCACTAGCAAATGGGAAACAGGAGACAGATGTCACAAGGGGATGTAAATTTACACTGAAATGTGCTGAACAGATCTGTTCAAGCCTGAAAAATCCTGCTGTGTACTGGTGTGATACTTCTGTCCTGATAGGACAGACTTAGGACACTGCTGTTTCCATCAGTGGAATTACAGGTTGAATTCCCAAACTTTTAGGTTAAGCACTTTAGGGACAACATTGTTGCAAAATCAGAAATAGAAATTCAGCTAAGAATTTTTTTTCATAGTATTTTAAAATGTCATATTATTTTAAAAACATTTAGATCTTAGAGATACACATTATCTTCGTTTAACTCTCCGTGTCACCCCAGATTCTCAGGATTTTAGATTAAACTCTTTTACCTGCCAGACATTGCTTCCTTTATTACTGCTTTTATTTGCTTTCCCACTGCTTCCAGAGCATAGTCCTTCATGGAGGCATCAAGTCTCCCTGTAGTGTGATAACTGTCAATAATACAGTGTGTTAATTGTTTCAGGCAACCTAATCCATATGCTCAGCATAAAATGCAAACTGGTACTTAGGATGTTTTTTTCTCCCTGTGATTTAACCTCTTCTAGTCAAAACTATTTTAATAGTATATCTATTTACTTTCCCAAAGGACTTAATTCTGTTGATTCACAACACTCAGTGTTGGTTTTTTTTATTCAAAAGTATATAATTAAGGAATCTATAGGTTGGTTTTGATGTTTGCTTATCTCAGGATGGACAATGAAGAAAGAAAATACTGTCTTTTTGGAGTTTGAACAATGATCTGATACTTTACCTAATAGAATAATCTTGGTTTTAAGGTTACAAGTCCACTGTAACCTTGTACTATCTGCTCTCAGATCAGATAGTACTGTCTGTCATACACCAGGTCTGGCAGGGGGAAAGGTTGTAGGTGTTTATAGGAAGACAATTAAATGGACGTACATCTCACTCATCCAGCTCTGCTTTTAATAACTAGATTTATACCTGAAGTGGTTTTTAAACCAAAATGAAGAGTATTTTCAGTCTCTTTTATGGTCACTGATAGAAGAATAATTAAGATATTGTGAGCAAGTCTAGAGAAGGACGTAAAGATGACCAGAATGTCTTCAATTGGAAGGGACCTTAAAGATCATGCAGCACCAATCCCCCTGCCATGGACAAGGACACCTCCCACAAAAGTGATCAGAAGGTTGGAGCAGCTCTCCTGTGAAGACAGGCTGAGAGAGTTAGGGTTTTTCAGCCTGGAGAAGAGAAGGCTCCAGAGAGATCTTACAGCACCCTTTGAGTACCTAAAAACGGTCTGTAAGAAAGCTGGACAGGGATGTTTTAGAAGGTCTTATAGCGATAGGACAAGGAGTAATGGCTTTAAACTGCCAGAGGGTTGATTTAGAGTTGATATAAGGTGAAATTCCTCGCTAGGAGGATGGTGAGGCACTAGAAGAGATTGCCCAAAGAAGTGTTCAAGGCATCCCTGGAAGTGTTCAAGGCAGGGTCGGATGGGCTTTAAGCAACCTGATCCAGTGGAACTTGTTCCTGCCAGTGGTAGGAGGATTAGAAGTAGATGATCTTTGAGGTCACTTACAACCCAAACTATTCTACAATTCTCTTTCTACTGCATGTGAACAGCAATGGTAACACATTGTGTACATTTTGCATTCAGAAAGGAGATTGTGTTTTACTTTGGAAATTGAAAAGTTTCAGGACTTCAAAATGTTCAGCTGAAGGTGCATTTGTCAACAATGGTCCTATCCTGGGAATGCCCGGGCTTATAAGTTGTCCCATTTCAGATGAATTGTGTCCTTCCTCAGTTTTTGTCAGTGGAGATTTTCTTCCCTCCAGACCTTGTTTGATTGCCCTTTTTTCAACAGTAAATACTGCCTTCTATTCCTTTGCCCACTACTAGATACAAAATGCATTAGGAAGAAGCAGTAAATCTAGTTCATATAAAAAATATGGACTAAGCACTAAAAGGAAAGTGATAGGTCTTGTGGAGGATGGAATTTCTACATAGATTCAGTTCTCCAGTGACTTCTCTGGACTAGGCACTTACAAAAAGAATTGGGGAAAGAATACCTTCTAATACACACTTTATTTCCTTTTTCTGTGCAGGCTACCTTCCATGTCAACACCTATAGGCATCTCAGAGAATGGAGGCGGACAGAAAAGATGGAGGAGAAATAATCTAAGCCTTATATTATACAAGTTCCAAAATGATAGCCAATATTTCTGATTGAGTAGTAAATTATTATCCCCTTGAAGCAATGAGGAAATGATGTATACGTTTTGCCCCTGAGGTGTGTCTCTGGAACACAGTGCCTCCTGTGACTTTCACTCCCACAGTGAAGGTTAAACACCAACCTTTGCTTAGGGCTGTGCCCAAAGGTATAGACTGCCTTTCAGAAGTACATTCAGGTTTTCATTTCTGACCTTAACTGTATGCAGTCAGCCAAGATTCTGAGTCGAGTAGAGTGTACTGATTGAGGCTCTCCCTTCTGCTGCAATGATGCTAAATGAAAGCTGATTGTTATTCAGATATTCCCCGGTCAGTTTTGCACCATCGTACTTGGTTGTGGGTGGAATGTTGAGGCACCTGGGGCTTCGGTTCTGTAGAGATGCAGCTGACATTTAGGTCCACCACATATTTTTGTTGCTACTTTTGCTTTCCCAGAGGTGGCCTGAGCTTTGAATCTCAGTAAGGCAGATGACCAGAGCAAAATGATAGTGAGTAGTGGGATGCAGGAAAATTTCTTCTCTGTGGGATTGCTTATTCATCCAAGTATTCATTATCTGGGTAACAGCCTTTCAATCACGCTCTACTTACTGTGTGTAAGTGGAGTGGTTGTGGAGGCTAAATGTATTTTTGTATCTAGACTTTTCCAATATTCTCTGAGACTTGAACTTGGCTGCTAATCTGCATGTAGCAGTATGTACCAGGGCCATTATATAATGCTGCTACTTATATACATCATATATATGGCAAATGTTTCTAGGAGTGTTTGGTTGTCTCTGTATGTGGCCAAATATATCTGTAAAACAAGATGAATGCTTTCTACTAGTTACTGTTGATTACTGAGGTTATTCAATAAATATTACTTGCTTGTCATAATCTTCTACGCAGCTTCTGTGGTGCATATGAATTTTCCAGTGCAAAATACATCTGCCTTAAACTAGGCTGCTTAATGGCTTCAGCATTCATTTCATCTTGCTAATTACCAAGTTTTCAGAAGGGATAGGCAAGGAAAAATAGCTGGTAGAATGGCCCTCTATGTTAGGGAGACATATGAAACCATACAAATTAGGTGATGATAGGCTTGAGTCCTTATGGGTAAGAACCAGGAGTAAGGCCAGCAAGAGTGATATTGTGGTGAGAATCTGTTATAGACTACCCAACCAGGATAAAGTGGTAGATGAATTTTTTTATAAGCAGTTGTGAGAAGTCTCACAATTGCTATGCCTTGTTCTTGTGGGAGACTTCAACTTCCCAGATATCTGCTGGAAATACAATATAGCAGGGAGAGAGCCATCCTGGAGGTTCCTGGAGTGTGTGGAAGATAACTTCCTGGCACAACTGGTGAGGGAGCCAATCATGGAAGATGCCCTTCTGGACCTGCTTCTTGTGAACAGGGAAGAACTCATGGGGGAAGTGAAGGTTGGTGACTACCTAGGGCTCAGCAATCATGAGATTAGGAAACAAGGAGAGGGATTAGTAAAACTGCCACCTTGAATTTCCCAAGGGCAAACTTTGACCTGTTCAGGAAACTGATTGATGAAATCCCTTGGGAGGCCACCCTGAAGGATCCAGGAATCCAGGAAGGCTGGACATACTTCAAGAGGGAAATCTTAAAGGTACAGGAGCAGACTATGCCTGTGTGCTGAAAAACAAGTTGTTGGGGAAGACATCCAGCCTGGATGAATAGGGACCTTAGGCTGGACCTCAAGAACAAAAGGAGAGTCTATGGCCTTTGGAAGAGAGGACAGGGCTCTCATGATGACTATAAAGATGTAGTGAAGCTATGCAGTGAGAAAATTAGGAGAGCCAAAGTGCAGCTACAGCCCAACCTAGCTACAGTCATTAGAGATTATAAGAAATCTTTCTATAAATTCATCAACAACAAAAGGAGGAATATGGAAAATCTCCATCCTTTATTGGGTGCAAAGGGAAATAGAGTGACTAAGGAGCTGTGGATGTCATATGCCTTGACTTCAGTAAGGCTTTTGATACTGTCTCTCATAACATCTTCATAGAAAAGCTCAGGGAACGTGACAGTTGGTCTGTGAGGTAGCATGACAACAGAGTTCAGAGAGTTGTCATCAGTGGCACACAGTCAGCTTGGAGGTCTGTGGCCAGTGGTGTTCCCCAGGGATCAGTACTGGGCCCAGTTTTGTTCAGTATCTTTATTAACAACCTGAATGAGGGCATTGAGTGTACCTTCAGCAAGTTTGCTGGTGATACAAAACTGGGGGTGTGGTTGACAGCCCATCAGGCTGTGCTGCCATCCAACAAGATCTGGACAGGCTGGAGAGCCGNTATAACAGGGAACAGCCTCAATCTGTGATTGGGTAGGTTTAGACTGGACATTAAGAAGAGTTTTCACAGAAAGAGTGGTCAGGTATTGGAATAGGCTGCCCAGGGAGGTGGTTGAGTCACCAACCCTAGATGTGTTTAAAGGTCATTTGGATCTGGTGCATGGGGTTTAGGGTGAACCTTGTAGATTAGTTCTTGGTTGGACTTGGTGATCCTGAGGGTCTCTGATTCTGTGATTACACTGCTCAGAAACATGATAGATGCTCCATGCCTGGAAACATTCAAAGTTGGGTTCAATGGGTCTCTGACCAAACTGATCTAGTTAAAGATGGCCCAGCTCACAACCGGGGCCATCACAACTAGATGACTTTTAAAGACCCCTTCCAACCATTCTATGATTCTATACTTCTGTATTTCAAGGCTGCTGGATGGGTTGGGGCAGTCATTAGGAAGTCCTACATCTTCTTATCTGCAGTATCACTAGCAATCTGCTGGATATCCTGAGCTGGTGATCACTGAAGACTAGCACCTGATGGAATATTCTGTATTTGTAAGTTTGCATAACTCTGCCAGGCTAAGTTGTTAAACTCTGGGGTACATCTTAAGTCATTTTCTTGAGAAAGTAGGGCAGAGAGGATTTCAGACACCCTCACATCTTCTTATTTTAACAATTAGGGAACTTACAGGGTATGATATGATCAATAAATACAATTAATACTGAAGTGAGCAGCCCAGAGCTTCCTAGAAGTGGTTCCTAAGCCTCCACATGTGCATATTAGTTTAGTAAGTTTATTCAGAGAGATTCCCTAGAAAGAGTAAAAGGTCATGATATGGCCCTTTGCTCTTCCTGGTTAAGGATGAGCTGTGGCAAACAGAACTTCCTGGCTCATAACAAATATCAGTCACAGAATCATAGAATTGTTTAGGTTGGAGAAGACTTCTAATGTCATTGAGTCCAACAGCTGACCTAACACCACCACAGCCATAGAAACATGCGCTGAAGTGCCATGTCTGCTATTTTTTTAACATTGCCAGGAATGCTGACTCCACTATGTCCCTGGGCAGCCTATTCCAAAGCCTGCCAATGCTTTCATAAAGAAATTTTGTGTGTCCTGAAATGCAGAAGGTAATGAAGTGTTAGACAATGACACACATTGTTAAGTGATAATGTGAGAAGAGAGGCGTGTCTCTGATAGGTTATTATCCATGCACTATTTTATTGTAGCAGCTGGAGAGCAGTTTCATTTTCTTTTGTCTTGGCCATGGTTACCAACGTCCCATTTTTCCTTGCCTGTCTCACTTTGGTATCAAAATAATTATTGAACAATGAAGTACCCCCATTTGGCAAATGCTCTTTATAGGAAGTTGGTCTACAAACATAAGCAAGTGAAGTGAATGACAAGTAAGTATACCTCCTACAAGTTTGCAGACATGCTAAAATGCCAGCAGATGCCTTCACAAAAGACATTGCTGAAGGGAATAACAGAAGAATGCATGTGTGTCTATGGAGTGTGAGTAAGCTTTTAAATGTGACACACTCCACAAAATAATTTGTAACAGTTAAAAGTCATTTAACAAGAAAGACATTGGTTTCATGTCCTCCCTTTGTAAATTACTGACTAATTACTAACACATACTGAGAGAGCACATTGCAGATGCCAATCTTTAGTCAGGGATCTTGATATTATAAGAGCCACAGTTTTGTGTTTTGCTTGGTTTCTATGTATTTTTGTTTCTGTAGAAATAGTGCACTGAAGTAGTTTTCCTTCTGGTCATAGTATAAAGACTTCATGAAAGTGATTCCCACTTGCTTGTTAATGAGTGGTTCACAGGAATGACACATGGGCACTGGAAGTGACAGGGCCCAGATAAATAAACTCCTCACTTGCACTGCAGGGTATAGTTCTGCAGTATGCACCAAATATTACTGGAAGTAGATGCATTTAGGAGCACAGTGCAGAGACACTGGAGTATTGTGTTCAGTTCTGAGCTCCTCAGTTCAAGAGAGACAAGGAAACACTGAAAAGAGTTCAATGGAGGGCCACAAAGGTGATTAGGGAACTGGAGCAACTCTCTTACCAGGAGAGGCTGAGACACCTGGGGCTCCTTAGCCTGGAAAAGAGGTGATTGAGAGGGGATATTATCATTTCTGATCAATATCTCACGGGTGGAGGTCATGAGGATGGGGCTGGACTCTTTTCAGTGGTGCCCAGTGACAAAGCACATACAAACTAAAACACAGGAGATTTCATTTGAAGTCAAGGAGAAAATTGTCTGCTTTGAGTGTGCTGGAGCACTGGACCAGTCTGCCCAGGGAAGCTGTGGAGTCTCCTTCTCTGGAGACTTTCAAAACCTGCCTGAATATTTTGACCCTGGGCAGCATGGTCTGGGTGAATCTGTTTTAGCTGGGGGGTTGGACTAGATGATCTCTAGAGGTCCCTTCAAACTTCCATTATTCCGTGATTTTGTGGTCATTTGAGCTCTTACTGTGTTAAAGCAATGGGAGGGGAACACTGCCACTGAAGAGCACTATGTGCATAGTTCTTCATGGTCTTTAATCTGTTGTAGTAGATCATGTCTGCACCCCACTTTCTTCAGTGTCAGTAATGTATTTAACTAGTGTTAGAGTTCAAATGTCTCAGATGAGTAGGAGGGTCTTAATGTTTAGGGAGCAACAAAGTCTGATTCTGGAAAGCAAAACCACACTGCAAGGTTTGCTTCAGAAAATGTAAGGTAGTTTTAAAGTGAAAAGCCTGTAGACTGAAGTGAATAGGTGAACAGTGTCTAGCACATATCTGTATTCAGCATTATTTATGCTATAACATCTTTTTTTTTTTTATCAATAAGAAATAGGAAGGATAATATTAATTTTCTATCATTTTATTGTGAAATTTGGATTTTAAAGTTTTAATGAATGTATAAAATTCTTTTTTTTGTTGCCTTGATCCTGTATTATTGATACTGTCCTGCTGATCAAGAAAACAGGAATAGAACTGTCTAGAAATGCTTTACTCATTGTTTTTTTCTGTTAAAAAATATCTGCCTGACAAGATCAGGTTGTTGGATGTCTGTGATACTCAGGTATGTAATTTGAACTATTCTGGGAGTGGCAGCTAGAAGGAGTTTGAACAGAAAAATCTGTTAAACACAAGTCCTCATGGCTGTGACTAAAACAGCTGAGAAATCCAAAATGCAGGTGAATTCCTTATAAAATTCAACAAAATGTGCTAATGGGACAGCTGAATTATCTTCCTTTTATTAAGATCTGCTCTTAGAGGGCATCCCAGCCACTCTACGTGTGAACCAAAGCTGTAGAACATGCAGTCAGCAAAATGTAGGTGCATAATACAAGCAAAAATAGCTCAATTCCAGCCCTGACACAGAAATAAATTCCTTTTCAGCATATATCATAGAGGAAGTAGAATTTCTTGCATTGTCACTCCAGAACTGTGGGAGAGTGTAAAGTGGAAGAAAGACAGGATGGTAATAACAGCTGACAAGAAACCAAGGACTGGAAAAGTCAGTCAGAAGCCATTTTCCTACAGCATACAACAGCATGAATATCCATGCTTCTGAAACTAATGTAGTTACAGCAACTTTAAATGAATTTGCAACAACAAGCAACAACAACAAAATAAGATCAAAGCTCTATGCATTGAGTTTTGAGGAAGACTTTCCTTGAAGGAGAATCCTAGTAGTAGTATAATAGTTTTCCACTAGTGGAACATTGGTTTTATCTCAAGGAACCTTGCCTTCATCTTAAAAAGAAAGTAGGATTTCTTGGGTCTTGAGGGAGTTCACTGTGATGGCATGACTCATCAGATCTTCAGCAATAAGCATTTCCTCTTTTGCACACGTGAGAAACTAAAAGTATACACACACACACACACACAAAGGGATGATTTGGGTTAATTTTCTCACCTCTCAAAGTCTGATAGTGTTATGTGCTCTTTCAGTTGTAGGACTGCAACAACTGACAAAACTTACACATCTTCCAGTTAAAGGGAAGGAGTGGCAAAAATTATTTCTTCCCATTGTGCCTGCCACTGTTGCCCTCTATGTTAAGAAATAAAGAAAGTGTCAAGAGAGGCTGTGAGCAAGTCAAAAGCTTATGCACAGGAATTACAGACCAAGGCAACAAGGGGACCCTTGTGGTTCATGTCTACTACAGGTGACTTGATCAAGGGCAGCCTACTAATGAAACCTTACACCAGCTACAGAAGGCATCATGCTCACAGCCTTTTGACCTACTGGAATATTTCAGCCACCCCAACATCTGATGGAAAAGTAACACAGCAAGCTCTAGGCAATTGAGGAGACTCCTTGAGTGCCTTGATGATAACTTCTTAAGACAGGAAATAGACAGCCCTACCTGAGGGGATGCAATACTGGATCTGATGGTTACCAATAGAGATGAGCCTATCAGGGCTACCAAGATTGGAGGCAGCCTGGGATGCAGTGATCACACACTAGTGGAGTTCTCAGTGCTAAGGAAGGAGCATAACCAGGACCCTGAATTTTAGGAAAGCAAATTTCCAGCTGTTCAAGAAATTAGTCAATAGACCCCCTGGGAAACAGACCTCAAGGATAAGGGATGGCAGATCTTTAAGGATTCTTTCCTTAAAATGCTCTCAATCCCCAGGTGTAAGAAATTAGGCAAGGAAGGGAAGAGACAAGCACGACTGACCTGCTGATCAAACTAAAAGGCAAGAAGGAACTGCACAAGCAGTTGGGAAGAGTACAGTGATGCTGCCCAGTTGTATAGGGAAGAGATCAGGAAGGCCAGGGTATGGCTGGAGCTGAACTTGGCAAGGGGTGGAAAGAATAACAAGAAGGGCTTATAAAGAAATGTCAACCAGAATAGGAAAGTTAAGAAAGCATACCTGCCCTGATGAACAAGAATGCTGAGTTAGTAACCACAAAGGATGAAAAGGCTGAGGCTCTCAACAACTATCATGAGGAACCTGAAGGTACGCAAGTCAGAAAGGGCTTCTTCAAATACGCTGCAGGAAAACTGATGTTAGAGGCCTTCTGCTGAATGAGGAGGGTGCCTTGGTGACAGAGTTACTAAACGCCTTCTTCGTCTCCATCTTTTCTGCTGGAGACTGTCCTCAGGAGCCACTAACATCTGAGGCACCAGAGGAAAGCATGACAAAGGAGTCTTCCCTGGTTGATGAGGACTGGGTTAAGGAACAGTTGAGTAATCTGGACATCCATGGGTCCCAATGGCATGCACCTGTGGGTGCTGAGGGAGCTGGAACAGGGCATTGCCAGACCACTCTCCACCATCTTCAGTAAGTTATGGAGGACAGGGGAGGTGCCTGGGGACTGGAGGAGGACAAGCATCACTCCAATCTTCAAAAAGGGTAAGAAGGAGGACCCAGGGAACTATAGACTGATCNCCAGGAGGGCCAATGCCATTCTGGGGTGTATTAGAAAGGGTGTGGCTAGTGGGTCAAGAGAGGATCTCCTGCCTCTCTACTCTGCCCTGGTGAGGACACATCTGGAGTACTGTGTTCTGTTCTTGGGCCACCCACTTAAAGAGGGACACAGAACTGCTTGAGAGAGTCCAGCTTTCGATACAAAATGCTAGCTTCCTGGGGAAAATGGTGTAACAGTGAAGTCGAGGTCTCTAGCATTTTCTTTTGGATGGATTATTATGCTTGTGCTAAAACTTGTCAAATATGACAGATAAAAACATGATTCCTAAATGATAACATGCTGAAGGAAAAAAGAAAAAAGAAAAAAAAAAAGTCCTGCAAGTAAACAGACCTTTTTTTGCTAGATGTGTATTCCTCACTCCTCTGTACTATCTTTGGTGTGTGGTAGTCACTGTATTTCATTTCCTAAAGCAATGAAACTTACAAAGACCCCCAAGAGGGAAAAGAATGACTAAGATTATACTAAGCTTTGTTTCAATATATGGGAAGTTACTCATAGCTGTAAGGAAGTGGCTTAGAAGTGTAGAAGTGGCTTTGTTGTTGTTGCATTTGTTACATTGCCAAGATGGGAGTTTACTGAGGATTATAGTTCAGTTTGCAAACTAAAGCAATGCCTTATTTGATCTAAAATAAGATCATACTTTTAGCAGTTCAAAAGAAAATACCACTGATTTTTATATAACTGGAACTGCAAAGAGATTTTAGCCTTTGCTCCTAGTGCTTCTGAAAAATTTTCAAGCTGATATAATTTTCTTGGTAGCAACTGATTGAATACTTCTGATTGAATACTTCTGAACCAGTAGGAATAAAGCTTTAACCTCCCTCCTTATGAGAAATAAATGTGCATACAACTCCCTGGTTAATGGTGCTCTAATTTCAGATGTATTAAGACTTAAACTATAATGACTTTCAGTTTAATACACTTACAAATATGAAAGTGGTGTTATATTAGAGAAAAATATTCAAGGAAGAAATAAAACCATGAGTCATTTCAGAGGAACTGACTTATCAGTGATGGGTCAATGTTGATTAAAGCATAGTATTTGATTGGAAGGGGATCCAAAATACTACTCACAAAATCTAAGTAAATTCTTATTGCTTTCTACAACTACTTTAAAGGACTTTGTGGTGAGGCAGATACTGGCCTCTTCCTCCTGGTATCAGCTTATAGACAGAAGGGGAATGACCACACCTTGTGCCAGGAGAGGTTTAGATTGGATATTAGGAAAAACATCTTCACTGAAAGAGTGGTCAGGCATTGGAATGGGTCCAGTGAGGTGGTGCAGTCAATGTCCCCAGAGGTCTTCAAAAACAGTGTAGATGTGGCATTTTGGGACATGGTTTAATAGCCATGATGGGTCTAGTTCAATGATTTGACTCGATCATCTTAAAGGTCTTTTCCAACCAAAAAGATTCTGTAATTCTATCTTTAGATTAGTTTGTATGTATGTAATTTTTGTCAACTTCAAAAGTAAAAACAAACCCCAAACAATCCAGACAAGCATGTCACAGTAATAAGGATGCTAGTATTTTAAAAATAAATAAAGGAAATAAACAATTATCATCTTTATTTGGAGCACTTTGTTCACTATCTGTAACTTCAGTCCATATTCTTTTTGCTTCATTGGAAAAGTATCATTGGGATCACTAAATTAGGAAAGTAGACTCTCACAGTATTTCAGGTATGGCCTGAGAAGTGCTGAGTAGAGTGGGGTAATGACTTCCTCAACTCTGCTGGTGATATCCTTGTGAATGTAATCCAGCATCCTATTGGCTTTTTTGTTTTTGTTTTGTTTTGTTTTGTTTTGTTTTGTTTTGTTTTGTTTTGTTTTGTTTTGTTCTTCCTGCTGCAGCACACTGTTCCCTCAGATTGTGCTGGTTGTCCAAGACAACTCCCAAGTCCCTTTCTGCAGAGCTGCTTTCCAGTCAGGTAGATCTCAGCCTGCACTGCGCTCTTACCTTATGTTTTTCCAAATGCAAGATTTTACACTCATCCATGCTGGACTTTGTCAGGTTCTTATTGGCCCACTCTTCCAGTCTATCCAGGTCTTCCTGCAGGGTGGTTCTCCCTTCCTACCCTGTCCGTTTGGTATAATCAGCAAATTTCATCAGGGCACACATGATCCCATCATCCACATCACTTACAAAGATAAGTCCCAGGGGGACACCACTTCTGACAGGTTGTCAGTTTGTAAAAGAGCTATATACCAGCTAGCTTCCATTCACCACCCAGACCGTTTCTCTAGGCCATAATGCATCAGTTTCTCTATGGGGAGGCTGTGGAGAACTGTATAAAAACCCTCAGATAAATCCAAGTAGACAATGTCTGCTGCTCACAATGCATTGACTGAGCAGGGTACTTTGTCGCAGAGGTGATTTGGTTTGCAAGCATGATTTGCCCTCAGCGAATCTATGCTGGCTTTTCCCAATCACATTCTTTATTTGACTTGTGATAGCCTTCAGGAGAACTTGTTCCATAACTTTCCCACAGACTGCAGTAAGACTGATCAGCCCATAATTTTCTGGGTCCTCCTTTAAGCCCTTCGTGTAGATAGAGAGGCATTGGCCTTCTTCCAGTTTGCTTGGATGTCCCCTGATCTCCATGACTTCTTAAAGACTATGCAAAGGGACTTCACAACAGCATCAGCCATCTCTCTTAGCATTGAGTGGATAACATCTGGGCTCATCAATTTATAGAGATTGAGCTTCTGCAATAGTTCTCACACCATCTCTTTCTCCATTGACTGTAGATATGTGTTTGCATCAACCTAAATTTTTATTCCAAAGGCCTGGTGCCCAACATTGCTGGTAAAGGCAATGGTGAAAAAAGGGTTAAGAACCTCTGTCTTTTCAGCATTGTTGGTGACTAATTCACCTCTCCTGTTTAACAGTTGGCCGATATTTTCCTTCAGTTTCTGCTTGTCTTCTATACACCTGAAGAACCCTTTCTTGTAGTTTTTGACACCTCTGGACAATTTTAGTTTGAGCTGGGCTTCTGCTTTTCTGCATCTTGGCAGCTAACTACCCTATAAGGGCAATGCCCTTGTAGCTCCGAATGAGTATTTTTTTGCTTTTACATCTCTGGTATGCTGCTTCTTTGGATTTAAGCAGACTCAGAAGCCAACCAGATCTCCTACTCCATCTACTACACACACTTTTACTGAGAATGTACTGGTTTTGTGCTTCCAGGAGAGCATAGCTGGAAAACTCCCAGCACTGGCTAGCATCTTTATCTTCCATGGAAGCTTCCCACAGAATCCCTCTCAAGTGAGCTCTGACCAAGCTGAAGTTTAGTCTTCTAAAATCTTTGTCTTAGTACTAAACTTCCAGATGCAATGCTAGAATCTACTTTGCATTTGATGTATACTTCTGTCTTCTGATTGGTAAAATGGAAGAAAAGACAACTTGGGCACCAATATGTTCTGCTTTTCACCTCAGCACCTAGCAGTTTTCCTTGATCCTACCCAAATTCTGGCTTGCAGTGCCATTTGTGCCCACATGAAAAGCAGCAATGGATAGCAGTCTCTGCTCTTGTCAAGTTGTAGCACTCTCAGGGCAACATCTCAGACATTAGCTCACAGAAGGCAGTATATCTCTTGTGATTCCCTATCAAGTGGGCAGGTGTGTGCCTCAATGCCCCTCCAGATATGAGAACACAGTGCTTCCTGATGTGTGCTGCTGGTACAGTTTCTACTTGCAGACTTTGCTCATGGATGTCTGCAGTTGGTAAAGCATCATGTCTGGGTTTGATTGCAATGCTGGTGGGTGGGAACTGAAGAAGAGTCCTGCTTTTGTGGGTTGCTAGGATCCAAGACGCCCACAATCTGTAGCGTCTGCCACAGGATTAGGTTTTGAAACCAATTATGTATTTCAGTCTCTTCTCCTCTAGTACTACACAGCGTTTTAATTCTGTCCTGCAACTTGAGCACCTGATCACCAGTCTCTGCACATCTCATGCAGGTACTTACATTTCTCCTAGGAGAAGGGCATGGTCACTTGTTGCTACCTACTGTCTATAATGGTCTCCTTCCTTACCACTTCTATCTGAGTGGAAGTGCTGGACATCTCAGGGGCTTTCTCTGTAGAAACACTGGGTTTGTTTCTGAGGTGAGTATCCAGCATTTATGTTAGAGACCTCTTGAGCTGTTGTATTCTCCCTGTGTCACACCATGGCTGACATGCATGCTCTGCTGCCCGCTATGGTCATAGAATGGTAGAGCAGCAGGTCTTCTTGGCCTTGAGGACATTGTTGGTTCATGGTGAGCTTGTCCACCAGAACTTCCAGGTCCTTCTCCACAGAGCTGCTCTCCAGCAAGTTAGTCTCTAACCTGTGTGGCTGCATGGGGTTATACCTCCCCAGGTGCAGGACTCTACATTTACCCTTGTTGAACTTTATGAGGTTGAGCTCTGCCCAGCTCTCCATCCTGCCCAGGTCTTGCTGAATGACAGCACTTGCTGAATGACGGTTGAATGTCAGCCACTCCTCTCAGTTTTGCATCCACAGCAAACTTGTTGAGAGTACACTCATCCAGATCATTGATGAATATGTTGAACAAGACGGGATCCAGTACTGACCCCTGGGAACACCACTAGTCACAGACCCTCACTGTGATCCTGCACTGTTGATTACAACCCTCTGTGCTCTGTCATTCAGCCAGTTTTCAAGTCACCTCAGTGTCTACTCATCTAACCTGTACTTTCTAAGTTAATTTATGAGGTAAGCTTAGGAAGTGCTCACTCTCATGCTCCTCAGGTTGCTTTTTATAGGTGTAGGGATGGTGGCTGTCACTCGGACAAGGCCCACATCTCATCAGCATCTCCCACAAGAGCTATCAGCTCCCAGCATATCTTTCTGCTGCCCTGGCATAGCCCTACCTCAGGAAAACCTCATTAAAACTCCTGTACACCGATATCTACCACTCCACTGCAGGCTAATATAGCTCTGAAGCAGCTCCCCTTGGTGAATGAACAATAACAACAAACAAACAAACAAACAACCCCCCAAACAAATAAAACCCACCACAACAACAACAAAAAAATCACTCACCCCATAAATATACCCCCAGAAATTAGAGCTGAGAGCTGCAAAGAGGATAGTCAATGCTCATGGGTGTCACATTATTTCAAGTAGATATTAAAACCATACTCTGTCCTGTAAATCTAATTCCTGTCTCCTTATTTTTTAAGAACTTTCCAGGGTTAAGTATTTATTTAATGAAAATTTCTCTTGCTTGTATGGAACCTCATCATTCCAACATTGTGTAAACTGAACCCCCTGTTGGAAAGCAGCCCTGCAGAGAAAGGCCTGGAAGTGCTGGTGGATAACAAGTTCACCATGAACAGGCAATGTGCCCTTGTGGCCAAGAAGGCCAATGATATTCAGAGGTGCATGAAGAAGAGTTTAGGTGGAGGGATACACTGCTCCCCTCTACTCTGCCATCGAGAGGCCGTACCAGGAGCAGTGTCCAGTCCTGTGCTTCGCAATTTGAGAGGGACAGGGAACTACTGGAGAGAGCTCAATGGAGGAGCATGAGGATGATTTGGGGACTGAAGCATTTCTCTTATGAAGAGAGGCCGAGAGGGGCTCTTTAGCATGGAAAAGAGCAGACTGAGAGGGGGTCTTATCAATGTTGATCAATAGCTAAAGGGTTGAAATCAAGAGGATGGGCCAGGAGTCCTTTCGGTAGTGCCCAGAGATAGGACAAGAGGTGATGGGTACAAACCAGAACACAGGAGGTTTCACTTCAACTTAAGGAAAAATGTCATCACTATGAGGGTGCTGGAGCGCTGTACCAGGCTGCCCAAAGAGGCTGCAGAGTCACCTTCTCTGGAGACTTTCAAAACACACCTGAACATTGTGATCCTGTGCAGCCTGCTCTGGATGACCCAGTCTTAGCATGGGGGTTAGACAAGATAATCTTCAAAGGTCCCTTTCGACCCCTACTATTCTGTGATTCTGTGTTATTCTGTGATTCTATGGTTTCTATTTAAACTGCATTGCTCATACACTACTGCATTCTATTCTAAAACCTTTCTACCCTTCAGAAATCTCCCCTATAATGAGAAACTGGCTCTATTTAGCTTATTTTGCTTTGCTAGATTATTTATAGGCCATGAAGTTTCATTGTACATGTTTCTGATGAGAACCACTGCTAGACCTAAGTGTAATACAATCATAACAATACAAGAAAGGTCACCCTGATTCAAACCAGTTATCTAGTTCTCTGACAGTGGTAAATATTTAAAAGAGTTCAAGAACAGGATAAGTATCCCTCTGTTTTTTTCCTGGAAGGAAACTCTGTATTTATTGCTGGAGTCTTGTTTGACTTTTGGTCTCCGATTCCTATTACAATTTTGAGCAACCTGTGGGTTTTGAAGGTGCCTTAGAGACAGCTAACTGGGACTGACTTCTTTGTGGACTATACAAAATATCAAATGAATTTTGATGACTTACCTCAACTGAAATATCTTTGGGCCTCTTCCTCTTTTCTCTCTCCCATGGTCTACAAACCATTATGAACATAATCACATTGGTACAGCCAAAACTGTCAATGTGATTTTATGAATAGTGTCTCATATTATTATCATCAGTTAAATTATGATACATCTATTTACACATAAAAGGAGCAAAATTTAATATGCCATGGTATATTATAGGAAATAAATACATTTGCTCAAGAGAGAAATGAGAAATAGAGATGTTTACTAATATCTCTTGTAGCTCTACCAGCACTGGTAATCAAGAATATTCTCTTATTCACAGGTTGCATTACAGTGAGCATGGACGCCTCCAACTACATCAGGCTGCCCAGGGTCACATCTAATATGATCTTGAATCTTGTGGTTCAGGGCCTGAACCACATCCCTGGGCAACCTTTTCCTGCATTTTACCCCTCATTTAAAAAAAAAAAAAATTCCTCCTTAGGTCTAACCTAAATGTAGCCTGCTCCAGTTTAAAACCACTGCCCCTAGTCCTATCATTACAACCCCTTCTAAATAGTCCTTCCCCAGCCTTACTGTAGGTCCCCTTCTGATATTGAAATGTAGCTGTAAGGTCTCCCTACACCCTTCTCTTCACCAGATTGAATGGCCTTAATTCTTTCAGCCTGTCTCCACAGGGGAAGTGCTCTAGCCCTCTGATTATCATTGTGGCCTTCCTCTGGACCCACTCCAGCAGGTCCATGTCTCTCTTGTGTTGGGGAGTACAGAGCTGGACACAGTACTCCAGGTGAGGTCTCACCAGAGCAGAGTGCCAGAATCACCTTTCTCAACCTGCTAGCTATGATTCTTTTGAATCCACACAAGGACAAGATGAAGCAATATATTCGAGGTGAAGGACACAGGGAAAAGCAGAATTTTATTGATGTCCCTGTGTGACAAGCTTTTCCAAGTGTGGAATCATAAAAAAACTACTCTTGCAGGGAAAACTTTGGGAAATATGTTTTTAGTTTGTGAGTTATCATGGCAAAATCTTATTGCTTTATTTTTTGGGCATTTTCCCCCCTTAATTTATAGTAAACCTACTGTTTATGGTTCATTGTCAAATACAGTCCTGAGAGGCATGCTTTTCAGTAAAAAGTCAATAGCAAACTTCATTTGCTCTGTCTTTATGATTCATTGTCAAACACAGTCCTGAGAGGCATGTTTTTCAGTAAAAAGTCAATAGCAAACTTCTCCGTCAGACAATGAGGAGGATTAGGAGCTGGTTACAAGACAGAGTTCAAAGAGTGGTGATCAATGGTGCCAGGTCCAGCTGGAGAGCTGTAACTAGTGGAGTCCCCCAGGGATCAGTGCTGGGTCCGGTGCTGTTCAACATCTTCATCAATGACATTGATGAGGGGACAGACAAAGTCTGCTCAGCAAGTTTGCTGATGACACCAAACTGGGAGGCTTGGCTNTCCTTGTGACCTGAGCCAGATTGTATGGTCCTGCTCTGGCAGGGGGGTTGGACTCGATGATCTCTTTGGGTTCCTTCCAACCCCTGACATCCTGTGATCCTGTGATTTCAAGAACAAGTTGCTTTAAACGAGTTAAATGACAGTTCTGTGTTTCTTTAGTAAAAAATGTTTATTTTAATATTAAAAAAAAAAAAAAAAGAATTTTCTTTGGAAGATTAGGAAACACAATGGAGTAACAGCATCCCAGGTTATTTGCTTATATTTCAACTTCCCTGACGTCTGCTGGAAATGTAACACAGCACAGAGAGAGCAGTCCCGGAGGTTCCTAGAGTGTGTGGAGGAAAACTTCCTGACACAGCTGGCGAGGGAGCCAACTAGGGAAGGCATTTGCTGGATCTGCTCTTTGTGAACAGAGAAGAATATGTGAGTCTGTGTAATAGCTTTATCAATGATTTGGATGAGGGAATTGAGTGTTCCATTAGTAAGTTTGCAGATGACTCCAAATTGGGCAGGAAGGTTAATCTACTTGAAAGCAGGAGGGGTCTGGACAGACTGGATTTATGGGATGATGTACAAAGTTTCACAAGGCCAAGTGCCAGGACCTGCACTGGGATCACAATAACCTCATGAATGCTCCAGGCTTGGGGCAGAGTGGCTGGAAAAGTGCCCAGCAGAAAAAGACCTGGGGGTGCTGGTCGACAGCCAGCTGGACATGAGCCAGCACGGGCCAACAGCATCCTAGCCTGTATCAGGGAAGATTAAGAAACACTTTTTATTATTTCAATCTGGAGATTGAATCTGATTGTTTCAGTTTCTGGAGAAGAGGAAGCTGAGAGGAAACCTTATTGCTTTCTACAACTCCCTGAAAGGAGGTAGTAGTGAGGTGGGTGTTGGTCTCTTCTCCCTAGTATCAAGTGACAGAACAAGAGGAAGCATCCTCATATTGCACCAGAGGAGGTTTAGATTGGATATTAAGAAAAAAGTTCTTTATTGAAAGGGTGGGATGGGCTGCCTCATTCTCTTGGAGGTGTTCAAGATTCATGTGGACACTGAACTTCAGGACATGGTTTAATGGGCATGGTGGTGCTACATCAACAGTTGGACTTGATGATCTTAAGAGTCTTCCCTAACCAAAGTGATTCTGTGATTCTGTGATTTAAATCCAATTAAACTTCTCACTGCTGTCAAGAGCGAGATTTTTCTGCTTTGGCTTGTGTCTGCTTGTTCCTCTTTTCCCTGCCCTGGGACAGATGACCCTGATTTTTTCCATTGTCCAAGCTGAGGAATTGATTGCACCTTCAGTGGATCAATTCATCTTACTGAGTCAGTAGAAAATTGTTCTGATGTTTTTTTGCTGGGTTATGAGAATGACATCAGAGATGGTTCTGTTGACTTTTAAAGCCAGCACAAGGTAAGTGGCAAGATGCAGTAGTGATAAGAGGAATGGATGCAAACTGTGAGGCCCTGACATTCTAATGAGTCGTAGACTCACAGAATGGTTGAGGTTAGAATGGAACTCTGAAGATCATCTGATACAGTTATCCTGCTCAACCAGAGTGACCTACAGCTGCCTGCCCAGGATGAAGTGCAGACAGCTTTTAAATACATCAAAAGACAGCATCTCCACAACCCTTCTGGGCAATCTGTCCCTGCGCTTGGCCACCCTCACAGTGAAAAAGTGTTTCCATCCTCACTTGTCTTCAAGAAGGGTTAATCCAATCTTCTTTTCAAAAAAAGGACTGGTCAGGTGGTTAGGGAGAGTCTGTTGCATAAATGCAGACTAGCTCAGGCCAGTCTAGTGTAGGTTAAAAGAAATACTGAAAGTCAGTATGATTCCTTTTACAGAGTGAAAAAGATCAGAAGATGAAACAATCCTAATGGACAATGTTTGCACAGAAATAAATAGGCTGTGATCATTCTGATTAAATTTAAGTTAGACATTGTATGAAGATCCCTAACCAGCAAAAATTATTTAATATAACATTTTCCTGACAATGAGCGGTAAATCTACACAGGAAATACATAATCTGAAGCATGTCATCCCAGGAGGCTAGATTTAGTGACCAAGGCAGCCCTCATAGTTTCATCTTCCTGTACTTCTCTTCAGTGTTATTTGCATTTCCACCCCTGTTTCTTCACCCTTTAGAGTATAGTGCATAAAGCTTGATGATGTCACGAACTGAGATTAGGCTAGTGAGCACCTTTCAGAACAAGTACCTCTGATTTTTCTATCACCTCACCACAGGAGTGCAGTGACTTATCAAAAGGTCAAGCAAAGAAATAGAAGGAAAGCAGTAAGAATGTACAGCCAGGAAGCAAATTATAGGGTTGTATCCTTATTCCCAGGCACAAATTCTCCAACGTCTCCCAAAGCCTCCCTGTGTCATCATATTAAACAGTGCCTCCAATGTGGCTGCTGCTGTTACAATTTAGAACAATTAGAAAGTTAAGTTTTCTCTGTGAATTCTTATTTTCACATAGCAGATCAACTTAGTAACTCTTCTCTATAATAGTTCATTTTATTTTTCTGTATTTCCAAAGGTCTGGCTTTAAACATTACTTTAAAATATATTAGTCTGACAAAACATGGATCCACTTCATAATTTCATTTGTGCAGCTTCATGGGAGGAATGTTTGAATCAGCTCCTTTCTTGTTTTCATGATAAACTTACTTTTTTTTGATATATGATTTGATTCTAAAAAGGATTATTGAAAATTCAGCAGTAATAACTGATCAAGGCAACCAAATACCAGGTGTAGTTAATTATTAAATGCAGTAGTGTCATATTATTTTTCATTTAGAAAAGATTCTTCTTCCTGTTTACACATCTATTTACTGATCTCAGCCAGTTTATGGCTGCTATTTTGGCAATGCAGAAGTGCGTGCCATATATATGCTGCACCTTCTGGCCTTTGGAACTTCAGTGAGATAAGCAGTGACCCAGTTCAGATTCCCTCACCTCAGAGAAGAGAGCTCTTCTACTTCAAAGAATCTCTGTCACTTTTTACACCAGCAGCAAGTGACCATATCTTTCCATTCCACTACGCTACTGCCCGATTGATCACAAAGCTCGTACTGCTGTTGCTTTTAAATTAGCATCTGAAATACTACATGCAAACTCCCTCAAATTGCTTGTAACTTCAGGCACAGTTAGTGCAAAGATTTGTGTATCAATACAATACATCTCTTAAAAGCCTAAAAGCAGCTGCAAAGCGGAATTATTTTCCTCACAGATAGAAATTTCAACAATTGTTTCTCCTCAGTGCAGAAGAAATCTTAATCTTTTTTTCTGAGTCACAATCAGTATCAGAGCATTCACTTGAAATAAATGAGATTCAAGATGACATTTTTGCAATGAGTTAGGCAGATTGTTGATATAGTCATCAGCTCTGAAATTTTTCCCTCCTCTATGACTTTGACCAGGAATATCATTCTGATCATGTGAAAGCTTCCTAAAGAAAAATTCCTGATAATGTGTGTTCTGTTAAAAGGTTTTGGTTTTCATAACTGTAGTTATGCAACAAACCTCTCTGCCACCTCTAATGCATCACTCTTAAATATCTGCAGCTTTTAAACTACACATCGACAACAAGGACGTACTGACTGTTCTTTATGTCTTTTTTTGCTGATCAAATTGCCATAATCAATAGCTTAGGCTATAAATTGCACTGACAGGTTTTGTTTATATTGTAATTAATGTAATTTGTTCCCTCTTTGATTTACCTGAGTCAAATTCATCATAAGTTGCTATTACATTATTATTATTGTTGCACACCAGGCAACTATTGCTAACTATTGCTAATAGTTGCTATTGTAATAGTTGCTAACTATTACATTATTATTGTTGCACATCAGGCAAGGTTCACTGTTTTCTTTATCACAACTTAGTTTGTATTTTTTTTAAAAGGGGACTTTAAGCAAGCATCAGACCCAAGAAGCTTTGGGAAGCACTGACCTCACAGGCTACTGGTGCCTTCAAGCCCAGGCAAACTACAGGGTCACTACTTCTGCTGGAATAAACTTTGGATGCAACAGGTAATCCAGGTAGTTGTGCATTATACCAGGTACAAATATTTTCACATACTTGGTTAAAACATCCATGTCCACCCCATGGCCTATCCACATAAACTAGTGTGAAACACTACGCGGCACTGGCTGCTGCCAGCCATGCAGACCTCAGCACGTAACTTACAAAGGGCAGGGAGAGCAGAAGATGCTCTTGTTCAGCTTAGGGGAGTGGAGGGAGTCTCCATTTGCAGATAGCACAGATGATTTTGAACAAGTTAGAAGTGTCTGCAAAAAAAGGAGCTCTGTAGCTGCTGTAGGTGAAACCAATTGAGTTTTTTAATGTGACAGTGCATATGTTCAGCTGAGGCAGAAGCAGCAGTCTGTCCCCCATGAGAGGGATGACACATTGCAGCAGGAGTGGACTGTGAGGTTTGTTCCTCTGAGCAGGAGAGGCAGAAACAACACGGAAGGCTCTGGGGCTGACCATAACCCTAATTCTCTGCACCTCTGTGTTGCTGAGGCAGAGGATGTAGCAGAGTCCAAGAGAGCCACAAGGATGACTGAGGGACTTGAGCACCTCTCCTCTGAGAGAACTGGGGCTGTTTAGTCTTGAGAGGACAACACAAGGAGATGCTTCTTTACAGTGAGGGTGACTGAACACCTTCTCCAGAGAGGCTGTGGAGTCTCCTTCTCCGGAGACTTTCAAAACCCACCTGGTTGCGTTACTGTGTGGCCTGCCACAGGTGATCCTGCTTTGGCAAGGGGATTGGACTTCATCATCTCTGGAGGTCCCATCCAACCCCTAACCATCTGTGATTCTGTGAGAGGGAATGGCCCTATGTAGTGCCTGGACATTAGGAAAAATATATTTACTACAACAATGGTCAGGCATTGGAACAGGCTGCTCAGGAAGATGACAGAGTCACTGTCCCTGGAAGTGTTCAAAA
Organism: Ramphastos sulfuratus; assembly: GCA_013399055.1. Classification (NCBI taxonomy): domain Eukaryota; kingdom Metazoa; phylum Chordata; class Aves; order Piciformes; family Ramphastidae; genus Ramphastos; species Ramphastos sulfuratus. Next base: position 28,323 of record WBNM01007902.1, read on the forward strand.
AATGTGTAGATGTGGCACAGTGAAACATGGTTTAGTGGGCATGAGGTTATTGGTTTGATAGTTGTACTTGATGAACTTTTACATGTCTTTTACAACATTTATGATTCTATGAAATGAATCATCAAAAATCCAGCTGATTTCCTCTGCCATCCTACTTCCCGGCCAAATCTATTTTCATCTGCTTCTCTGATTCGTTCATCCTCACCCTAGTCTTCATTGTGTTGACTTAAATTAGTAGTATAGTGCACAGGCTGCTTCTGAAAGCAATTTCAGAGGTTCACATTCATCATGCTGTAACATAATGCCCTGCAACATTACTCAGTCTGACAATACTGGTCCAACTCCTTACAGGGTAAACTTGCATAGCAACACTCATTTTGCTTAGAGAGAAGTTGACAAAATGTCAGCTATTGAATGAGCTGAAGTCACTATGAATTCATGTGGTTCTACTTCACCTGTGCATAAACCACATTCATTTTCACCAGATCATACTCTTATATTGGTACAGTGCCATTTGCAACAATTACCATTCAATTTAACTATACATGAATTTGGGATTATGGCATAAAAATATACACTGGAATTACATTCCTCTCAAAATCTTGCCTGAATTTCCTTATGCATTTAATAGACATTGATATAAACCCAATGCATTTTCCTGAGGAAAGATCACAAGTGATTTATGAAGGTTTATGTTGCATTGCAAAATTTTTCACAGTTCATTTGTCAATTCACTATTTAGATTTATTTGTTTTCCTTTATGAATGTTCTGGCTTCCATAGGAATGCCCCTCTCACTTTCACCTCACCTTAAACACATTCATTGTAAATGCCAATATTTAAAGTTAATTGTAACTTCTACCTCTAAGTTAGTACAAGTAAAACACTGCGTATGCTTTCCAGAGAAAACTTATATAATTTCAAAGTTTATCTTTTGTGTTTTGGAGGGTTTTTTTAACCTCCATTTTTCTTTACCTTGGCTTTAAAACTATCCCCCAGAAGTAACCTTTACAGGACACAGATCACATGAAGGGTTCATAAAATGCTACTAATTCTTTTCTCTAAGCAGTTATTTGCACAACGTTTCCAGAAGCGACAATGTTCAAGCTCTTCCAACTAGGGGGGGGAAAAAAAAGGCCTTCAGGACACACAAAGCCATAATTTTACAGAAATTAAAAACCTTCATTGTGCAATTTTTTTGAAGAGTCAGGAAATATCAGCTGTTGTGTGATACAATATCTTTATTGCAAACATAGTACCCAAGATAATGATTTTTATTACTGACACAGAATGAGGTCATAGGAAACTACATAAAGACTTCCATAATGAGCCTCCAGAAAATTGAATCTATTAATAAATGCACAAATGCAAATATATTCTTTTACTACATCTGTACATGAGTTCCTGTATACCCAGTCAACTGCTGGATTAGCATGTATTCATGTACCTACAGGAGTATTAGTTTGTTCCTCTGTCCTCTCTGTGTAATACTAAAATATTAATGAACTGCACAAGAATTCCCTGATATGTAGTCATTTCATATCCATCTTTGTTTAAAATATCCCAGACAGTCAAATGATAGGACAGATGTCACAAATACACCTTAAACCACTGACTTGTTACCATTCATCCAAAACACAAAGCTGGGATTTTAACAACATTGTGAACCTTGTTCAGAGAGTTTGTGATGAGCAAAATTTGTAGCACTTTGGACCAATGTCTTAAATTTTTTTTATATATTCCAAAATTCTTACAACATTCCTTTAAAGTAGGTTGCTGGAGCATATTAACATTAGCTTGTCTGTGCTAAGATTGTGCCTCCAATACTTCTTGTTTGCTCATACCAGTTTACCTCCACCAGCAAACTCGTGATGTAACTTGGTGGCTGTAGTCATTGTTATCATGAATAAAACATTACCAAAGGGCAGCCAGAGGCATGATCTTGATTGCAGCTTCTCCAACTGAAGTGTATGCCTTTTCTTATCTGCAGAAAATATCCACTCAAGAAGACTTTCTCATTTTTTCTAGTATAACTGCACGTTTTCTTGATCTGTGATACATTCATCCCAACAAAATGGTTAGCTTCCATACTTTCAACAGTAAGGTTCATTTCTAAACAAGTTACCATTTTGTGGAACTAGATTTGGGAAGAAAAAGAAAAAAAAAAAAATATATATATATAAGATAAGACATGATGGGAGTTGTGGTGACCTTTTATCAGATGCTGCTAAAAGTTAATTGTGATATGATGGTGCTTGGAATAAGTTGTGATAATAAAAACAGTGCTGCTGGCAGCTTGTCTCTACTAAAGTTCATTGTTCTGATATCAGCAAATGAAGCTGACATTAATATCTAGCAACCAGTGTTATCCATAGGGCTTGGCAACAGGTTGCACAGAGAGTCCTTACTTCCAGCTGTAGTTCACTCTCTGTAATGGCAATGTACAAAAATTATGCTCTCATATTGGCCAGAACCATTTGAAGAATCGTAAGAAAAATCTAGAGAGCAAATTCTAAAGTACCTTCAGGTGCCCATGTCATAATCTGACAAAGACAAAAAGTAATATAGGCAACATTTCACTTGTTAGACACTGAAATATTCTTATGGTCTTTGTCTAAAACATCTTGTAAATATGAAGAAAATATTTTGCTGTCTGTTATGCTGTCTAAAAAAAACATTGCTAATTCCTATTCCTTCTTCAAACTATCTCCTAGTTTAAAAGATTCCTAGATAGTTACCTTTCCCTTAAGTAATGAAGAAGCAAGGGAAATTGAAAAAACCCCAAGGTGTTTCATTGTTTGAAGAGATGGTCCAATACACATCCTGCACATGCTGTGAGGTAGTAAAAACTGAATCTTCACTGCGTTGAACTCAAGAAAACTCCTTGAGTTCCTTAGCTAAATAATATTATTAGGTAATAATGATAGGCAACCTTTATAAAAAATGCTTTCCATGCAAAATTGTTGTCTTGATTAACCAGTTAATTTATAGCATCCCCGCCTATCATTTAGACTTCAAAAAAGTACTTAGTTTTTCTGCCAAATTATTAGAATCATAGAAACCTTTCGGTTGGGGAAGACCTTTAAGATCATAAAGTCCAACCATCAACCTAACACCACCATGCCCATTAAGACATGTCCTGCAATGCCATATCTATATGTTGTTTGGACACCTCCAGGGATGATGACAGGGCAGCCTGCTCCAGTGCCTGACTACTCTTTCAGTAAAGAAAGCATTCGAATACTTTAAAGAAGGGCTTTATCATTAACTTTTGAACTCTTGAGGAAACCAACTGTCATCTAAGTAAATAAAAAAGAGTGTTTTCCCACAGAAAGCCACAGAAGCACTGGACTGCAGGTATGGCCAGCTGGACTGCATCAGAGCAGAGGACAGGAGCTGTCGCTGCTCCAGTGTGGAAAGGCGCTCTCAGCCCTGTTTGCTGGGAACATGCTGCTTTACTGCCTTTTTACTGCAGGGTGAGGACTCTCATGGGTCCACCTGCCTACAACACACAACGAGGACCATCCAGGATATCAGGTAAATGTTATCAGCAAGAAGGCTTTAGTGGGAAAGTGAGAACCTTCTAAAAAGTTTCACGTTGTAATCAGGAAACGGTGCTCTCTGGTGGTCAGAACAGACAAAACTGCTTGGAGACATCTGCTCTATCTTCCATGAGCTAGATTCTAACGCAACTTGAAGCTGAAAAGCAGGAAAGAGTGCATTTCCTCTGCGGCAACAGGCTGAGATCGCAGGTCTGCGAGAGGCAGTGGGAACCGCTGGGCTACCCGCTGCAAACACCCAAACGGAGACTCGGCGGATCTCCTGCTCATCCAGCTCCAACCTCACACGGAGTCCGGGCTCCACCTTGGCCATACCCTAGCCTCGACCAGAAGAGACGTGACATTTTACCAACCCCTAGGTGCCAAGAGCCGAGCCGGGACGGCGGGCACAACCCATATCCTTACCCTTGGCGGAAAGGAACTGCCCCGCTGATCCCGAAAGGACATCGCTGGCTCCGCGCTGCAGCCTCCGCGGGAGCGGCGGGAAAGCTCCGCCTCCGCTGGTCGGGAACAGCCTGATAAAGGCAGGTGCTGGCAAGCACCGGGACCCCAGCTGGAAGCATCTGCCTATGCACAGAGCCCCCGGCCACTCCTTGGCCACCCCGTGCCCAGCGGTACCTGAGCCAGACGGTGCCGGGACAGTACCCTCGCAGCGCACACCTATCCCGTCTTCCGCACCCCTCCGTCGCGTCTCTCGCAAGGGACAAGGATCTCGACCCCAAGGACCTCCGAAGGGGCGGGATTTCTCCGAGAAGGGGAAGCAGAATTTTTGTTGTGTGGCTTGGAGATGAGGCAAGTATCTGAAGTGGTGTGCCTCCTGGGGCTGATGGCTTTCCCAGCCGCGCTGGGACACAGAAGCTCTGGAAGCTCTAAGAATAGCAGCCAGCCTCAAAGCTTTGCCATCGTCTCTTTCAACTGGGATCACGTCAAGGATCCTTATATCATTACACTCTGGATACTTGTGGCCAGCCTGGCCAAAATCGGTGAGTCTGGAGTTATATCTTAATACATGTCCCTTCCCCCTTTCCCCCGTCCCACCCAGCATAAATTAAGAAAGTTTATGGTAAATCCACTGACTTGTTTTGGGGAACTTACTGTGTACTCTGTCCTCATTTCATAATACTGCCCTACGCGGTGCTTAGCAGTGTGATTTTCACCTGCCCTGGTGGGTTATCCAGTTCATTTTCAGTACATAGGGCTGTGACTTCTTCATCTGCTCCGTGCAAAGCCTTGCAATTCCTTGAAACCCTGCGTTACTGTTGCTACCGGGAAAACCTTTTCAAAGAAGTGAAACAGATTGCCTGTACCAAACAGGCTTGTGATAAGTTATTCTCCTGATTAGGATTGGTAGCTATATTAGCTAATGGCATCAGAAATTAACATTAAACTACACGTATGAAGTTAGTCTTGTCTGTATGGCAGTGCATTGCTGAATTAGTGAAAGTGCATAATTAGTAAAGGTAACATATATTACCAGATCATCTGATGCAGCTGAAAAAACCCAAACAAACCAAGCTTTAGAGCCCACAGAAGTTTCTTTAAAAACCAGTATTGGTGTAAGCAAGGACTTAGTCTAATTTCAATGCAGTTCAAGTGAATTTATACAAAAGTTCTAACTCTTGCATTCTGAATTTTAGAACTTTTCCAAAAGCAAGCTTATATTAGTAACACTGTAGTGACTAGAAGAGTCAATGTTTAATTGGAATGTATTTTATTTGCTTGATGCTATTATGTTCAGTCCTTTAACCTTCAGATATAAAAACAGGCCTCCAGTTTGGTGGACATCGAAAAATGTAAATTTCAGGTTTCAAGAAATTATCTCTAAAGTCAGTCTCAATGGAGAATATGATCAGCTGAAAAATATTACTGTTTTTCTATACTTGCACTGTTAATAATAATTTGGGACACCAAAATCACATTCTGTGAATTTTGTATGTCACAGAGAATGGAAGAGGTAAAAATACATACTTAGGTATGTGGTGTCTAACACCTAAGATAAACAGACTTGGATAGAAAAGGCTGTTTTAAAATCCTAATAAAACATTTTACAAATGAGTAAGTTATATAGAGATGATACTGTAAAGCATTTTTTGCTTTTAGCTGCATCCTGCGTTTCACTTGATTGACCAGAGATAATACAACTTAATTGCTACATTACCTAGATTACATAAACATAGTTTTGTTTTAATTGACTTTTATGGGTGAGTTACATGAAGTACAAAGCTGAGGAAACCAGATACGTGAAAAGAGCAGTGACAACACTGAGTCCCTATAAAATTGTGCTAACTAAACTAATACACAGGTTGCTCATTTGAACCTTCTTTTTGAGATACTCTTTTAAATAAGCATTTGCACTCTATGTTATTAAGACTTGGCTGCTTTGTAGATGTGCCAGAGTTGTACAGTTATTATGGCTGCATAACCATATTGGTATTATGTCAGAAACCCAATGAAGCTAACAGGATAGTTAGATTGTCCTGTGCTATACTGCAGTGGCTCCAATTAAGGTTAGTCGGATTAAAGTGAGCCATTTTACCATGAAGTCTTCAGCATATACTCTTGACAAAACACTAATTACACTTGAAGTTCAGAAGCTCCATGTTTCTGGTTTTGTTTTTAAATTCTTTACACTTATTTCACCGCTGCACAGAGCATGCCAATTACTAGTAGATAGTATCTATCATCACTTCCATCATTTTCCTTCCTCAAAGCGCTCAAACTTTGTCCTTTTTTCCCACTTCACATTTGTGATTTCAGTCGTCTACCACTCTGGACATTGTCCCTTGAAGAGGCAATGGACAGCTGCTGTATTCCACTGAGAGCTCCTGCTTTCCCCACCAGTCCCAAATAACATACAGAAAAGCAAAACTGTGCACTCACCATTCAATTGTGTATTAATGAAGAAAGAGTGAAGTTGTTCATATAAGTCAATGAGAAAGGGAACTGTAAAAAAAAAAAAAAATCAAAAAACAAACCAAAAAACCAAACAAACAAAAAAAAACCAAAACAAAACCAAACAATCTTTCTTCTGCCTTGGTGTGTCAAGGATTCTGGAAAGTGGACTAGAGATCTGTCAGATGATTTTTGAATAGCAAAAATGTTGTGCTGGATCAAAGCAGCTTTATACATTCAAAAAAGCAGACAGAAAAGGACTGAGGAAGAAAATACACAACACCTGCCCTTGTGTCTCTTGTTTTACTACCTGAAAGAGGGCAAAGGTAGTGGTGTCAAAATGCTGGGTTTGCTCTGGGTTTTTCGGCAGAGGAGGAGCTGTTCTTACACATACAAGCTCACCTTTTCATGGCTGCAGAGGCTGGAGAGCTATTTTACTGTTGGATGATGGGTTGTTTGGTCAGCAAAGGGTGTTCTGGGAATTGCAGTTGATAGCTGAGATTGAAAATCGTGTGAAAATACTTTGCCTTCTCTTGCATTAGAATAACCTTAGGGCTTTGGGGTAGTTTGTTTTATTTTGTCTGTTCAGTAGGAGATTCTTGTGGACTTTCTGGGACATGATGTTCATGTTGTGTACTTTGTGTAAATTGGTGCTGACAACATATTCTGCAACACAAACTATTGCATGTGAAGCCTCATAAGCATCCCAAGTACAGGAAAAAGTGTCAAATGTTTTTGGCTTTTAAGAAAATGTATTTAATTTCATATAAAGAATGCTTATATCTCCTGGGCAAGTGTAAGTATTGCTACAAATGAAACCATGGAAGAAAAAGCTTCATAGAGTTGACATTCATGCACTATAGGAAATAAATTAATTTGTCCCTATTTACTGAGCAGTACACTGATGCACCTCAGTGTACTGTTTTACATATTATAATGATTTGATTTGACCCTCTGTGTTTGAAATGTTCCAACTCTTCATTCTAAGGTATGCGGTGTTCCATTTTGGCTAATTATCTGTATTTCCCCTTTCGATAGACTCTCTTATCACTACAAATGAGTATCCTTATGGGATAAGACAAATAAACTACTTACATTTGTAAAACTAAGTCAGAAAAACATCTTACCTGCATGAAAAGGGTACAGGAGTTACAGCTGAGAACTCTCCTGTGGGACTTCAGCTGTCCACTTCCTGGTACCTCAGTTCTCTAGATGAAACAAGCAATACCAAGGGAAATAACCCAAATAAATACATATGTGCATGTACACAGAGTTATAGACTAGGGCATTTCCTACTGCAAATGTGTTTTAAAGATGTAATATTCTTAATTTACATACTGGTTTAAGAAACACATACATGCTGACCAGCCTTGTACATGCCTTCCAAGTTCATTTCATCATGCACTCTCCTGTATATATTTTAATAGATCACATCTTGAAAATAGTTTTTTAATTAACAGACATGCAGAAGATTAAAAAAAAAAAAAAAAAAAAAAAGGCAGGAAAGTGTGCTACAAAAAGAGCCAGAAGTAAGGGAGAGATCAGAATAAAAATTTGGAAGCAAGTAGAAGGAAAGGAGCAATCAGTTCAGGAGATAAAACTGGGCAAGAGAACAGTTTAAATTCTGAATATTGTCTTTTTTTTTTCTTTCTTTCTTTTTTTTTGAGGACATTTCTAAGTTATGTCTATTGGGGGGGAAAAATTATGTTCTTTACTTGAAGGATATGCACTGCATGCTTCTATACTTGTTCAAAATCCTAGGAGATAGAAAAGATTTTACTTATATTTTCACTTGAGATTATGTCGGAGAACTTATAGAATTCATACTTGTGTTTTAAATCCTTCTGTGCAATACATAATTTGTCAGAAGGATAGTTAATTGCTTGTCCCAAAATAATAAAAACAGGCCTACAAAGCAGTCTTTCTGTCTGTTTAGCCCCAACTTGTTCTGTGTGGAGCAGATGAGCAGATAAGCAACTGTAAGGAACAGTAGGAGAGTGACTATGAGCAGAAATGAGGAAGGGTACATAGTTTATTCTGAGTCTAAGAATGTCACAAAAGCTTTTTTTTTCTTTTCTTTTTTTTTTTTAATATTTGTGTAGTTGTGCACAAAATGTAAAGGCTTTTATATTAGAAATTAAAAAGTGGGGGTGAAATTTGAATCCATGGAAGCTGGTAAATCCATCTTCAGGAATGCAACAACTCTTTGGAGGAGGAGGAAGTGAGTCAATAAAAATGAACTAGCACTTAGGAGAAATTTGGCCTAATGATATCTCAGAAAGATACTGTGTCAAATGTATTCATTGAGTCTGTCAGCTCTTGAGACTCGAGGAAAATATGAGCAGAAAACCACACTGTATCTCTAAATTTACAGAGATATAGGTTCCTACAAATCCTCTCGTTTCTGCATGTCTGACCTCCTTCATATTGTCTCACACTACTCTGAGAAAGAAGCATTGCTGAGTATTTCGTTAACATAAACAATTGCCGTAGAGAATTTTAAGCATGTTAGGGATGGGCTAGGGAAGGAACTGTGAAATGCAGGTCAACAACGCATCCAATTTAGACTCCTGAGGCAATATTTCCTTTGGAGAAATCAATACCACTCCCTCCGAAACAAACCGTCAAAACAAAAGCCCATTTGACTCAGAAGTTTCTGTTCGTGTCATTTCAGCACCAGTGAAAAGTGTCAACTCCTTAGAGAAAGCAGTCTAAGGTATTGTTTTAATAATAGCAAAAAATGTGAGACCAACGATCCTGTTGGCAATTCTTCGGTAAATAGCATCCTCAGGAAGAAATGTTGAAGGGTACTTAGCAGCAGTTTACTGGAGGTATTAACTGAAAAGAGTCAGAGACTCAAACGATGAGGATACTACCAGTCTTGTCATTGCTATGTGTTTGTGAAAAGTGGTTTTCATTAGCAGGTCCTATTATCACAGGATCACAGGATGTCAGGGGTTGGAAGGGACCAACCCACAGGCCAGAGCAGGACCATACAATCTAGCTCAGGTCACAGAGGAATGCATCCAGACGGGCCTTGAAAGTCTCCAGAGAAGGAAACTCCACAACCTCTCTGGGGAGTCTGTTCCAGTGCTCTGTGACCCTTACAGTAAAGAAGTTTCCCCTTGTGTTGAGATGGAACCTCCTGTGCTACAGCTTACATCCATTGTTCCTTGTCCTATCACAGGCAGCAAGTGAGCAGAGCCTGTTCACCCTCTCCTGACACCCAGCCATCAGATATTGATAAACATTTATTAAATTCCCTCTCAGTCTTCTCCAGACTAAAAAGCCCCAGGTTCCTCAGCCTCTCCTCATAAGGTAGTCCCCTAATCATCCTCGTAGCCCTCTGCTGGACCCTCTCCAGCAGATCCCTGTCCCTCCTGAACTGGGGAGTCCAAAACTGAACGCAGAACTCAAGATGAGGTCTCACCGGGGCAGAGTAGAGGGGGAGGAGAAAGGATTTTGCATTGTGACTAGGAAGTTTGGACTTGGCTACGTTCTGTTATATTCTGAAGACAACAAGGAAAAAATAAAATCTTCTAGAGTGAAAGCTGGAACAAGTTGGCATAATCTATAAGGGAGGCATATGCATATAATTTCTGGATATAGCCTTTTATTATCTAGCTTACAAAACAATTACATAGGAATGCTTCAGCTTTGTGGTGGCAGCTGTTACATAACCAGGGTGCCTTCATTTTAGAAAGGTGGACTTGCTCTTGCATAGTGCTATTTAGAAAACCTGTGAGCTAGAAATATTAAGTACTGTAGAATCTCTCCTATCCAGGACAACATTTCCAACACAGAATAACATCTTAGTATTTCCAATTCTGGGAACAACTTCATAAGCGGTGTCTTTGTGACATTTATGATCTGTAAATGGATGCCTATTTCCACAGATTATTTCAATTTTAGTCTTGTACCTTAGTCATCTTTTTCTTGTCCTTCCTGACACAAACATCACTTTTCTCCCTTCCCCCTCTAAGTCTTGCAAGTCTGGAATTTTAATTATTTAGAGTAGGGAAGAAGATATCGGGACAGTATAATTCGACAAGATTCAGATTACATTCCCTGACGAATAGCAAATGTACAATGGTAACTTGCGTGAATTACATAAGAAAACAATGGCATTTTGAGAATGGCCCTGAATTGAATACAGCTCAGGCATGCATACCTAAGAAAGGATCTCTGCCATCAATTACTTTCAGGCACCTGTGTGCAAAGTGCTCGGTGTTCTCTCTAAAACAATGGAATTCTTTTAATACTGTAGTCCTGGGATTGTTGAAGCCATTGATTTATGGTTTCAGAGCTTAAGCGACTCAGTACTAAGAGTGAGCTGCAAACCCCCGAAGTGACTGTAAATCTCTCATGTGGTAATGCAGCAGAAGTACTAAGCACAAGCAGCGAACCCTTCCAGATGTACACAGGTTTCTTCAATTGGAAGGCTTTGTGTGATCCCCTTTGCTTTTGTGGAGCTTCGTGCGTTAGAAATGCCTAGCAGGGAAGCTCCTACTGAAATCCTGAATTATTGCTTTGGCCTGGAAATTAGAAAGTTGCTTTTCCAGTTGTTTTGACTTGTGCTACCAGAAGTTTATCAAAAGTGAGCGTTTCACTACCTGTTTGCTTTAAAAGAAATATTTTCAGTTCAAACACGGGTCTTCTTTTTCCTCTGTTTTCTCCGTTGCTCTGAATTAATGAAGTAATGGATTGCAGAGTTCTTCTGTATGGCTTGCTCTATTCCAAGATGCAGTGCTGAGTCCAACGTTATAGAATATTGTTTCTTATCTGAATATTCTTCTTGCTCTTTCAGGAAATTTTCTCTGATTTTTCTCATCTCCCTGCTGTAGTACAGTAGCCAGAGGGCTAAGGACTCTAATTGTTTTTCAACTACCTAACAAGTGCCACTGATTTAAAATTGCAGACCATTACAGCAGCCTTGGTAAACTGCGAAGCATGGCTGGTTGGCTATGTTGTAATAGTTTGATTCTTTTCATAAAACTGCTTACAAAGTAGTCACCCTTGTGGAAGAAGCAACTTGATATGCAGTTGGCTGAAATGTAAAGCACTGTGTAGTCATAAATACTGAAACCACCAAGATGGAATGCAAGACCTCAAGTGGAAACGCTTTTAATTAAGTCACAAATATTTAATGTTTATTCACAGAAGAAGAAAACTGGAAGATACTGTGCAAAGGCTCTGCAAAAGCAGGGGTTTTACATAGATGGATCAGGAGAGTTTTCTCCTTCCAATAACTGAAAGTAGAAGTCATTCTGGGTTCACTAATATGTGCCCAGGTGAGATGTTCTTCTTTTATCCATGGAAAAAAAAAGAAATGCCTTGGCCTTCTGTCAACTCTGAATGTTAAAACAAAAGCAGTCAGACACCAAGAATTAAAATCTCCAAATAGATCAGTAGACTGATTTTCAAAAACATTTGGTTATGATTTTCTCTATTTCAGTTGTACTTTTTTTTTTCCCCTTTAAAAAAAAAAGTGGAAGCTTTATGGATTCATTCATTTCCAAAGGTTGGGCTTCGAGGAAAAAAATAAATACTCCAAAACTTAAAAAGGTCTTGACTCAGTAAGACTTCATAATAAAAATCTCCTTGGTGCACACAGATTGCAAAGTGATAAAAAGACTTGTCTAAACACAAACCTGATTTTATATTAACTATTTTGTCATAGTCAAAAGGTATTCAACTCCTTTATTAAAATGAATGTTGTTAAATTGATTTGGTGGTATAATAGTATTCCAGGGACCACATGACATAGGTTGATATGAGATGGCTTTATGGTAATGTAAGTACATCAGTACTTAGAGTTGTGCTGGAAGAATAGTTGTTATGTGATCATACATAAAACTAAATGTAGTTGCAGTATAGAGTTAATACAATCCTCCTAATTTAGTGGAATAGCACTACTTAGTCCTGGGGGGTGACTTTGGGATAGTAGTGATCTGAGGAAAAGTATTCTTTCAAATTGGGTCAGTCATTGATAAGTAATTGTGTTAAAGGCTTGAGTCAGTCATACACTGCTCCTGTGATGTAACTGTCTTTGGCTGGGGAGAAAGGACACAGGAATACACATGTAGTGTACTGTAACACAGGCATCAGTTCCATATTTTGCCTCACACTAGGTCTCCTGCAGCTTTCGCAGAACCAGTGGCAGAATAGCTGAGGTTGGAAGGCAGTTCTAAAGGTCACCTTGGTCTAACCTCCCTGTTCAACCAGAGCAACCCACAGCTGGTTGCTCAGGATCATGTCCAGACAGCTTTTGAATATCTGCAAGACTTGAAGACTTCACAAGTTTTCTGGGCAATCTGTGCCAATGCTTGCCACATTCACAGTGAAAAAGCATTTCCTGATGTTGAGAGGAAACTTCCCATGTCTCTGTTTGTGAACATTGCCTCTGACATTGTCACTGGGCACCACTGAAAAAAGGCTGGATCTGCCCTCCTTGCACCCTCTCATCAGATATTTATGCACACTGATGTGATTCCCTCTTGAGCCTTGTCCAGGTTAAACAGTCTCAGTGGCCCTCTGTCTTTGCAGCCCTTCACTGAACTCTGTCCTGTGCATCCATGTCTCTCTGGTATGCAGGAGCCCAGAACTGGACACAGTACTCCTAGTGTTGACTCACCAGTGCTGAGTGAAGGACGATTATGTTCCTAGGCCTGCTTGGTATACCAGTGGCCTTCTTTGCTGTGAGGGCACAATGCCATCTCATGTTGTACTTGGTCTCTACTGGGAACCTCAAGACATCTTTTGCAAAGCTGCTTTCCTGCAGGGTGGCCCCGAGTGTATATCTGGTGCATGGGGTTCCTACTTGCCATGTGTAGGACTTTGCATCTCTTCTTGCTGAAGTTTCTGAAGCTCATTACTCCAGCCTGTCCAGGTCTCTCTGGATGGCAGTAGAACTGTCTTCTCTATTGGCCACTCCTCCCAATTTTGAGTCATCAACAGATTTGCTAAGGGTAGACTGTGCCCCATCATCCAGATCATTAATGAAGATGTTGAACAGGACTGAATCTAGCACTGACCTCTGGTGTACACCACTAGTTACTGGCCTCCAATTAGACTTTACACCACTGATCAACACCCTCAGGGCCCTGCCATTCAGCTGGTTTTCAGTCAGTCTCCCTATTTGCTCATCCATCCCCTACAGTAACAGCTTGAGGAGCTATCAGGCTCTTATGGAAACATTGTGGAAGTCCTTATTGAAGGCTCAGTAGACGAGGCGCTGCTCTCCCCTCATCTACAAGGCTTACCTTTTAACCATGCAGGTTAACCAAGTGGGTCAAGCATGACTTTTTCTCCATGAAGTCATGTTTATTGCTCCTGAGGAATTTCTAGTCCTTCATGTGCCTGGGAATGGCTTCCAGAATTAGTTGTTCTGTCAGTTAGACCTGCAGATTCTGGTCTTTGGATTACCACTGTTCATGCACGGATGGACACTATATCCATAACCTACCTGGTCAAAGAATGCAATGCTTCTGCATGCTGTTTTTGATGGAATATGTATAATTTGATTAACTGGAGCAAAATTGTGTGCTAATATATGGAGGAGAGAATACATGACAGCCATATGATGACTACAATGGCTCTGCAGTCTTGAATTAAAGAAAGAAATGACAAGCTACTTAGATAAAGTTTGGTTCTTCTCTATCCTGGATGTTTTCTAATCAGAATGAGTTCAATTTTCTGCTATAAACAGCTTTCACTCATATGTCACCCATTCTTCTCCCTTCTCTTAGATGATACAGTATGAGCTCCATCTCTTATTTTAGATGATAAAATATTCTTTGGAATGAAGTGATATTACTTGATGGGATTGTGCAGTGAGATGTATTAACTGGTTGTAATGAAGAGGTAATTAATTAATGTGAGATTACATTTTCCAAAATTAATATTGTTTATTAACCACTAATTTTAATACTAATCATTTATTTGCACAGTCATGGAAACACTACACAAAGGAATAACTAGATCTAGAAATAACTAGCAAAAATATATAAACATTAATTGAACTGGAAGAGAAGGTTCTACAGGTCAGTGTACTGCTTGCGGTTAATTGCACAGCTTGTCCACTAGATGGGCTCAAGGAGCTCCTTTCTGCTTATGGCAGAAGGTAATGGTGAATTACAAGAGGCTTTAAGTATTTACTCAAATATTAATCTCCTTACTTGCAGGGCTAGCTGCTGCTTCAGATGGTACCCAAATGCTTTCAGGGAATTCTGTTACTGTCTTGTCAGCCACTGAGGCTTCTGATCCTTCCCAGGCTGCTAGGGAAAGGAGGCAGACGATCTCTGACCTGGTCCTGGCTCCTCTGTGTATCTCCAGGACTTCCAGTCTTGGCAGGAGAGTTTCAGGAGTAGGCAGGATGCCTTGGAATGTGCAGTCTCAGCACAATGTCACACTGGCTATGCAGGCCTATCGCGTGGAGGCATTTAGAGCCTGTTCCTGGTAAACTCAAGCCAGTGAGGTTTCCAGGCAGTTCAGGATGCACTGAGACAGTGAGCAATGGCAGCAGGCAGCAGCAAGCAAGCACGAATGCAACTGCAGAGCACATCGTGTTACCTGCTCATGTCTTCTTATCAATACAACCTGAATCTAATTTGCCTTTGGACACAGAATAGCTAATCAGAATGGCAGTTAGCCAAGCTTGACCATATTAGGTGAAGCCATAGGCTTGCTTTACCCAAATTTGGGAAAAACATAGGCCTTGCACAAGGCAGGCACAAGCTGAGCGTGTGTACCTTGTTTACTGCAGATGCAAAACGAGTCTGGGCAAGCAGTCCTTAGATTCAGTGGCTCCAGGTTCTTTCCTGTGGTTGCTTCTCCCCATAGCAGAAGCAGGGAGCAAAAGGAGGCAAGCCAGGACATGTATAGGCCTATTTTGACCACAGCAGTGGTTGTCTTAAGTTCAAGCAGTAGCTAGCTGATTCAGCAGGATCATGTAAACCTGGAGGTGGCAGGTGCATTTATGGCTTCCTGCAGGACAGGAAGAGAGGTCTACTTCCTGCATATCTCTTATCTACCCACAAATATGGCCAGAAAGAACACTTCTGTTGTTGTTCTCTGTATTAGGTACATACTGCTTATGGGTTTCCATTTACCTGAATTGCATCACTGTTACTTTGGAATTCTATCACAACTTCCTTATTTCTAATGGAATTTTTCTGAAGACCACCTTTACTCTCCTAAAAAAAAAAAAAAAAAAAAAGAAATCCAACCCAACCAACCAAAAGAAACCCCTCAGGCAAAACTGTGTGGCTATATATTCCATCATTTCAAGTATTTCTTCTTCTGCAGGAAAGACCAGGCAATTTCTGAGTGCCTGATGCTTATGGTTATGGGGATCCCCTATCACATCCTTATATGAAACTCATTTGTTTACTATCTTCATTTCACTTCACAAAAGGGAGGTTGTGGCTGCTCCCTCCCTGGAGCGTTCAAGGCCAAATTGGACGAGGCCTTGAGTGACCTGTACTAGTGAGAGGTGTCCCTGCCTATGACAGAGGGTTGGAACTAGGTGATCCTTGAGGTCCCTTCCAACCTTACCATTCTATGATTCTAAAAGACTGTACAAACTCTGACTCCAGACAGCAGAACATTTTGACTATTGAACTGGTATTTTGTCAAGGTACATTACTGGAGTACAGTTATTTTGAGCTCATTTAGCCATTTAGATTAGTTGCCATGTATGATCATTAGTGAAGGATAGCATATTCTTTTCCAAAGAAGAAATATTGCATAAATATTGTGTTTGTTCTAATGTTTCTTTCATGCTTAGTACCAGAGCTGCCATGTGGAGAAGCAATCATAGATATTTTAATAGAAAAACAACTAATATGAGTTGCATGCACAATCTTTCCAGTGCAACATACTAAAACAGTCTACATTAAAAAAAAAAAAAAAAAAGGAAAAGAAAGGAACAGTTCTGTGATGATCAGTGCACTGATCAATAAGGGGAAAAAGCAGGATAGAAAGCAGCATGAGAATGCTACTATGTATGTGCATAAAAGTGATGTAATTAGATTGTGAGACAAAAAGAGTAGAAAGCACATGCACACTTACACTTGGTGTCAAATAAATGTATTAATTTCTTATTTTCTTCATTTCTGTTCTTTTGTTAGCACAAAGATGACAAATATATGTCTATTGTTAGAGTTTTTTTGTCAACATATCTTCCTTTCATTGAAAGGATTTTGTCATAAACTCCTGCCTGACAGACTCTATCAATATGTCTGTTAGTCACAATCTCTTACCCTGAATTAGCAATGTAAGGTCCTTTAGACTTTGCCCTCTAGAGCCTCAAGAAGATAGCCTTTTCTTGGCCAATCTGTCCTCAGGGGAACCCATCCAGTGGCTCTACACCTTGTCCTGTGTATCTTAGAGGATATTGGCTTTTAGAGTGTAAATAGAACATGCATACCAAAGCTTAAGTTTTTTTCCCCACTAAGAAGGCATTTCTTAAACAAGAGGAATAGTCAACATCACTTTGTTCTCTTCAATGTTATGCTAACTATGGCTTCATACCAGGGACCCACCTTCTTGTCTGCTCACAATAATCCTATAGATCTTCATTCCTCAAAGCTCAATATGGTCATGTACCCACAGCTGCAAAGTTTGAAGTGATTTTCTAGTTTGGCCTTCTTTTTTTTTTTTCTTCTTCTTTTTACTTTTGTGTTCCACATCCCTTATGCAGCAAAGTCTTACAATTCAAGACAAGAACAATAAGCTGGAAGCTCACTCAGGCGATCTATGTGGTTGCACAGCATCCAAAAGAGAATCTTGTTACCTGAAACTCATATCCTGCAGTGGAAAATTTATATTGCTCATGCAGTGAAAGTGTCTGGAAAGAGAAAGCTGGGTTTGTTACTTTCTTCTTGAAAGTATTTAGAAAAAAATATGTGCACCTTCCAAAGGTCTTATTAGAAATAAAGAACAGAACAAGTTCAGAAACGACATATTTTGTTCTGCACCGGGTGATAGATCCAACATTGAAGTCATAGAATCATCAAATCATAGGGGCTGGAAGGGACCTCTGGAGATCCTCTAGTCCAACACTCCTGCCAAAGCAGGACCACCCGAAGCGGGGGTCATAATTTCAGTGAAGAAGAAATGTTTTGTAATTCCCATCTCCTCCTCTCACCTCTCCCTCCCCCCTGCTCAGGTTAATTTAATCAGTTTTCAGGCATTCTTTGATCTGAGGGTGAGGTTATTACACTTCATATGAATCTTTAAAAAAACAACTGTCACACTTATCGTGGAATTAAGAGGAGTGGCAATTCATTAGTACATAATACAGTAGCTTTATTTTCAGCCTCATTTACTTAGCATTTCAGTAAACAGAAACACATCTCGTTTTAGTTTCTTGAATACTTGCACTGAAGAAAATTGTCATTAAGTGAAAAGCTAAAGCTTTTTGCCTCGAGACAAAACTATTATTTTTGAGCACTTGTTAAAACATTAACTCTTCAATCTTTCCTGGGGAATATAATACAGCTGACCTTGCTAAAAAGCATCGTTTGCAAGGCATGTTTACTTGGATAGTGCTGTTGGATGTTTGAAGGTATGAGGATGTCAAAACAGCAGGAGGAAGTATGAAGTTTCCTTCTTTCCATTGTGATCTAGAAGTAAAGATTTAAACCAGCCCAAGATAAACCCTGCCACTGTAGNATTATTTTTGGTATAAAACAGTGTCACAGCTGAGTCTTTCTCTCAGGTTTTCTGCTCCAGCTTTTTTATTCCCAGAACCTATTCTAGTATTTATATGAAGATGCTACACTGATTCTTCAGTTATAATATTTTTCTCATGGTTTATCTGCATGTAAATAATTTAACTTCCCTTACTGGACATGATCCAGCAGTGTACACTCTTACCTCAGGAAGCTAACCATATCCTGGGCTGCATCAAAAGAAGTGTGACCATCAGCTGTGGGGAGATCATTCTGGCCCTACTCTGCTCTGATAGGACCCTACCTGGAGTACTCCACCCAGCTCTGGTGTGTTCAGGACAAGAAACACATGGACCTGCTGGAGCAAGTCCAGAGAAGGGCCACAAAAATGGTCAGAGGGATGGAATATTTCTTTTATGAGGAACAGCTGAGAGAGTTGAGGATGTCCAGCCTGGAGAACAGCAGGCTCCAGGGAGACTTTATTGTGGCCTTTCAGTACTTAAAGGGGGCTTGTAAGAAAGGTGGAGACAGACTTTTTAGCAGGACCTGTTGCAAGGGGACAAGAGATGATGGTTTTAAACTAAAAGATGAGAGATTCAGACTAGACAGAAGAAAGAAACTTTTTTGTGGTGAGGGCGGTGAAACACCGGAACAGGTTGCCCAGAGAAAAGGTAGATGCCTCATGCTTGGAAACATTCCAGGTGAGGTTGGACTGGTGCTCTGAGCCACCTGAAGATGCCCTGCCACTGCAGGGGTGGTGGACCAAATGACCTTTAAAGGTTTCTTCCAATCCTAACTATTCTATTATTCTACTGAAGTGTNTTAATTTAATCAGTTTTCAGGCATTCTTTGATCTGAGGGTGAGGTTATTACACTTCATATGAATCTTTAAAAAAACAACTGTCACACTTATCGTGGAATTAAGAGGAGTGGCAATTCATTAGTACATAATACAGTAGCTTTATTTTCAGCCTCATTTACTTAGCATTTCAGTAAACAGAAACACATCTCGTTTTAGTTTCTTGAATACTTGCACTGAAGAAAATTGTCATTAAGTGAAAAGCTAAAGCTTTTTGCCTCGAGACAAAACTATTATTTTTGAGCACTTGTTAAAACATTAACTCTTCAATCTTTCCTGGGGAATATAATACAGCTGACCTTGCTAAAAAGCATCGTTTGCAAGGCATGTTTACTTGGATAGTGCTGTTGGATGTTTGAAGGTATGAGGATGTCAAAACAGCAGGAGGAAGTATGAAGTTTCCTTCTTTCCATTGTGATCTAGAAGTAATGATTTAAACCAGCCCAAGATAAACCCTGCCACTGTAGGTGGAAATTCAGTTTTCATGTGGGTACTGAAGCTCTCATGTCAGAAAAGACCTACCTTAAAGTAAGGACAAATGCCTACAGTTAGATTTTCCTCTTACTACCTAGCATAGGATGTGTTCTCTGACACATGATAGAGGAACCTAATGTATTGAAAGTCAATAGAATGTCTGTGTACCCTCATAAGATAAAGGTTTCATGACTATAAACAGGTGAAGTAGTACTGCAGCTAACAGTACTGTTTGTGCTGTAGTGCCTAAAACAGTATCTGTATCTGGATTTGAAAGAATGAAGAGCCTTGGGAACTGCTGATCAGTTAAGAATACAATGGAAGTACAAACAAATCATGATGTAGATTCAGTTGCTGGCAAATTAAACACTCATAGCTGAAATAAAAATAGTAAAATATATCCTGTATATCATATGATTATTTAGATGCTAGTAAACATGGCAGAAAGTGGGGAATCTATTGATTTAAGGAAAATTCAACTGAAACTTGGCTTCCATCTTGACATTTGATAATTTTTTTTTTCTTCCACATGAGGAATAGCATTATATTGAGGTACAGAATTTAAGAGATTCATGGAAAATACAACATTAGAAGAAAATTACAAAGCTTTCTCGTTTAGGACAAAAGCAGATGGAACCTATCCACATTAAAAAAAAAAAAATATATNTTTTTGTGGTGAGGGCGGTGAAACACCGGAACAGGTTGCCCAGAGAAAAGGTAGATGCCTCATGCTTGGAAACATTCCAGGTGAGGTTGGACTGGTGCTCTGAGCCACCTGAAGATGCCCTGCCACTGCAGGGGTGGTGGACCAAATGACCTTTAAAGGTTTCTTCCAATCCTAACTATTCTATTATTCTACTGAAGTGTAGCTCATACATATGTGGTAACAGAAGACAAAAAGGAGCACTACTGTACACAGACTAGGTGTAACATTTGATTCATACTGAATTTTTTCCTGCTCCCTAAAAATGAATTTTTGCACAGCTATTTTTAGCAATATATGCAGATTTTTTGTCCCATGTCAGAAGGGATCTGACTATATAAAGGACATTTCCCTGTGCAAAATTGATATGACTTTATACTGTGTAATATGCACTGTGTACTCATGACATTCTGGAGTATTGTGACTTATTTAGAAAGAGATCTGTGACTCATTTCTGCTGTCCTTTTATCTTGACACAAGCAGTCATCCTCAGTAATTAACAGGATTGTGTCATGAGCTAATTTAAAATACAGCTTTAGCCAGTTGATTTTTCCACTTTCTTTTTCTTTTTTTCACTCTAGAAAATCAGTTTAAACTAACCTCTTTGTGAACTTCCTTTTGCATGCTAACATTTTGCATTTATCCAAATATCCAACCTATTTTCCATGCCCTACTTTTTGCAGTATAAAGACACTAAAACTACTGTTCTTCCCACTGTTACCATCGTGCACTTCACCTCTCAAATAAGATAGTGAAGGTATGAGGGTTAAAGTATCAGATAATCAGAAAAGCTGTAAGGACAAAAATCAAAAGCCATGCAAAAGCACACGGAATGATAGCAGTATCTCGGAGCCATTTGCAAGAAAAAAAAAATAGAGCAATATAAATTAACCTCCATTGCACTCTTCTTAAATCAGAGGGAAGGTAAACCACATGCTTGAATTTCTGAGTAAAATTACTTCCTTTATGGGTGTGAGTAACACATCCACTAAGGAAGCATATAATGTCTTCTGCTCCCTGTTGCCTAAGCCAGAAACTCCCAGGGCTGGCTGGTGAAAACAGCACTTTCTTAACCTTCTATGGAACAAGCAGGCTGAGGAGTGTGCAAGCACTATAACATGAGAATCCTTGCCTATTTTTGTCCCACATACTTGCTCAGTTCTTCACCATGATCTTCCTGATTGGCATTGCTGATATTAAAAGAGCCATTCTATCATTAAATAGAATTCCACAAAGCAAATATATATGGAGAAACAGGTGAGTGACATCATTTCACCAACATTCTTACAGAAAATTTGTGTAAGGAATTTTCCAATTCCTGACAAAGCTTTTGAATCCCAGATTTTGCATCGAGGAGATTCCACAGCTCTGAAAAATTGTAGGGAAACTCTCCAGCATTTATCTGTAGTCATTCTGAACGCTTTATGGCAATGGGGAGTCAGTGATTCTCTTAAAAGTACTTCTAATTTAGTAGTTTTAAATGATCTCATCTAGAAAATCTTAAACTCCTAGTAAACAGCATACTTGAGTTTCTGAAATTACATACAAGAGTTGTAATCCATCATGAAACTTTTCTCTTACCAAGATGCTAGAGTCCATCCTTCAACACAAGACTGTCACAACTTTGAAGCTTTGCAGGGTGCAGGTTTCAGAGGAAACTAAGTTGTGTTTTCTTAACTGTTCTCAAATGAAGTATTTTTCAAATTTTAAGCAAGAAGTACTTGGCATTTGATATTTTTTTTCTCTGTGGGCATCTCTGTTGAATTTGAATATGCTAATACTTATTTAATTTATTGCTGTAATCAGGAATACTTCCAACGTAATCCCATGCTATTCCAGTTGTCCTAATTGAAATCGTGCCAAGGAGGAACAAAGAGGGCAGGAAGCAAAATAATCTACCAAGACTTTTAAAAAAGTGGTTTTCTATCCTTTGACTTGGAGCAGCCTTCATAGCCTCCTTCCCTTTACGTTTTAATTGTCTTTCATGCCCTTCCTAACAGACAGCAATCCTTACTATGCCCTGCAAGAAGTGGTAGAGAGTCCTATAGTATAAGCAAATTTTCAGAGTTTCAACCCACTATTTGGATTCATTTAATTACACCTGC
Source organism: Ramphastos sulfuratus (assembly GCA_013399055.1). NCBI lineage: Eukaryota > Metazoa > Chordata > Aves > Piciformes > Ramphastidae > Ramphastos > Ramphastos sulfuratus. Next base: position 50,590 of record WBNM01007902.1, read on the forward strand.
TTTGTCTTCTTTTTCCTCTTTGTATAGTGGATCTTAATAAAGGAGAGCAGGTTCTGTTTTGTGTTCCAGCTTTGGTAATTCTTTATGCAATTTATCAGGACACCAGATCAGCTGTGTCTGTATATTACCGTCATTCCATTTCTTTATAGTTCTTTATCTATATTAGCAAAAACCAAAACATTTTCAAAGGAAAAATCCTTTTTAGACCTCAAAACTACCTCAGTGATCAGAAAATTACCAGTGATTCTACACACAGTTATTGATGACCCTTTAACATATAGAGGTTCTGACAGAAGTGTACTATTTTAATTGCTTTTATACAGAGCGTTCTTGTGTGTGTTACCCTTCAGCTGTGCTTCTTTGTATTTGTATTCATCATGGAATATCCTGTATTGACAGCATCCTAAATGTAGAAAACTCATAGCAACCCTTAACTAGATTCAGTCTGTGAGGAATATGAACTTGACCAAGAAGGTTGTCTTTCAAACTTAATTCTGATCCCTTTGGATAGATAATGAGTCTGTTTTATGGTACTTTTGCTGTCCCGTTTTATATCCTCTACTATACTTCAAGGAGTTTCTAGTGTGTACTTTGCTCTCATTTTGAAACATTATTTTTGACTGTTCCCATTTTTCTTTCAGTGCCATTCAGTTCCATAAGGGCCAAATTCTACCATACTTGCACTGCAGTGGGACTTCTCTTTCATAAAAGAACTATTTGGCACAATTATGATAAACTGAACCTGACTGTTTAAACTTCATTATGTTCTAAATGCTTAGAGAGGTAATAGTTGCTTACTCACACACTTGTTTGAATTTGACTTGAGGCTACCTTATTATGTTAAGAACTATCAGCTGGGAACCTTGACCTGTATGTTGGTTGCAGCTTTAATTACTAACATATTTTGTTAATTGTTCACCTACAAAGAGCAGCGACCTAAACTCTCCTGTTTAATGAGCTCATTACAATGCTGTACACTTTGTAAATGGTGATCATTGCATACCTGACAAATAAAGAAAGCTTTCCTGAGCTGGATAAAACCAAACTCAAACCAGTCCATCTAAATAAATTAAATATAAAGGACTTTGTGCCTTGGTTCAGAAAAATATGTCTAAGTACAAATAGTATTAATTGTCATGTTCACGTAGTATATTTTGAATCGGCAGTCAATGACATGTGCCAAAACAGGTTTTTACTTCTTATTACACTATACACATATATTATATCTCTGAAACACAAAGTACCTGATTTTTTTTTCAACAAATTTGACTTTTTTTTTTTTTTTTTTGCTGGATTTGCTAAAACCATAGGTCCTGATTAAATTTAAGAGTTGTCTAAGTAATACTGTGTGCAGTTCTGCAGTCCCCAGCACAGGAAGGACATGGAACTGTTGGAGCAGGTCCAGAGAAAGGCCATGAAGATGATCAGAGGGCTGCAGCAGCTCTCCTATGAGGACAGNAGGATAAATTAATAAAAGCTTTTTCTTGAGGGGTTTTCTACTATTTGTATACAAGCAATTAAAAATGGGAAAATCAACTCATAACACTTGTGGAATACCATTGTCGCAAAGATCACAGAACGGACTCTAAAGGACCATAAAATATGCTATCAGTCTCCTGACCAGGAAAAGAAAACTGAGCTCACTTTGTTGTTAAAGATTAGAAAGGCAAATACAATAATAATGATCAGTCGCAGCCATGTCAAATCTGTTCAAAAACTTCCTGCACAAGCTAAAAAGGCAGTTCTCTAGTGCTTTGAATCCTTATTTCAACTTAACCACTTTTAGAGCACAGTGGGAGAGTATTTCTTTTTCCCTCGATTTAGGCCTAAATTTGTCTGCTAATAAGAAACAGGGTAGGACAGTTACTGGGTAGGTAAGGAAGAAGCATGATAAAGTAGGAAATTATAAGAAGGTTATTTGTGGAAACCGCTAGATTTTATGTTTCTGACTGGACTTATGCAGGGTTCCCATCATGGTTTGTTTTTTTTTAATCACTACTGATGATTTGTATCAGCATAAGTTGGGGACTGACTTGCTGCAGAGCAGCGAAGGGGAAAAGGACCTGGGGGTCCTAGTGGGTGAAAGGTTGACCGCGAGCCAGCAATGTGCTCTTCTGGCCAAGAAGGCCAATGCCATTCTGGGCTGTAGTAGGAGGACTGTGGTTGGTAGGTCAAGAGACATTTCCTTCTCCTTTAGTCTGCCCTGGTGAGGCTGCATCTGGAATATTGTATCCAGTTCTGGGCCCCTCAGCTCAAGAAGGACAGAGAGCTGCTTGAGGGAGTCCAGTGCAGAGCCACAAAAGTTATTAAGGGAGTGGAATGTCTTCCTTAGGAGGAGAGACTGAGGGAGCTGGGGCTCTTCAGCTTGGAGGAGACCAAGGGATGACCTCATCAATGGTCATAAATATGTACAGGGTGAGAGCTAAGGGGCTGGACCCAGGCTCTTCTCAGCGATACCCACTGACAGGACAAGGGGCAAATGGGTGGAAGTTGAAGCATAGGAAGTTCAATGTAAACATGAGGAGGAATTCTTTCACTGTGGGGATGACAGAACACTGGAACAGGCTGCCCATGGGGGATCTGGAGTCTCGCTCTCTGGAGATATTCAAAACCCTCCTGAATGCATTCCTGTGTGATCTGGTATTGACGATCCTGCTCTGGCAGGGGGGTTTGACTGGATGAGCTTTAAAGGTCCCTTCCAGTCCCTGACATTCTGTGATTCTGTCATTCTCTAGGCATTATTGCTATTCATGCAGGTCTGGCTATGGTACTAGAGAAAACATAATCTTGAGGACTAGAGGAAGTCATGGACAACAGTGACACTAAGGGTGGTTTCAATCAGGGATCAATGACAAGAATTTCTACATGAGGTTGTGAATGAGAAGAGGTGCACATTTGTGTAAAGTGAATCCAGGATGGTTCTGAGTCACCAGTGTGATAATAAAGCCTATGGAAAAATTGATTGTGATAGGACATTATTAAGGTTGTTGGAACTGCTTCTGCTGTGACTCATGGAGCTTGAAGTCTGTATCTCTGATGATTCTGAGTTCACACATCTGAACTCAGATTGAGAGAGACAGAGAGACAAAGTAAAGACTGAAACTAAGTGGTTTATTTTAACAAACCAAAGACATGCAGTGTCTCCCAGTGCTTAGGAAATGAAACATTAGGGAAAATGAAGTATTTAAGGCATTTTTTAATCACTGTTGCAAAGGAAAATGAATGGAAAATGGATTCAAGCTAGAAATCAGAATGAAGTCTTTATGTTATGGGGGCTGCTGGTGTGTCTTCACATAGACTTAGCTGGAGCAAAAATCTTCTGAAATTAGAATTATTTAATGTGGTACTGTGATAATGAAAAGCCTGACTACACAGGCTCTTCTAGTTCTTTTGATGATAATTAAAATTGCTAGATACTCTATGTAGGCTATGTGATGTTTCTGCTTTCTTCAGTGGAATTGGACAAAATGACCTCTGAAGCTCCCTTCTAACCCAAACCATTCTATGATTCTATGATACATAAGCAACTGTCATTAGCTGGAAGACATGCCTATGGCTATACAGGCAAGAAATCCTGTAGTTTGTAGTGTGGCAAGGGTAGAAAACTTGTATAGTCAAGTCCTGAAGGAGATCTTTAAAAAGAGATCCAAGGATAAATGCACAGGTTTGCAAAACTTGTACATTGTGTGAAAATAATAAGAGTTAGAAGGGCAGAGAAGAAAATTAAAGGCATATGAGTATGAAGAAATCATGTACAGCAAGTGCAGGAAGTTTATCAGTGAACTAGTAGGTGGGCAGGACTGCTGAGAAGTGAAGGAAGCCATTACAAAAGATAAGAGAAACATAAATACGGGAAAATTCATTGCACAGGAAATTGTATCAAAAACCTCCTCTTCCTAGAAGAGTGAGGTAGGTACAAAGTCAATTTATCAGAAAAGCATGCTCTGGAACAAATATATTAAATAGATAGCAGTTAACACCAAATGCTTAAAGATAAGCTGCAAAACCTGTGGAGAATTTTGAGATTAATGCTGTAGAAGTATAAAGAAAATTGCCTATCAAAGAGAAGACAGAGACTGAAGAGTGGGAGTGAGAACTTCCCTTAAAAAAGCAAAACAAAACAAAAACAACAAAAAAGGAAAACCAGTAATGGTTATTATTGTTAAGTAATAAAAATAAATAAATAAATAAAAGCAATAGTGAAGCTTCCTAAGGAGTTTGTACACACACTATTAGTATGGACTAGGCAATGTGCAGAATGGACCTCAGCATCATGAGTGGACCACAATCAGTGTTACAGCCAGCCAGTAAGGATCAGAGATTATCTGAAACTGATGCAAAACTCAGTAAGTAATTTTTAAACAGTGATTGTTCATCTTCTTTCTAGATGTGGGGGGAGGTGAGGGTATCTAGATTTTCTACATATACTGCTTAATGAGAATGAATTGTCAAACACTGAGAAACTAACATTCTAAAGGAGTTTGCAGACAGAAAACAGAGGAGAAGTTATTGAAAATACACACTTGTCTAACTCTGCTAGCAGCCACACACAATTCATACACAATGATGGCTGCAGTCTCTGCCCAGAGACTTGTGAAGGCATGGATTTCTACAGCATTGGTGCTTCTTCTGGGGTATGTGTGGTGGGTTATGAACTTTCCCCCTCCACTATTGAAATTTACCAGACTAGCTTAGATGGCTTGGAAGTAAGATGAAGCTATATTTACAGCAAAGCTAAATTTACAAGCATATATATACAATATGTTTACAAGTATTCACAATTACATAGAAATCAGAAATAATACAGAAATCCAAACTCTCTCCCGGACAAAGAAAACTGCCCAGAAGGGCTCAAAGCTACCCTCTCTTTCTCCCTCTATTTTTCCAAGCAGACAAACAAAACAACCAGCAAAACTTACATTGTTATACGTTAGCCAAGATTAGAGGAGAGAGATTAGAGCAGGATGAAGAGGAAGTGAATAGATCCAGCATCCCAGACCAGAGTGGAAAACATAGTTTAGATTATGGCTTTTAATCCCTCTAAGCAAATCAATGAATGATATAGACTTCATCATTATTTTTTTCTTTTCACAACCAATGATCTAATTTCTCTCATTAAAATATTCCAATTAGCCTCAAACCAGCACAGTATGGCAGATGCAGCTAGTTAGTCTGAGCTGTGATCCACTAACTGGCTTCAACTAGTCCATGGTGATACAGAGCAAGGGAGTGGCCAGGGATCCATGCCTTTTAGGGGTGGTGGGAGCAAAAAGGCCCCTTCTTAGAGTCACAGAATCATAGAATCATTGGAAAAATACCTTTAAGATCATTGAGTCCAACCATTATCTAACTCTACCAAGTCTATTAATAACCATGTCCCTCAGCAGTGTATCTCAACATCTTTTAAATGCCTACAGGGATGGAGATTCAGCCACTTCTCTGGAGAACCTGTTCCAGTGTTCCTTCTAATATCCAATTTAAACCTCCCCTAGTGCAATTTGAGCACATTTCCTGTTGTCCTATCACTTGTTACTTTGGAGAAGAGACCAACACCCACCATGCCACAACCTCCCTGCAGGGAGCTGAAGAGAGTGTAAGGTCTTTCCTGAGCTTCCTTTTCTCCAGGCTGAACATCCCCAGTTCCCTAAGCTGTTCTTCAAAAGACCTATTCTTCAGACCCTTCACCAGCTTTGTTGTCCTCTGAACTCACTCCAGCACTTTAATGTCTTTCTTGGAATGAGAAGCTCAAAAGTTAACACACTGCTCAAGGTGTGCCCTCACCAGTGCTGAGTACAGGGGGGACAATAACCCCTCTATTCCTGCTGACTACGTTATTCCTGGTAGAGGCCAGGATGCTATTGGTATTCTTGGTCACCTGGCATACTCTAGCTCATATTCAGATGGCTGTCAACTAGCACTCCCACATCTTTCTCTGCTGGGTGTCTTTCCAGCCACTCTGCCCCAACCCTGGATAATTCATGGGATTGTTGTGACCAAACTGCAGGACCCTGCACTTGGCCTTGTTGAATCTCATACAGCTAATCTCTTCTGGTGAATCCACTCTGTTCAGGTCACTTTGCAAAGCCTGCCTACCCTCAGCAGATCAAAACTCCCTCCCAAGTTGGTGTCATCTGCAAACTTACTGAGGGAGCACAATTGTGCAGATCATTGATGAAGATATTAAACAATACTGGACCCAAAAGTGAGCTGTGGGGAGCACCACCATGGACTGGTCACCAAGTGGATTTAACTGCGTTCACCACCACTCTTTGCACCTGGTCATCCAGACAGTTTTTTATCTGGCAAAGCGTCCACCCATCCAAGCCATGAACAGACAGTTTATCCAAGAAGATTCTGTGAGAAACAGTCTCAAAATTCCAGACAAACAACATCTAAGCTTTCCCTCACCCAATAAGCTGGTTGCTTTCTCATAGAAAGAAGTTTGTTTCATCAAGCAGGACCTGCCCTTTACTGTTGCCCATTACTGCCCGTTACTGATGGAACCTGATTATCTGGTTACCCTGCACATATTGTCACTCAAGATGATGGTCTGCTCTATGACCTTCCCTGATACTGATGTCAGATTGACAGGTTTGTAGTTCCCTGGATCCTCCTTCTAGCCCTTCTTGTAGATGGGTGTCACATTTGCCAATTTCCAGTCAGCTGAGACATTCCCATTTAGCCAGGACTGCTCTTAAATGATGGAAAGTGGCACCAGCTGTCTCAGTATCCTTGGGTCTAGGCCTAAGAGGCAGCTCCTCTTGGACTGTGGGGGCTTCCTTCTGCTCCTAGTCCCTATCTTCCAGCTCATGGGGCAGAGTATCCAGCAAACTCTTGGTCCTACTACTGAAAATTGAGGCAAAGAAGGTATTGACTACCCCAGCATACATCTTGAAGGTAACACAAAGCATACATCTCGAAGATCCATACTCCACATTATATTTTAGACAATGCAACCATTTCCTAGTCAGGTAAACCACTATGATGGAAATGGACTGGGACTTCCCAAAGGCTTTTGGACTTCATTACTGCCCATGTACATTTGATTATACTTTGAGCTATTATACAGATAAGATAAAGCAGATTTTTTTTCATGTGTGTTATTCGTATATATATGTTTTTTTTTTTTAATTTTTTTAAGTAATAACATATCTCTGCATAAGATGCTACTGAAAAGACTGCAGAAAAGGTAGTACTAATGAGTTTTTAAATAGAACTCACCCTCTATGGTGCTAAGGAGAACATGGACAGATAAGATAAGAAACAAAAATTTCATGCTTGCAAGTTGGAGTCCAGCTTCTAGAAGATGTTTAGAAGAAAGATTCCCCTTTAGGCAAAATATTCCTTTTTTGAACTTTATTCACACCTTCTCTTACGTAACCTCTATGCTTTGGCATTACAGGGACCTGACTTGGTGACAGGATTTTTTGCATCTCTGTAAAATAAATATAAAGAATCATTTAAAAAAATTTGCTCTCAGTATGGACAATGGCAAAGAATTTCCATTGGTTTCAGAAAATCAAGTCTTGGATCTCAAATTGGAAACACTCCTGGCTTAATTTGATATGATAACTTCATCTTTAGAAGTGAAAATAAATAATAATAGAATGCTATCAGTGCATATTTGACCCACCAGAAAAAAATCAGTATGGTAGACTGATGTGGGTTANCCCACATTTTGTCACTACCAGTGGTTGGAAGAGCTGAGAAGTATTTTCAAGTTCATATCTATCCTTTCATGGAAAGTGATAAGTCTAAAAAAAAGAAAATGAAAATCTTCTTGCAATCTAAATTATTTTGTGATTCCTTGGATTTTACCAGAAGATAAATGGAAAAGAAACTTCAGCAGAGAATGACTACCATTATTAGAAGTCAGTTTTTGATTTTTCTGGGTGACACATTGAGTACTGCACACATGCAGTAGGTTTTGTGATTGTGTGGGACAGTGATATTAGCTGGAAAAAAAAAATTCAGTGTTTCAGGGCATTGATTTCACACTAAATAAGTTAATGGAAATATCATTAGTGTCCTGAGACAGTGTTGAAATTACATTAAAGGTAACAGTGTATTAAATAGTTCTTTCTTTTTTGCAGTGCTGCATTTTCAAAAGATAGCAAATCTGTCTTGAATTGTTCATTTCGGTCAGAAAGCAAAACATTCTAGAACGAAGTCAATGGAATTATTTGCTTGCTAAGCAGAAATCAATGTTCATTAAAACCATCTCCTGTTCAAGATATTTTGCAAAGAACCATAGGAACATAGGAACTCTAATTTGGAAAAATGCATAGGAAACTTTAATTCAGAAACCTCTGTGTGTGTGTCACAGTATCACAGTATAAGCAAGGTTGGAAGAGACCTCAAAGGTCATCAAGTCCAAAAGTACTGTCTACAAGTACTAAGTGAGCATGGATTATCAATTCTTTATTATTTTATTTATTCTTACTATTTAAAGAGTTCTTTCTGTCTTCATCTCATTTAATGAATGAGAAAAAGGATATTCTGCTGAACCACTTCTTGCCAAGCCATTTCAGATGGCCTTAGAAAGCAATAGACAGTTCACTGAACGCTGGCAAGTCTGCTGAAAGACTTGATCTAAGTTATTGCATTTCCTAAAGGTGATAAAAAATAACTTACTTCCTAAAGAATATTTCTTTCTTTGAGTCAAAAGAAGCTGGTTCCACAGAAATTTCCAATTCATTTAGTCTTTCTCCTCAGGTATGTCAGACAGTCCCTTTCTTGCATCTCAAAGGAAGTGACAGAAAAAAAGTTTCACAGGAAGTTTGCAGTGTGTAATTGTCTAACTTTGTAGACAGCGTTGAACTCAGTGATGCTCATCTTGGATTTAAATACAGTTCAACCCACTTTCAAGCCAGGTTTAGCATGCACTGGGTGGAAAGCATATGTTTAACCTTTTCACTAATATTGTGCCTAGACTTATGTCAATAAATTAGAAATGAGAAATGTTAAAATGTGTAGACCACAAGACTGGCTTATGCAGTTATGTCTCATGCCATGGAACGGCTACAAATATTCTTCCTTCGCTCTTTTCTTCTCCTCATTAGAATCTATTAGTATACTTTCTGCAATTAAGAGCAGTGAAAATAGACTCTAGACCCCTCACAGAATCATTTCTCTGAGTAGCACAGCACACTGTCCTTCCTGAAGTGTGCAGTTTGTTTCACAACAGAATTAGACTAAACTCCTTGTCTGTTATTAGTGGGTTGTCTTTTGCTCCCAAGTCTTTTACTCCTAGTCATGATAGACATTTAGGTGTCATGGAGGTATCATTCAGTTTGTGGGACTATTTCTGGATCTCTCTTAAAGAAGTAAAATGCAAACTTTAAGAAGCAAATGTGCTATTCTTATGCCAGTTTCTAACACACTCCGAATGTATTTCGAACATAACTTCAGAATAATGTATTGCTAAAGAAATAGTTAAGGAATGAGTTTGAAATTAATCTACTTCTATCACTTTTTATAAATTTAAGAACTGCTCATAGTGTGCAATTTTGTTTGAATATATTTTATGTACATACCCAGGGGAAAACCAAACCAAACCAAAACCAAAACAAAAAGCAAACAAACAAAAACCAAACCAACAAAAAAACCAACAACAAAAAAAAAAACACCAATCAAACCACACAACAAAAAAATGAAACAAAAATTCACAGTGCCAAAAACTACCAGTGTAAATGCAAACCTGAACTCAAATACCAATCTAAGTTCTAATTACATCTGAAGCTATGTCACTGAATTTCATCAGTTATATTTTCCTTCTAAAAGCCTTCTCTAGAGCCTTAGTTCAGACAATAACTTTCCTGCCCACAGTCTGCATTCCTAAACTGAGTAGAAGAATTTATTGCTGATAGTGTTAAAATCTGGCATAGATAATCAACTGATTTCAGTTAAAGGGAATGTAAAAGTACAATGTAGCTGATTCCCTAGAAACATGCAACTTCTAAGAGGAGGCAGCATTATAACCAGTGTCCAGATGGGATCTCTGCAGTCACAGGGAGGAACTGTTTTGGTTGTACAGGTAACAATTCAACAGAACACAGATTTTTATTAGCTGGATGCTATTTTTTTTTCTGAAAGTCCAGTTCTGAAAAGTCTTCACAGGTTTTATTTTTGAACTTTAACTTCTTGTAGTCACAGCTTCATCTGCAAACATAAAAGTAGGAAAAACAGACTTGGATTAGCAAGACTAGCTCAGCAACATTCATTTTCTGGGATAAGGAGATAATCCCTACCTGTGAGATGATAAATTAGTTGATAATTCACTGTCTGGAAATTCAAGGAATCAAGAATGACCAGTAGGAATGACTTTTGAGGGGTTAAATGCTACAATTTATACACGTGGAATAGTAGCTAGATTGTTGTTCTTCATTTAATTTTTTCCTTTTGTGAAAGCCCAAAGGATTTTATTGTAGGGAGGAAACTAACTGGGAAAAATCACTGTGTTTGTTTCTATGAAGTATTATTCATCTAATGGTTGCATGAAACAGATGTTATATAAAATTGGCATGGGTTGGCTCACTTTACTGAATGAAGTTTGCTTTCATGTGTGATTGACACTGTATTAATTCCATTCTGAAGTTATGTTCTAACATGGCTTAGTTTTCAAGTTTTGTTTATAAATACTTATGAACATCTGGTCATGCTCACTGTTGTAAGCAGGCTGTTGTCTTTTTTGCTTCTGTATTTCATATTCTGATGAAGCCACAGAGGTTATACAATTAGTAGGAACTATCATTTTGGGGGGCTACTATAAAGACAGGTGATGCTTCTGACATTAGCTGCATAGATGTAGCCAAGACAAAGTGAGGCAGTTCAGGAATGGGCCCCTTAAAACACTCTAAAAGGTAGCTGGTGAATGTTTTACTAGGACAAATACTTGGCTGGAAGGAAAAACAATAGTCTTTCAGAAAATTAACCTGGTCTAAGACCTCTGTATAGTCATAGGAATGATTCTTCCACTATACCTTAACAGGCTGGAATTCTTAATCATGTCTTCTTGTCCAAACTAGTTTTGAGATAACTTGTATTAGCATTGTAAAAGTTTCAACACTGTTCTAGGCTGATACTGACAATCAGGAGAAACTCAGTGGTGTTTAGTGGCTTTTTTAGGCTTTAGTAGGTTGTGGGTTTTTTTTTTTCTTTTCTTCTTCTTCTAAAATTAAACTCACATTTTCTAGACAAAGTTATATAAGTAAAATTCCATTTAGTGGCTCGGTATCACAAAGTGTCAGGATTCAGACCATCTGGGACACATCAATATTTAATACAAACTGAAGGGAAAGCTCACAGAAATCCCAAGAAAGTGAATTAACACTCACATGCTTCCTTATTATCCTTTTTCATATTCCATCTTTCTTTCTAGACTTGGCTTCCCTCTGCTTTTTCTTTTTTTTTTATCTGATACCTAACAAATACTGTAAATATATGCTGCCACATATATTTGCAGTCTTACTTATGTTTCTATCATCTTGAACAGTCTATATTTTTTTTGTCTTGACCTTGCCATCTTTCTACCTTGACCTCATCATCTTTCTATCCCTTTAGATTCACTTGTAGCACTTGAATTTTCTCCCCTAACTACTGGTTAGTTTAATAGCTTCACCATACCATACTATTGCAAGTTTTTCTATAATAGATATAATACATACTGTTCATCTTTATGAATAGATTTTACACAAGATACACATCTCATGACAATTTATACAAAACAAAGTAAACAAAGTACCCTATCACAGTACCATTTCCTAGGCACCACTAAAGGTCCCATTCCATACAAAGTCTCAGAATTAACTGAAATACTTTCAGGGAAATTTTGTTTTGAATGTAGTTCTTTCAGCATTCTTCTCCCATTCTCCAATAAACCTGCAAGTACACTGACCATTTTAAAAGACAAATATGGGGATGTCAGATGTATATATTTTTTTTTATACAGAAATAAGCCATAAAGTTGTGAATTTCCAGCACTTCTACCATTTCCTTTTGGTCTTGGACTTACTGCGTTGCACAGAACACCACCTCCCCCTAAACAGATCTTGTATGAAGAAGAGAATCCAATAAAGGAAATAAATGCCATGGAATATTATTTTCCTGTCAATTGAAATATGATGGATAAAATATAAAAAACCAATGATTTTATTTTCTAAGTGGCTGGGTTCTGACTATATTCCATGCTTTTCATATATGCCTTTGGCTCTAATAACAAAGAATGAAGTTTGTGTGAAGTCATGATTACCAACTAACAATGGTTGTTGCTCAAATTGTTTCTCCATTCCAATTTTGACAAACTGTTTTCCTCTTTCCTTGCAGTTTTCCACTTGTCCCACAAAGTCACTCGAGTGGTTCCAGAGAGTGCTCTGCTGATTGTTCTTGGTCTCTTCCTTGGTGGCATTGTATGGGCAGCAGATCACATTGCCTCCTTTGCCCTTACACCAACAGTGTTCTTCTTCTATCTGCTGCCCCCCATTGTTTTGGATGCTGGATATTTTATGCCAAATAGACTGTTCTTTGGAAATCTTGGTTCCATCCTTTTGTATGCTGTCATTGGGACAATCTGGAATGCTGCCACAACTGGTTTGTCACTCTATGGTGTCTATCAGACTGGAATAATGGGTAAGTTGGAGCTGTGAAGACACAATTGTGAATGTTAATGTATGCCACCTGTTAGGTGGCAGATACTTTACCACTTAACAACTTTTTTCAGCAGAAAAATCCAACGTTAATGGTAGCAATTTGTAATTTTTTTACCAAATTTAAGAATGATCTGAGGAATCTTCTCTGAAGCAAACATGAAAGGGACTTGAACCTGTATCTCTCACATTTCACTGCTTTGTATGTGTGTGAACACACCTAATGAAGCTCAGGATTCATCCTGCTAATGGACATCTGGCCAGAAGCACAGTCTGAAGGGCTTATTTCCCTCTGCTGTGATAGAAATCTTCAAACTTACTGGGAAATGGGACTGTCTTCCTTCAGTCAGCTTTAAAATTACATAAGCAGTGGTTGCTGAGGAGGGCACCTATGCATGACACAGCTCTGTGTGGGCTTCTGGGGCTGGAAATTGTAACTGAAGACTTACAGAGCCAAGCAGAACACGTAAGCTGCACTCTGTCTTAATTGTACTATGATACATGGGGCTACTCAAAGAGGCACAGAACAGCAATTCCCAATCTCCTAGGTAGGTGCATGATGTGCATAAACTATGTATTGCCACTTGAGGAGCAACAATTCACACTCTTATGTGGACTGCATGCATTTTGAAACAGACATCCCATCTATGCTTTTTTTTTAGTGTCCACACTGAAGAAGCTCAGGAGCCCTTCTACGACAAAATTCTCTTAGGTTAGTGAGTTCTACAAAGTACTTAGAGGATGGATCTGCTGCAAGCAGTTCAGATAGAGTGTTACTTTGTCCACCTGTTCTTGGCAAGCACTGATGAGATCCTGGGACTGAATGGTGGGCCTGAGACTTCAAGGGTTATGTAGGATTGTAGAAAAGGCTCAACAGCTAGTCATGGGGCTGTTCTCTACACATAGCAATGCAAAAAACACTCAAAGCAGTTTTCTACTAATTCCAGTCCTTATAAAGAGTGCCTCAAATGTCTGAGGTTTCAAAAGGTGCAGAGAACACTTTCATGTTAAAGAATAAAACTTAACAGATTGTTACAGATGACAGCATAGTTTTCCAGTCTCAAAAACTGCTCCCAATGTCCAGCACAGGGAAGCAGCAGAATTTGAGGCTTGGCTGCTTTTAAACTTAGCCTAAGACTGGGGTATCTGTTCCATTCTTTTAAGGGAGATCTGTGCTGTCCTTATTTGAAAATCTCCATCTGGAAGAACGAGACCACAGCCTTGTTCATCTGAGATTCATCTTATGTAACCTGCAGATATTTTAAATATAGACATCTATGATAGATTTAGCTTACATTTTAGATATTTATCTTACTAAAGCTCACATTTTATAAGTAACAGTTTTTCTCTAGAAGGTAGAAAGGTGACAGCTCAGATGCAGACACTATTGACTTTCACAAGTAGGTAAGATGCTTTGTGTGCTTTCAGTCTGCAGTCACAGTAGATTGCACCTACGTTTTCATATTTATAGTTAAATATGGGTTTTCAGAACAGAAAGATGGTGAAGAGATATTGCTATTGCAGTAGGCTGGACAACGATTTCTTTAAATATCCAAACTGGTTGCCATTTTTTTTTTTTTTAAAGTGAATACCAATATTTTATTAACATCCTACTCTGGGAAATATACTGAATACTCATTGTTTTTAAAATACATCAACAAAAAAACAAATCATTAAATGAAAAACATTAACCTTTTTTATGACATGTGAAGCAGAAAATCAAGTGAAAAAAAATCATGTATCTCCTGCTTTCTTGACAAACCACAAACAATCCTCAACCAACTGTAAAAGTTAGATTTGATGGCTTTACACATTCTGCTTCATCATCAAAGAAATCTTTCAGTGGCAGGGTATACCATAATGCTGAGCTTATAATTGAATAGAAGAATCCAACCCCACCACAGGTCACAAGCTAAAAGTAGAGATATTAACAAAAGCAAACAATAAATTGACATGCCTGGGGATTTTAAATGTTTAGAATGAGAATTAATTGGTATGCCACGGAGACCTGTGTTTACCACCAAGACATACTTCAACCTACTAGAGTTCCAATTTCAGCTGCAGAAAAGGCCAGAGAAGCCTGTCCCTGATGGAAACTATGGCATTCTCCATCAAGGCTAGATAGGATGGGACACATGACTCATACTCACTAATCCACTCAACACATTGTGGTGACCTTCTTAGATGTCAGCAAGAACTGAGCACCACAGCTTTTGAAAAGTCTTGCTGCTGTTACTTGCTGAAGACAGGACAATGGTGAGTTAACTTCTAGAACGACTCATAGCAGCCTCTGGTTTTGAAATTCTAGGGCATGTTTTTGTTTCTACCCCACTTCTTCTGCAGCTGCAGTGGATAATGCTTAGAAATACTACCATTAAAATGTAGGAGTGCATATCCACTGCAGACTAAGATGTACTAAACCCAAATTACTTCCAATGTTACCAATGAATGAGCCCACAGTTTTGTCCATGAGTATGAGGGTGCATAATCCAAATTAGATTACATAGATTTCCTACATAAATACACATAAAAGAAGCTCTTTGCTTGCATTCAGTACCCTTAGAGATATTATTTGCAGAAGAAAAAGAAAAATTCCTCCTTTAGAAGTTAAAGGATCAGCACCTTAACTACTAATTAACAGCCACACCAGTTTCTTTTCACAGAATAAGGAAGAAGTATCTGCCCTTAAATCTTCCTGCTTGATGGCACCTAATTGTTCACCATCTGCTGGAAAACTAATACATCCAGTACTTCTTTGTGGAATAACTGTAGTTGTGACCAGTGCTTAGAAGTTTTTCTCGTCCCATATAGGTCATAGTGACTACATACCAAGCACAGGTAGGAGTCTTAAACTGGGCCCATCAGACTTACCTCGCTCAGGTGCCACATCTGGCAGTTAGTCGCTCCAGACTCTAGTGAGCTGGAAAGAGGCTATGGTCATGTATCAGTTGAAAATAACTTGCATCATTAGGCTAGATGAAAGTCTGATCTGGAAGCCCTGTGCCTCTTGATACTGTTTTGTAGGAATCACAGATATGTCCTAACCTTTCCATAAATATTTGCTCACTAGCTTTGCACGTCTTCAAAGAATGTACCAATGATTACAATTGGTAACATATAAAAAAGATAAGCAATCTCAGGGAGCCAGTTTCTTTCAAAAGCTTATGTTCTCTTCTACCTTGATATCTGACAGCTATTGTCATTGGGTTTGTTCCTTCTTTTAGTATGGCAGAGAAGGACATTTGATGTACCTGTTACTTAGATTCAGGTTCAAGGCTGTTTCCAAAAGTTTTGGCATAGACTTCAGCTTACTGCTGCAATCTCTCTCTCACACTGAAATGGATAGACTCAGTATTCATTCATAGCCTGGTATGACCAGGACCAAACAAGACTATTTCTCTTTTGGAAAATGTAAAGTAGTAGTCATATCTCTACAAACTGTGCAAATACCACAGATTATTGGTCGTTGTCACATACAACAGAGAGTCGCCCGCTCTTGTCCCAGGATGCCCATGTAAGTATCCTTCCCTTGATGAACTAAGCCCATGCCATTTAGTATCAAAAACATTTGGAATCTAGTTTCTGTTTCAATTACCTTTCAATCACTAAAAATCCTTGATTTGAAAAATTGTAAGAGTTCTTGTTAGAGGAGTAGCTGTGTTCTGGAAGCATCTTACAGACAATATTGATTCTATGGCTGTGACTGCTCATGCTTTTGAATCATTTAATTGAATAGATTTCATCCTCGTCTGTAGAAATCATGCCTGATGAACTTGTTTATTAATTTTGAGAGTGGGCCTCTGCACTGTGTTTTATGAATGATTGACATATTCCTTCTTTGCTCTTCTTCATATAATTTTGAGCTCCATCACTTCTTGATGAATCCTTCTTCCTCCTCCACTCATTAATGAACACCACAGGAATTTTCCTGTTCCCTAAACTTTCCAAAGTCTGTTCCCCAGGGGAAAAAAAAAAAAAAAAGACTGAGGTTCCACTCCTGATTATATAAAGAGGGTAAATTTTTCAAGATATTTAGGAAGCTTAGCAAAGTGATCCTTGTGGCTCTTTCTTTCCTGCTATTTTTCAAATGATAGTGATACTTCCCTAAATCTCTTTGCATAACTGAACAAAAATAAACCCCAAAAGATCCCAACCAAACAAGCAAACAAAAAGAAACCACTTAATAACTAAAATAATATTTAAAATAAAATAAAATACTGGTTTACTTTGTTATCAGAGTTCTGTCATTTCAAAACTTCTGAAATAATTGCCAAAATTCTTAAAGCACTGCACCACAAACATATTGAAGTACATTTTAGTCCTTCATTCACATTTATGGTGCACTTGTAGACAATATAACAGTGACCTCATTAATCATAATTTGGGAAGAAGTAGCTTGACTGCACCTATTAATAAATGTCTACTTGAATAAGGAGGCTACAAGCAGTGTTCACTGAGTGAAGTTAAGCCTTCCTGCAGCTGTGCTTAGCAACTGAGAGTCAAATTAGGCCTGTGACATGGAGTACTTTGGAACATTTACTTTAGAAGTAAATTCCATGTTGTCCATCTTGTCAGTTCTCAGTTATCCTGAGGTAATTTACTCAGGTAAGCCATACCACACACAAATACAAAACCAGTTTATATCTGGACGTATCTTGAGTTTCTAGCCATAAAAACAGGACTGTACTGCTCCCAGAAGCAACCAAGTTTCTATGTCGTGCTTTCCAGTTGATATCTTAGGATCCCTATTTGCAAGGATTTTGCATTGTCTGTAATATCACTGTCTGTCATTAGTATAGATAATACAGAGTTGACTCAGTTTACACTTTGTTTGCTTTTGTTTTTGAAGGCCACTTGAACACTGGACTGCTGGACTTCCTCCTATTTGGCAGCCTAATTGCTGCTGTGGATCCTGTAGCTGTTCTGGCAGTGTTTGAAGAAGTCCATGTCAATGAAGTTCTATTCATCATTGTTTTTGGAGAATCGCTTCTGAACGATGCTGTAACTGTGGTAAGCAAATGATAGATCCTGAAGTCACCCAGACTCTAGAGGGTTTCTCGTGAAGTGTTTTTCCCCACCTAAATTAAAT
Organism: Ramphastos sulfuratus; assembly: GCA_013399055.1. NCBI lineage: Eukaryota > Metazoa > Chordata > Aves > Piciformes > Ramphastidae > Ramphastos > Ramphastos sulfuratus. Next base: position 68,323 of record WBNM01007902.1, read on the forward strand.
ACTGCATCATCTGTGTGTATCTAATCACAGGCTAGTGCAGTGTATCTGTCGGTGTTCACGGTCTTGCTTACAGGCACTGTACTGGTAAGATTGAATGTTTGAGCAGGAAAGCTATTTGAAGACCATAAGTCACATAAAACTAAACAGTCTTGGGTTTGGTGAGCATAAAAAAATGTAAAATGAAGTTTTGGATGTGTTTTATTTGCCTTTGTTGTTCCACTAGGGGTTTCATGACTTACTGGAATTAATTCTAGGGGGTTTAAGGCTTTCTTTGCTGTTGTTCTAAATGCATTTTCTCTTTTCTGCATATTTTCAGAATGAACATAATTTATATGCATAGCTCAGATATAGAGACAGTGAGAGAGAGAGTAGTTGCCAAAGTGCTTATGTCTCATGTATATCAAACATATTATAAACAGCCAATTTGGGTAAAACTAAGGAATATTAGAAAGTTTCTGGTTGTTTTTTGGGGTTTTTTTTGTAACATTAATTTCTGTTTATTGGTTTGTTTTTGTTTTTTCCATTTAGAAAGAAAGAGAAAGCGTAATAGACCCGAACAGACTTAAAAGAATTCTCAGATTTCTACTGATGTTTTTATTTTGGTTGAAACACTTCTTTTCACGCTTTTTTTTTTTTTCCCTCAGAATCTAATAGAGTTTTGGGTTTTTTTAATACAATGCTAGTTGGCAGGGTCAAGAAGTCCTATGGCATAAAGATGCAATTCAATAGAGTTGTTATAATATTTCAATATCTCCTATTCCTGCCCCTGCTTATCTCCAAAGGATGGTAAGACATGCCCACCAGGATCAATGACTTAATTTTTTTGCAACCAAGGCAGCAAGGTTGCTGGCAGCAGCTTAACTGTTGAACTGTTAATTTGAAAATGCCATTTAGGGCCCCCAGAGAAACCTAATTGCTTTTAGGTAATCAGTCTTATTAGTATTTTGGGGGTATTATAGGAAAGAAATATTAAAATAAACCCTTGATGAACTCAAGTATCAACATCCGTGGATTTCAGAAGGAAAGAAGTTTTTGTTGTTATGAAATGAATTAAAACACTCTGCAAATAAATGGAAATGAGATTGTTGAAGAAAATCCAGAAGAGTAAGCATCATCAAGAGTCAGTAAGACTGTGAGAAAGCTTGAAGCAACTGGAGTTCTTACCTTGAGAAAGGAAAGACTGGAGAACAGAAGAAAGTACATGATGTAGCATTCTTTAAATGTAAATATGTAGAATACTACTATTGCAGAACAAAGTAACCTGTGTGCCATGACTGGGGGTCAGTATGATAACAATTAAGAAGTTTAGCTGCAACAAGGAAGGCTGAGAACCTCACGAAGTTCAACAAGGGCAAGTGCGGAGTCTTGCACCTGGGGAGGAATAGCCTCATTTGCCAATACAGGTTAGAGCTTGACCTGCTGGAAAGCAGCTCTGTGCAGAAAAACCCTGGGAGTGCTGATGGAAAATAAGTTCATCATTAGCCAGCAATGTGACCTTGTGGCCAAGAAGGCTGGTGGTGTTCTGAGGTGCGTTAAGGAGACTGCGGCCAGCAGGTCACAGGAAGTTCTCTTCCTCCTCTACTCTGCCCTAGTGAGGCCACGTTTGGAATACTGTGTCTACTTCTGGGCTCCCTAGTTGAAGACGGGCACATATTACTGGAGAAAGTCCAAAAGACGGCCACGAGGATGACTGGAACACCTCTCTTACAAGGAGAAGCTGAGAGACTTGGGTCTGGAGAAGAGCAGACTGAGAGGGGATCATACCAAGGAATATAAATAGCTAAAGGGTGGTGGTCGTAAGGTTGGGACTGGTTTCTTTTCAGTGGTGTCCAGTGACAGGACAAGGGGCAATGGGTACAAGCAAGAATATAAGAGGTTTCACTTGAACTTAAGGAGAAACTTCTTTGCTGTGAGAGTGCCAGAGCAACAGAAAAGGTTGCCAGAGAGGTTGTGAATTCTCCTTCTTTGGAGACTTTCAAAAACTGCCTGGGCGTGTTACTGTGGAAACTGCTCTAGGTGAGCCTGCATTAGCAGAAGGGTTGGACTGATCTCCCGAGGTCAGTTCCAATACCTCCATTCTGTGATTCTGAGAAATCCATATTAAAGGTCTCTTCCATGACAGGAGGAATGAAGAATAGGTTAGACAAGCATGTGTGAAGAATGATGACATGAACAGAAACCTCCTTAGGCAGGAATATGGATAAGATGAATTAATTTCTGTTAGCGCTAGCAATGTTAGTTATTTTTAAAGCTTTAATACAACTATTATAGTTTATTCTCTTTTACCTTCAACTTATTTTATGTTTTTTTTCATCCTATTTTAATTCAGTATTTTATTATTACCATCTTGGCACTATTTTATTAAATATCTTATTTATTATACACAGGCGAATAAATTAAACCTGCCTGGATTTTAGAATGAGAAGTGCTTTAAGTGCTTATTCTAGACAGAAACCACATTCACATAAAAAATGGGACATTTGTTATGGAGAAAAAATGTTGTTTATTCTTGCTCTACTGCATTATTTCCATTTTGAAAAAAATAGTAAATCTGCAAAATCTTCTCCCTCCACACAGAATTTCCCCCAGTGACACATGATTTCAGAATTCATAATGTTGAGGCCTGTAATGATATTATTCTAATAGGCTTAATTCAGGAGCAAACATTAAGTTAGTCTACTTTTCTTTTCAGGTGCTGTACAATGTGTTTGAAACTTTTGTTACAATAGGTGCAGAGAATGTGACGGGGATTGAATGTGTCAAAGGCGTAGGTGCGTAGAAACAAATTCTGTATCACATCACTGATGTACATATGCAGACTTCTAAACAAAATGCTACCATCATGTGATCACTGTTATTTTTTTAACCCTTTCTCTTGCTATCTCCTGTGATATAGACAAATGTCTTAAGAAAATATCTGTGTGGATATTCCTGAATATTAGGGAAACTTGATCAAATGCATTTTCTCCTGAGGAGACTCAGGAGATGTGGAGTTCAATTGTTAAGTCCACCAAACTTGACAGCTATACATAATTATGTTTTGATATTTTATAAGATGTCCTTAGTCTCAGTCTATGCATTCCAGGACAGCTGAGATTGCATATGGATGTTCTCACTTTTTGTCATGATTGCTGTTTAGTAGCACTTACCAGTGACTATTAAGAAATGTTATTTACCTACAAAATGAGTAATTGTTTCCCATTCCAAGCGTGACATATTACACCATCTTAAACATCACTGTTTCAGCAGTGACTTCGGCATATTGTAAAATAGGATTTTAGAAAAGGATTTGTTTACAGAATGTGTGAAAAAAATTATTCAAAGAAATGTAGAGAATTTTGAATAAGCCTAAAATGGTGAGGTTTAACAGAAAGAAACCTTGTTTTTTCTACAGAACGCTGCATTCATATACTAAATGCTTAAAACCTTGTCACATTTAAGAATTTATTTTTGAGTTGTCCTCCAAAAATTTCACTGATATGCTGACCATACAATAGGAGAGGAGTTGTTCAATCCACTTGATTTTGTACTGTTCAAGCCGTGTTTGATTTTTGTTTTTCAGTGTCATTCTTTGTGGTGAGCCTGGGTGGGACACTGGTTGGTATATTCTTTGCATTCCTGCTTTCGTTGGTCAGTCGTTTCACCAAGCACGTGAGAATCATTGAACCTGGATTTGTGTTTATAATTTCCTACATGTCCTACCTCACAGCAGAGATGCTTTCTCTTTCTGCTATCCTTGCGTAAGTCTCTTTTTATTAATGTCTGTGATGGGGCTGAGAATGGATTATGTTTCTTAAAAGCACTGAAACGAGAGGACAGCTATCAAATATGACACTTACAGAGCTTATGCTGAGTATTACTACCTGCACACCAAAGGAGATTGTAGGTTGCAAATACTGTCATCTGGCCTTGAAAAAGAATGCAGGCTTTCTAGTATCTGCTACACAATGTGAGAACTTCCTTTGCAAAACACAGACTTGAATCTTTCCTCTTTGTGATGAATAACTAATGGTTGTCCATTTGTATAGACATCTTTTCCTACAATATGTAATTAAACAAGAGTTTTTGTAGGGTATTCTTTGCTACTCTCACTGTCTTGATTGGCCTGTTAGGGTTTGCCTAATTTTTTTACTGTTTTGGCTTGAACAGCTCTTCTTGTTCTTCTTCTAGCATCCACTGATTCCCAACATATGTTTCTTCTCAGTTTTGTCATGTTTGTAGATGCTACGCTAACTATATTCAAAATCTGAAAGTCTTGCTGCAAACAGTTCATTAGTTTAAGGTTAGGTCCAATCTTAAAATAGATTTAAATTTGTGCATGTAAACCAGTGGTGTAGTCTGAAGAGAATTAAAAACCTGCTACAATCTAATGAAATGCTGTCTCCAGACCTCTTGGGGCCACTGGAAAATGAACGTTTGAAATATGCTTCTTACCTAGATGAGATTCCACAATGGCTACTGAATGTAGAGATTAATTATGAGGCTTTATCAATATATGACATCCAGGTGGAAATAATATGAAGTGGTACAATAAATATTTTTTTTTTTATATTTTTTCTTTGTTTTTCTTTCTTTCTTTTTTTCCTTCCTAGGATAACATTCTGTGGCATCTGCTGTCAGAAATACGTAAAGGCTAACATCTCTGAACAGTCTTCTACAACTGTCAGATATACCATGAAAATGTTGGCCAGTGGAGCAGAAACTATTATCTTCATGTTTCTGGGAATTTCAGCTGTAAATCCAGATATCTGGACTTGGAATACAGCTTTCATTCTGTTGACTCTGGTCTTCATCTCAGTATATAGAGTTATTGGTAAGGGAATGATCTTCTTCCTGTCCTTTCATTGTGTTGTCGATGCAATCACATATTCTTCTGTCATTTGAATTTGTGATTGGTATGGTGTTAGGAGGGTAGATCTCTACAGTAAGCTTCATTATATGCTGAAAATATGCTAAGATTTCACTTTTGATGACCTGTGAGGATATGACTTGCATGAATCATCCAGTGGCTAAGCTTTATTGACTCAGCACATGCTAGTAGCAAAATCTCCCAGTGAATTCTTTCATTGGTAGCCTAAAAAAGACGTGAGTCCTGTTAGCCACCTCTTTCCCTTAGCTCTTTCAATTTGGTAATAAAGACGTTGTCTTGCACTAATTTTATGGTTGACTTTAGGATTGAGACACAGGGTGATGTGAGACAATACATAATTACACTGCAGATTCTCTGGTTTCAGAAATGGTTTGCAAAGACCTGTGAAAAACCGAGTAAATAAGACTGTGGCAGGGAGAGATTACCTTCTGTCAATTTATTGGGCTTATATAAGCTTGCAAACATTTCAAAATATCAATGGCAATTTGCACAAATACCTAGCTCTACTATTTAATCACTGCTTTATGAAACAGCAAAGCTAATATTTTCAGCTAAAATTGCTGAAAAAGGCACAGAAAGAGGTACTGCTGAAGTGTAACATGCACAGTGATTTGGTGTGTGTATTTACATATGGGAACAAATTAAATGGGATTATTTGCTTTTGTGCCTTGAGTTAAATTCAATTAAAAGGTAACACATCTATCTAGCTTGCAGTTTTCCTAGACTTTGTATTCTCCCTAGAGGTTTCTGAGCTGAATGAAGAGCTTAGCCCCATGTCATCCTTTCTAAGCAGTCTGCAACCATTGCTCATTTATAGCCACCTCTCAGACACCACCAAACAAATTCTCCGTGTCTTGCCTTTGTCACTTCTTGTATCCCTGGAATTAAAGATTGACAATCTGTAATAAATGTCATCACTAATTAAATAGTACATATTCAGCAATAACAAATGCATCCATTAAAGTAATTGATCTTAGACATTGAGAAATTACTAGAGACTTGATGATACCAAACCTTAAATAACTGGTGAAGCTGGTTTCCCTCTTTATGGTGGGAGCTCTGGAGGTGTGGGTTTTAGAGACTTAGGTCTCAGGGCAGACAATGTTGGTATAATACATAACCTTCCACAAGGCAATGACAGAAATGTCATTTTTGGTGATTTGTAAAGAGTACCACACTTATTCCCCCAATCAACACGGTTGCAACACTTCATGGCATGGTTTAGTGATGGATTTGGCAGTGCTGGGTTAACAGTTGGAATTGCTGATTTTAAAGGTCTTTTCCATTCTAAACAAATTTGTCATTCTATGAACCCATTCCTCTTTCTGTTAAAACATCCTGTGCATATCACAGAATCAGCAAATCACAGAATGGAAGGGGTTGGAAAGGCTGTCCAGAGATCATCTAGCCTGAATCCACTGCTAAAGCAGGTTCACCTAGGTCATGTAGCACAGGAATTCAATGTCCAAAAGGGGTTTGAAAGTCTCTAGAGAAGGAGACTCTAAAGCCTCTCTGGGCAGCATGATCCAGTGCTCTGGCACCCTCAAAATAGGGAAGTTTTTTCCTAAGTTCAAGTGAAACCTCCTGTGTTCTACTTTGTACCCATTGTCCCTTGTCCTATCACTGGGCACTACTGAAAAGAGCCTATCCCCATCCTCATGACCTTCATTCAGCCTTTCATTCAGCCATCTAAATGTTTATGTGCATTTATAACATCTACTGACTACGGTGCTAGAAATTCACTTCTTTCTCAATTGTGAATTTCAAACATCAGCACATAACAAAATATCACATGCAGTGCCTATGTCAGAGAACAGCATTCTCAGATGAGCTACTGGCTCACAGAACCTTGATCTAATTCCTCTGGGTAAATGTAAAAGGGAAGGTACCAGGTGGACCTGCCCTCCTTGGCGATGGGAGGAGCAGTGAAAAGCAGTGCACAGAATTGGTTATGAAAGCAGACTGGTGGTATTGTTCATGTTACAAGCAGTTGGAATACTGACACTTCATAAGGGTATTTCTAGACATGCTGGCATTTGTTTTTTATAGGTGTAGTTTTACAGACATGGATTCTTAACCACTACAGAATGGTCCAGTTAGAGATAATAGACCAGGTGGTGATGTCGTATGGTGGCCTACGTGGAGCGGTTGCTTTTGCTCTGGTTGTACTTCTGGATAAGGACAAAGTGTATGAGAAGAACCTGTTTGTCAGCACAACTATCATCGTTGTGTTTTTTACAGTTATTTTCCAGGTAATTCCGTTTCTTAAATATGCTTCTTACAAGGAGAAGGGTAGTAGTAGTACTCTCAAAAGTATCAAATGCTTCAAGCAGTTCTCGGCTGAAGGTTGCATTTTGTTTCACTGAACTGAAAGCATAATTGAATTTGTAATTTTAGTAACAAAGATCCTATTTTATGTTTTCATATGGCACCACAAGGGACAAAACACAATTTCCTTTGTGCTAAAAAAATGATCAGCCTTAACTGCTTAGTATTAATAGTGCTCAAGTTAATATCTGATGAAACATCCTTCATCTTACATGAATAACTATAGGTAAGTCCTTTGTATGGGCAAATTAAGTCATTAAGCTGATCTACCTGAGCCTAGATCCTGGTTTAAATATATAACAGTAGGCAGTGGGAAAAGAAAGTGTTCAGCATTCAAACAAAATTTTGCGAAAAAAACCAAAGCAAACCCACAACATTAATGGAAATGGAGATGTGTCAGTATATACCTCTTTGGAATTTTTTTCTCAGATTTATTGCAGAAAGTTTAACTGTGGTCACAAACTCCTGATATGTGCAGAAAATACCACATTCAGTGGCATGGGAAACACTTTAACCCCTCCATTATCACCTTTTACTTATAGAAGATATATTTTTCCACTGATGTTATATCATGCTTTGCTTACAGAAGATACATTTTTCCACTGGTGTTATATCATGTTCATAGAATCATAGA
>WBNM01007903.1:0-12140 GCA_013399055.1 Ramphastos sulfuratus
AAATCAGAGGCAGAGCAGACAGCACAGGGAAAGGCTGAGAGAGAGCACAAGATTTACTCACAAGGGCAGACTAGGAATTTGGAGGTGGTTCCTAGATCTCCTTTGCGGCAGCCTCTGGAAACTGCAAGGTATAATGCAGTTGCGGATCCACACGGCAACATCCACACAAGTCCAATGCGAATAAAACCCACCAAAGTCAAAGTGTCTGTAGACACAGCTTCCATGAGGCAGATCCCATGGAGTGGCACTGCCTTAGCAGTGCAGAGAAAAACTGTACTGCTGGTGTGTTCCTGCAAACAGCAGCAGTTTACGGCAGAGGCACGGTCCTTTTAGCTCAGAGGTAGCAAGCAGGAAGCCAGGATATGTTGGTCTGAGGGGAAGTCAGGTCTGGGTGCCAAAGGCAACTTTCTCAAATGGACCTGATGGACTTGCTGGATTTGCGGAACTGCACACGCTTTCTTGTCACTCTATTTAAGTCATTCCTAGACAATGTGTCCCATGCCAGTATATACTGGGCACAAAGAATCCAACCAATCACAATCCCAGATTCTAGCGCGGGCTTTCCCATGAGTGACTACACATGTGGGAAAAGGGCACCTTTTGCAGTTCTCTGTTCAGGCCCGCAGGGTGCGGGAAAGCAGCTTCATGCCTTTGTTTTACCCCATTCAAACTTCCACTGACAGAGTGGAGGGGAAGGGAGTGTTGTGGAGGCAGGGAATTAATGTGGCTGAGTCAGGAATTAGAAAAAATAGAATTATTTTATTTTCCTGAAATCTCCACCCCCAAAACTATATACAAAACTAGATTAGATTTATTTACAGGTTCTAATTCAATCGGGAATTCTGCAACAGCATGCTATGGACAAATTTAGAGATTTAGGAAGTCAGGAAATGGAAAAGGCTAAGCTATAAACACAGCTTTACCCCACTATCAATCAGGCTGAGCAGAGAATTAAGGGAACAACAGGCTTTACTCACGAGTACCCAATAGTCTGGATCCATGCTACAGAAATCCAAGGAAGGTGGAAAACCCGCCAAAGTCAGAAGTGTCTCGAAACACAACTGCCACAAGAAAGGGATTCGTGGNCCCGCTCATAATAAGGACCATTCCGGCTGGCATCCAGTCACTAGTGCTGTCCCCCAGAGTTCAGTATTGCCGCTTGTTCTCTTTAATATCTGGATGAGAGAATTGAGTGCACTCTCACTAGGTTTGCAGATGACACCAAACTGGGTGGCTATGCCAATCTGTCAGAGGGTAGAGAAGCTTTATAGTGGGATCTGGACAGGTTGAACTGATGGGCCAGGGCTAATTGTATGAAGTTCAACAAGGCCAAGTGCCACGTCCTCCACCTGGGCCACAACAACCCCATACTAAGCTGCAGATTTGGGGATGTGTGGTTGGAAGGCTGCGAACTTGGAGGGCAACCTAGATGTATTGATAGATAGTCAACTGAATATCAGTCAGCAGTGCGTCCAGGTGGCCAAGAAAGCCAATGACATCTTAACTTGTATTAGGAACACTGTGGCCAGTAGGAAAAAGGAGGTGATCATCCACCTGTACTCAGCACTGGTGAGGCCACACCTCAAGTATCGTGTTCAGTTCTTGGTCCCTGTGATGGTTTGGGAGTTACCTGCCCCCACACACAATGAAATCACCCAGACTAGACTCAGCTGGCTGTAAGTTAAGGAATGAAGCTATATTTACAGCTTAGCACAATTTACAAGCAGATATATATAAAATATACATAAATATTTACAGAAATATACAAGTTAAAAGTAAAACAGAAACACAAAATCCTTCCCAAAGCAATCAGATTGCCAGGAGGCTCCCAACCCAAACCTCCTCAGCATCTGAGGAGCTGAGGCTGTTCAGACTAGAGTAGAGGAGGCTAAGGGGAGACTTTATTGCTCTCTACAACTACATGATATGCGGTTGGAGCAAGAAGGGGGTCAGCTTCTTCTCCTTGATGACAAGTGACAGCACTAGAGTAAATGGTTCAAGGTCACCAGTGCAGGGTCAGGCTGGATAATAAGAAATACTTCTTCACAGAAAGGGTTATCAAAGATTGGAATGGTCTGCCCAGGGTGGTGGTGGAGTTGCCACTGGGAGTGTTTAAGCAACATGTGGACCTGGTGCTTAAGGATATGGCTTAGTGTTGACTCTTCAGTGCTGGGTCGAGGGTTGGTCCTCAGATTGAAAATTGAATTTGGTCAAGGGAGACCCAAATCCACTTTAGAAATACTAGCACCAGAACTCCAGTACACATGAAGGAAAGGCTGCAGGTAAAAGCAGAAAGATGTTGAAAAATGCACTCTAACGTTCTCCTTATCTCTCAGCCTTTAAAACCTTGTTCTTTAATGTTTGTTACAGTGACAAATCTAAGACCCTCCCTACAGGGTCTTTAGAAGTGTATAAAAAGACTTAGTACATAATACAGGCAGTAGAACAGTGGAATGTCAATACCGATTTAGGTTAATACAAAGCATTGTGCCTCCCCACTCTTCACACTGCTCCCAGACTAAGCCTATTACTGTGGTGTATCTGGCTTCAAAAAACATAGACACTTTACATTCCATTTTTTCATTATGGAAAACAGCTGAACAATTATATGTACATATATGAAAGAAGAAATGTCCTAATTTGATGAAACTTTTGAAGGGTGAAATTTAAATCTCCTTTTCAGAACTTCTTTGTTTTGTGGAAAGAGAAAGAACTCTTTCTCTCTCGGTCTCTTTCTCCCAGACATTTTAATCCAGTGGAAATCAGGCATGAAGTGAAATTCCTTGAATTTTTCTTCTAATACTGAATTGAAACCTCATCAGTATTTTCACACTTCTATCAATAAACAATTTTTAAAACTAATTCTCTAATGTTTTTTAAAGCTGTTATGGATTGTGCGAGTTTAGATTTTAACTAGTTCTGCTTTGCAGGAACGAAATAATGTGTTTTCTTCCAGAATACAGAAACCTAGACTTTTCTCCTTTAAAATAAAAGCAAGACGTTCTATCCTCTCTCATTCCTCAGGAGAAATGTTCCTTTACTTCTTTGTATTCGTAAATACTGAGCTGTGTAAATATTCATATGTAATGTCAACATGCTGTTATGTTCCGTGCTCTACATATGCACAGTTCTGTTGAGTTACTAATTTACAACACAGTGAAAATAGAAAGTAGACCTGAAAGGTACTGTTAACAGCCCTTTGCTTTCCAGACCTTTCCAAAAAGTTTGGTCTGACCAGATTCACTTCAACCATCTGGACTCCAAAGCACTACTCTTCCTTTTCACTCCATATAAGAGTTTCTTCCCACCAGATCTTGGCTGGTTGTTATGACATGATCTGTTGAGCCAACTCTGGGCCACAGGAAGGTTGTACTAGATTCAAAAATTCCCTTGGAGTAAATTAAGGGAATTTACCAAAACACCAAATGGCACCAAACAACATATTAGTTCCATCTATTTGATCCAAGGAGCATTGTATGAAAGCTCTTGGACACTTGCAAGTTAAAAAACATTTGGTTAGATGAGAGAAGAGTGAAATAGGGAGAAAAAGGAGAGAAGAAAGAGAAGTAATAGAGAATGACAGATATCAACAACCTTGGATCCATCAACGTCTTCATCAGATTAGTCCAAGTTCTTCCGTGATGGGTGTACATCCAACCAGGGCTTCTGTGGTAGATGGGCCGAAGAGGTTGCCAATCCTTTTATACCTTTTGGGTCTGGGGTGACATTCTCAGTTCACAAAAGGAGACTGTGCTAATTTGCACAAGGCCCTTCCAGTGTAATGCCTCTCACAGGCTCTTCCATGGCACAACTGCAGTGGTGTGGAGGAAGAAAAGAAACAATTCCACTAATGTAGAACTTATCAACTCCCACTGATAAAGCATCTGCCAGGAACAGTTCTGGACAGTAGCTCCAGAAAGGAAGTGGCTGAGAACCATCTAGGGTCATTGAAAGCCATTGCCTTGTCTATTCATGCCAGGTATTGCCGCACATTGTTTGAGACAATAGAAAGCTGGGCTCTGTGAGAGACTAAATCTTGTCTCCCTTGTACCTGTAAATCAATAAAGATAAAATCACCTTTGCTCACCAGACAGCTGCTCTCNACAGTATGAGACCCTCTGGAGTGTGCAACAAAGATCATCTCTACCCATCAGCTACTCTGGAAAAGGCTTCTGGACTATGTAACAGAGTCACCACTCGACCTCATTAGCCCCGTATGTCTATGTAGTGTATGGACAGTGTAAAGGCCAAAGGAGGGGGCAGAGTCCCATTTCACCACCAGACCCCTGCAAGCACACAGGAAGGCCCCATTCATGACTTAATCTCACAACATGGGAATGTTTAAAAAGAATATGTTTGATGTCAGAGTGTGTCTAGTCTTTTCAGGATTCAAAGAGTTTTTCTTAGCTGGTTTTGCTTTTCATGGGAGGATGAGTGTGCTGGTTTGAGGCTAATTGGAATATTTTAATGAAAAATATTAGATTATAGGCTGTGAAAATAAAACAATGCTGATGTCCGCTTCATTCCTAGGCTTGCTGAGATGTATAAAAACAAGGACACAAATATAGATAAGACAGAGAGTGTCTCTCTCTGGGAGCTGGTGTGTCTTCTGGGCTTCTGCTGTGTAACCCAACTAATCACTCTGCTTCTTACCCCCTTGTCAATCCTCCAAACTCACCTTGCATGTAAGGCAGACCTTGGGATAAAGTAGAGGGATGAAAAGAAGGGGGAAGGGTGGAGTCCTGGGGACTCTGATTTCTGGGAGGAGTATTGTGTTTCTGTATTACCTTTAACTTGTATATTTCTGTAAATATTCATGTATATTGTGTGTATATGTGCTTGTATATTGTGCTAAGCTGTAAATATAGCTTCATTCCTTAACTTCCAGCTGGCTGAGTCTAGTCTGGGTGGTTTTCATAGAGTGGAGGGGCGGGTAACTCCCAATTCATCACAATGAGGAAGGCAGAAGGAGGAGGGGAGACTTGATCAAATATACATTATGTCTAAAGTCTTTAAAATTATAAGCAATGGACAAACAAAAGACACTAAATTCTGAATGTCTTGAAGACAGGATACCTTCTGCTCTTCTCTGTCCAAACTAGAGATAATAAAGTAGAGATATGTAATAAAGGAAACATCTGGGTTAGAAAATAAAATTCCCAAATTAGATCACCACAAATCAGTAGTTAATGAAATGCTAGGCTCTCCTCAGCACTGGAACAAATTATTCATTTCCAGCTAAAATTGTGAGGTAATCTCTTCTCATCTGAATTGAATGTTTTGTAACGGTTACTTGTTTTATTTGCATGCATTTTCTATTTCTATGTAAACTTCTAGCCTAGATTGAATTAAATAGTAAATAGATTTCACAGTGTCCTTCGTCGGAGTTCACTGAAACAATTATAGATTATAAGATTCGATTTTAAGAGAACATATGCAGGACTCAAATGTTAATGTTTATGTAATTGTACATGTCTCATAAATTTTATATTGTGGCCCTGAGAGTGTATATGCTAGTTCCTTACCTGTCTCTGTTTAGCAAGCTGCATCTGCCATGAAAATACCTACTCTTTACCACCTAGAAACTTCTCGAACCACAGTGCACTATCTTACATGAACAGGAATATTTTCAGTTTGGAATCAATGTACCAAACCAACTTTAATTGCCCCATTTGGTTCAAATGAACCAAACAAACTATTCCAAACAACATGATTAGACATAGATTGTTTAGGCATGAGTGTGAGAGAAAACAACTGAGTAGTTGGTATTAATGGCATAAGTGGAGTTAAAATTAACCAATAATTTTTAAAAGGGAAAACAAAAAAATATCAGTAGCTGCTATCAAATATTTGCCCCAGATTCTTCTGAGAATCTGAGATGTGTACTTTGTTGATAATTTCATTGTGCTTATCTAGAATAACCAGTTCATTAAAAGTATGAATATTAGTAAGTAGCATATTAGTAAATTTACTATTAGCAGTGGTGCCTCACTTCTGTGCATTTTCATGGAATATTAAATTGATTAACCACAGAAACATTGACATAAAACTTCCAATTCATACCTCACTGCACAGAAAGAATATTTTTGCTTGACTTCAGTGAGTTGCAGAGGCAGTACAAGAATCATTGTATCACTCATACTACCTGAAACATCAAATACATCTCAGAAGGACACTGAATCTCTCCTTCATTTGTCTCTAAGGCAGGTAATCGGTATCAACCTTGGACCAAAATACTCATTTTCTGCCCCTCTGGACTAGGCAGTCAGTGAGTGACCAGATAAGACATTTAATGTCCAATGTTCCTGATCAAGATCTCTTGTTTACAAGAACAGTGCTGAAAGGACTATTATATGTGTGCAAATCGTAACAGCCATCCTGGCAGCGCATACTTGCAGGAAAATTTGCTTAGTTAGGGAACTGGTCTATTGTCCTTGTAATTAATAGCCACTTTAAAGATACTAAGGTAAGGTCTCCTTTTAGCCCAAAAGCATTTAACCCCAGATGCTACTAGGATGAAAGAGATGGTGCTGGCATCTGGAGAATTCCAAATGTGAATTAACTAGTGGTAGAGCAAATGGTTGTTTTCAGTTAGTTTGTTTGTTTTCTTTAAGATCTGGAGAAGTACTTCTGCAGGCTAAATGCAGCTGCAATGTGACAAGGCCTCGCAAATGTGAAATCTGTTAATAAGTAAATTAGCAAAGCACAAAAGAAGACTGTTCTGAAAACTGTTTGGTTTTTTTTTAAGTAGTGAAACAGTACAAATATTTTCCATACAAGCTGTTAAAATTTAGACTTTCTGCATATAATAATCCATTCCATATAGATAAGAATTTACTATATGCTTAGGCTTTTAAGATTTCATATCTTGAAAGCAAGTACTCTACAACTAGGCAAACACTCTGCCTGTGCCCCTGTTGGGCATATAACTATTAAGTAAGAAGATACAGAACCACCCATATGTATGCATAGGTACACATGTCACATGCCTTTCTTCTGTTTGTGGGTCCTAGACATATTTTGACTGCAAAAAGTCAAACTCATATTATTCTTTTTAGGATAAAAGAATAAGAGATTAAACTGATCTGTGGAATTAATTATCTAACTTAATATTTATACTTAATTACATTTATATTGTATTTTTTGCAATAGATGAAATGTCTTGACAAAAATGAATACCTACTCCATTAAATTATTTTTTCCTAATGCAGTGGTTTTTCACTTCTGCCTTGCAAGATCGGACCTCTTGTCAAGAGACTTTTACTGCAGAAAAGTTCTTTCAAGAAATTTAGGGGCAGGAAATGTTTGCTTGGGAAAGTGGCTGAAGGGCAGTTGTTTTGGTTGGATTTTTTTTGTTTGTTGTTTGGGGTTTTTTTGGTTGGTTGGTTGAGTTTTGGGTTTTGTTGTTTGCTTGTTGTTTTTTTTCCTCTACAAACCACTTTTGCATATTCTCATACTGCTACACATAGTCTTTCCAACCAAGATCAAGGGGTATTTCCTACTGTTTTGAGCTTGTATTAATTATTCTGTACATCCGTTCTTCCCAAACAGAGCACAGATGTGAGTGCTTGTACAAAAGCAAAAGTGGGGTGGCCTACTAGTATTTCAGATTTGCGCTTTCACTGTTTACAGAAGGAAGACTACTTCAGGCTTCTTCATAACTCTTCTTAAGATAAAGGCAATAGAGATCATGTTAAGATTGATTTTTTTTTTTTCCACCCTCCTGGAACTGTGACCTCTGAACTTTGAATTTTCCTTAAAATTATGTCATTCTCCAGTGAACAATAACACAGATTACTTTCACTGAACTGTTATAAAACTGCTTTCTAATCAACCCTACAATAATTGTGCTATAGATGATAAAAGCCTTCTCATAATGTCAGAGTCAAGTTAAACTGACTTGGTACACAAAGGAAATTAGCAGGAACATATGCCTTATGTAATTAGTTTTCCATAGATTGGATTTCAGCCACAATTCTATCATTTTCTTCATTTTGCTGAATCCCTGTTGACATCTCAATAACTTTCTTCCAACACAGACAGACACTTCGTCTGGCTTGCATGGAGGTGTTAATTGTTTTCATGGGAGTTGCTAGATAGAAAAGTGTGTTTATAGCTGACCACAAAAACAAATAAAAGGACATTTTCTTCAGAACCAGAGATATGTGAAAATCAATTTGTGTAGCACTGAGCCAAATTCACACAGCATGAAATGACTACTCAGCTGCAGAGAGATGTATTTCCCAGACCAGGAAGTAGCTTAGCAATGACAGCCTTCACCTTAATGGGGGCAGCTGAGATTGAGTTTCTCTTTTTGCTTGGTTTATGCCAGCACTTTCAGTTTAACTGACCTACAAGACACTGATTTCATGACTACAGGGCAAGCTGGTATTTCTTAGGTAAAAGGATTTCTCCTCATATTCCAGTTCCCTCTCTCTTCTCAGTTTCAAGCTTTTGTTAATTACACAAATAAAGGAAGAAGACAAGCTCTCTTAACATTTTACCAGGTAAAATATCCAATTGCAAAGAGATCTGCTCATCCTCCTTGAAAGTGTAAAGATTTTTCTGCCACATAACTGGCACTGAAATCTGAAGAAAAATGAAAGGCTGATCTGAAAAGCTCCTAATATTCAACACATCTGTAATTTACATTTTGCTAATTCCAGCATACAGACCTATGTGAATTTAAATTATTTAAGGCAGAAAGGCTGCTAAACAATCAAATTCAACATTTCCTACACTGTGTTCTACTGTTGGTTGAGATGATACTAAGCTGTATCTGTTGACCTGGCCAGCAGAGGAGAGGCATTGCTGTAGGTTCAGACAGAGCAGAACTATGTCAGGTGGCATGTACTCAAAGTAATTTGCTAGTTCACAGCACCACATTGAGTATCTGAAACAGCTCAGACACTTCTGACAGTGTTTTCCAGTATGGAAGTGAGTCATGATCCTGAAGCCCTATCAGTTTTCCTTTCAGTAAAAAGATTAAGAAAATGAGTTGTGCTTACAATTGAATAAATACCACATGGGTATTCGGGATTTTTCCTATTTTCAGTAGCAAAAGAAGTCATGACAGACTTTTTCTTTTTTAGACAAACACTTCACAGTTTAGATTATAAACCCAAACCTCACATCTATATAATGAAAGACATCTTGAACTGAGTAACAAGAAAAATTTCAGTAAATGTCTTGGACTTGAACTTGGTGAAGAGTTAGGAGTTAGGTTTCTCTTACTACTTCCATGTTTCCTATCAGTTTTGGCAGAACCAGCTTTAGAAAGACCACAAAACATTTCTGTTTTTCCTTTTCAGATTATTTCTGCCACTGGATTCAGTCTGAACAAAGCAATTATAATTTACTGAATGAGAAGCAGCACTGGAGACAACTTTTTTATTGAAAAGCCCCTTCCCTGTGCATCAAAACTCACTTTCAAAAGCGATCAAGGAACAAAATAGTCTGATACTATCTGAATAATGAGAACTGACCAGCCAACACTGCTCTGCTAATAATCTCACTTCTAAAACTGAATTTCAGGAATTCCTCCTCCACTTTTGCTATGCAGAAAACAAACCTTATATCAGTTTTATTTTTTTTCCTAACTGACTCGGTTCTATTTTACCTGTGAATAAAATATAAAGAGCATCAGTATAGCCGGAGAAATATTTTACTTTGTGCTCTAGGGCACATGTTCATTTCCTCTCAGTTACCTGCATAAATTTAAAACACATGTTGAAAAAGTCAAGAGTAAGCAACTGGGAAATTGTTTCAAACTTTTCAGTATGAGTGACGCTGACTGAATCATGGGTTTTGTTTAATGTGCTACTTGAACCAATAATATTAATTAATTTGTGAATAATAAAACCATCACAGTATTCCCCTGAATATGAAAAGTATACAACAATAATTTCTTCTTTTTCTCCTATTGAAAAACCTGGAGATGATCCAAAAATCTCGAAGTATAATGTCCTATCACTAAAAACTTAGACAATGCAAAAAAGCATAACTGATTCAGAGTATTTAACTCTTACTATGCCGAGAGGGAACATACTTATTTCTGTCCTCTTCCCTGTCTCCTGCCTAGAACTTTTTGGCTGGTTGAACATTTTCTGCTTTTCTGAAACTTGTCTCAGTCTTCCTAAGCATGATTTAGAGCAGATGCTGTATGTATATAAACAAGAGGGGCATCTGAGGTTCTTCCTCAGGCTCTGAGAAGTGTTTTTTAAAATGACACAAGAATCAGGTGGAGAGCTTAATCTGATGAGCACATCTGAAAATTAGAGTCACAGAATCATAGAATAACATAATGGTTTGGGTTGGAAGAGTCTGTAAAGTCCTTTAAAGATCATCTAGTCCAAACTCATTGACATGAATTGAAGCATCTTTCACTGAATCAACCTGACCTGAGATACTTCCAATGATGGGGCATCCACAACTTTTCTGAGGAATTTATTCCTGTGTCACAACACTCTCATCATGAAAAATGTCTTCCTTACATCAAATTTAAACCTACCCTTTTTCAGTTTAAAACCATTGCCTCTTGTCCTGTCACTACTGGCCCTGGTAAAAAAAAAAAAAAAAAATTTAAAAAAAAATCTCCATTTTTCTTATATCCTCCTTGATATACTGTAAGGCTGCAATAAGATATCCCTGGAGCCTTCTCTTCTCCACGCTGAACAAACCTAACTCTCAGCCTTTTCTCACAGGAGACATGTTCTAGCCCTGTTCTCATTTTTGTGTCCCACGTTTGGACCCACTCAAACAGGTCCATGTCTGTCTCGTTCTGGGGACCCCAAAGCTGGATGGATTATGCCAGCTAGGGTCTCACCAGAGTGGAGTAGAGGAGGATAATCACTTCCTTTGACCTGCTGGGCACATTTCTCTTGATGTAGCCCAGGGTACAGCTGTTTTCTGGGTTGTGAGTGCACATTGCAGGCTCATGTCCAATTGTTTGCTCACTAGTATTCCCAAGACATTCTCCACAGGGCTGCTCTCAATCCTTTCATCCTCCAGTCTGTATTGATACTGGATATTACCCTCACTCAAGTGCAGAACCTTGCACTTGGCTTTGTTGGAATTCATGATCCTATCACAGACCCACTCCTCAAGTCTGTCAAACTCCTTCTGGACAGACTCCGGTCCCTCAGACATGTCAACTACACCACTCAGGTTGGTGTCATCTGCAAATCTGCTGATACTACACTCATTCTTACTATGCCATTGATTTAAAAAATGAATAGTATTGGTTCTACTACAAACCCTTGAAGGACAGTATTCCTTACTGATTTGTACTTGGACACTGAGACATTTGCTGCTGTAAGTCTTTGAATGTAGTCATCCAGCCAGTTTCTTATCTAACACTCAATCCATCAGACATATATCTCTCTAACTTAGTGGCCAGAATGTTGTATGGAATGGTATAAAAGGCCTTACAGTAAGTCTAGCTGGATTAATTCTGTAGCTGTTTCCTTGCCCAGTGATGCTGTCACTACATCATAGAAGGCTACTAGATCAGTGAGGCACTACTTGCCCTTTGTGAAGTGATGTACTTCTAGTGCTTATTAACAGTAATAGTGAATATGCTTACAAGAACAAACCATGTAAGAATACTACATTGTTTTTCTGAAACTTACTATTCCAAGACAGAGAGAGCATTTTAAATAAACACACTGCTTCATATCAAAATGCTAGAGATAATTAATAATACATTATATCTGTTTCCTTTACACTGCCTTTTGAAATAAATTCCTGCATTTCAAAATTATTTTTGTGACTGAAATGTATTTCAGATTTGGAAGGTGATAAATTAAAAGCAGCAAAAACTCTTTAACCTTAGAGAAGAGGTCAGGAAATCAGGGATGAAACTAGTGTCTTGTCAGGCCATCTTAGGAAATCCACATCCTGCAGTTATCATCCTGCAAGTTTTATACACGTGTTATCCTTCTAAATAAGGCTGTGCTAAATGCTGTAAATAAACACTGTAGGATCATAATTTGTATATGTAAGACTCATCTTGTCAGATTGTCAAATATATGCGCTTTCGACTGTCGTGGTAGGCCTAAACAGGCCAAATTAGGCTTCTACATGTCCTGGCTTGCCCAGGCATGTTTTTCTGCTCTCCCTCCTGTTTTGGGGAGAGCAAC
>WBNM01007903.1:12222-61131 GCA_013399055.1 Ramphastos sulfuratus
AGTTTAGTTAATGTATATATTTAATAGTTATTTCCAGATCCTGTTATAACCTGTATATAGTTTCCATGACATTGCAAAGAGCCTGTTATTATTATTAAATGGTGGTTGGGGTGGTGCAAGTTCCGAATATTTAATATTAATAAACTATATATTAATATTTTTTAAATATCGTCTCGCAGTAGTTAATTACCCCTTCCGCAGCATTGACGTAACACATGTACATTTTACATCCTCATAGTAACATTCCATATAGATTGATGGTTTGCATCATCTTGAGCCAACCCTTAAGCCTGTGTACACAGATTTATATCAGAATCCCTGCACAGATTTAATCTATGTTTACAGAGTTTCCTGAGAGACTCTTTTGAGTATCTCCTATGAGAACAATTGTCCTGTCTACTTCTCCTCATTGAAATAGTGAAACTGGGGAGTCTGAAAAGGTCATGGAATATGTCTGAAATTTTATTCGAACTTTGGAGGTTTTCCATATCATTTCACTTTCCTTTGATACATAACAAGTTTAATGATTGTCTTCTTTTACAGACAGATGCATCACTGTGAACTTCCAATAGCATTTTAATATGTGATTTTGATAAAGTGGTGGTTGCTGCTTTTGAATTAAAGTGGCTAGATGCTAATAGGCTGTGTTTTAAAACAAACATTTATCTTTGATTTCCTAAAACAGAAAAAGTACATGCCCTGCACTGGACAGAGTATAAATCAGTGTTGCAGAATGTTTCTTGCCTTTGTGGATATAAAATGGAAATTTCAGTCTGAATTTTTTATGATATCTCATTTGTTTTATACACGTAGAATTTTAAGATACTGCCTTAAATGTATTTATCTTCTAAATTTTACAAGGCTTTTGTTTCAAAATAGTTACTGGGAAGGAAAAATTAGGAAGTAAATACAAAGTATCTCATTTAGATTTTCCCTATCTAAATGTAGGTATATAATATTAATATACCTATATACTGAATTGTATAAATAATCTTTTCTATACAGAAAATTGCTTGAAACACATATACTACATTTGCAGTATGATTCAGTTCTGGTGAGTGCTTTATTTGTTTGCTTTTAAAGTTAATGTTCTTTAAACAATTAAATGTACTTCTTTAGACTGGTGAGCTTTTTTAAAGACTAAATAAATACAATAGCTTCCCTCCTAATGGTCTGGAGTCTCCAGGGATTTTTAAATATATCATACGCTCTTGCTAAAGTAACAAAATCCATTTCCTTGATTGATAAAATGCGACTCACAGTAAAATATTTTTGTCTTGTGTTCAGCTGCAATATTATGTGTTTTCTTGTCCTGTCACTGAGCATCACTGAGAAAAGCCTAGCTCTGACTACTCTGCTTTTCATAGTAAAACCAAATATTTCTGATACTGACTATTTTTTACTCCATATTTTGGAAGGTAATTTTCTGTAAGTCTGTTGATCTCTTTGACCATAAAATGTACATGCTAAAATGAAGGTAAACTACAAGTCCTGTTGATGTGAAGCTAGGTGATCTGCCCACTACAAAATTCAGTTGCATAATATGGTTTTAAGGTTTAGAGGAGATATATTACCACCAGAAGTAAACAGAGATATCACAATGATTCAACTTGTAACAGACTCCTTACAACTGTCACATTCATTTTTTCCACAAAAGCTAAACAGCACATCTGAACTAACCTGGCAGTAACCCTCTAATCCATTTATTTTCTATAGATTAAATCCATTTGAAGAAATGTCATATTTATTAATTTACATTGCTACATATTAAAGGCTAGATTCAAAAAGTATTTTGAGATAGACGAATATTACCCTCATAGATTACTTTCCTTGAGAGTAGTATATATGCAATTGAACAGGACACATTTAGAGAAGAAATAAGACAGAAATTAATAGGTTAGTCTGCAGTTTATGTAAGATGGTGTGAACTGTGTAGTAAAATTTTAAAATCTTCACATTTAGGGACTGAGGCTATGTTCTGTAATTCATGTGCAAAGTGTGTTGTTTCAGTTGGTAGGAGATTTCCTGTACAGCTTATATATAAATAATCAAGGAAAAAATACAGGAAGGAAGGGTCATTGTCTTTCTTTCCTGTGTGTTTTCTAACAGACCTTACAATTCATCACGAGATGAGGAAAAGACAGCAGCCAGCCTACCAAACATTTAAAAATGTAAGGACTCAGAGAACTAATGACCCAGGTCAGATAAAAAGTCTCTTCCTCTATCCGAGAGGAAGGCTATCAGATTGGTGTACAACGATGCATGCTAGAGCAGTCTGAAGAATTTGGGTGTACCTTCCTTTCCAACACAGCGTGGGCAGACAGTAATGTGAAATGCATAGATATGGAATTGTTTTTAAGGCTCTGTTTTTCACTGTGCTTTGTTCTTATAGCTAAGATGAAAAACACAAAGACACATAGGAAATAGGAATAGAAAGAAATTCAAGATGTTGTTTGTTCCAACATCTGTAGGTAGTGTCATTCTCACCAGAATCTGTTTAACATGTTTGTTTATACGTAGTTTTATTGGAGAAGATTCTACACATTTACTGGATAAATTGTTTCACAGACTTATGACTGTTGGCAACAAGAATGTTTTTGCTCGTCTCAATTAATCTCACTTTATGCAACACAGACCTGCTATTTCTTGTAGGCACCAGCATATAAAATGTTTTGGTGTTTGTATTTTTTTTTTTATTCCCCTCTGTATTTAATTGATACATTGAAGACAGGTTCCCCTCAGTTTTCTGGCTTTCTAGGCTAAGCCACACCTGCTGGGTCACTCCCCTGAAGCCCCTTTTTTTTCCCAAAATCTAATCATTGACTGTGTTTATCCTGGTCTCTGTCCAATTGGTTCACATACTTTTTTTAATTTATAGTATACCAAATAGCACTTAGTGCTCCAGCTGAGGCTTCAACATCTTCGAAAAGAGTTGAAGGACCACTTAATGTGTTGTGCAGACAATATGCCTCCTAGAGTGCCTTTTTTACAAAACTATTGGCTTACATTCAGCTTGCACTCCACAATAAGCACAGATCTGATTTTCTTTTGTTGTTGCTGTTCTAAAAATGCTTCTTCTTAGCCAACCTTTCATTGCCCTATGTTTGTGAAAATAGAAGTTGCTAGTAAATCACTTGCCTGAAGAAAGCTGCCACTGGTTTCCAAAGGAAACCTGGGAACTGCTGTGCAGACTAAGAAAACCAAGGCTGACTCAAATATTGAGCAAATCAGGCTTTTCTAGACTGGGAGAAGTAAATGTCTGAGATCCAGTGTCTTGAAGGATGCCATTCTCAAACTCCAGAGAAGAGAGTCCACACAGGCCCTCTGGAGCCACGGCAGGATTAGAACAAACATGACAACTGAAATTGTAAGTGAAAAGTAACAGAATTGATTCCTATACTGGGTAGATGTATAACATGTCAGGATAAAAAGCAGGTGAAGGGCTTTGGGTATGTTCCCCTTCTCTGGAGCTGCCCTTTCACCAGAAGTTGATTTTCAATTAATTTATTGGTGACAGATCCATTGGAAGAGGCTAAGGGAGATGTATCCCTCCTTTTCAGCCCCTCTTGCACCTAGACACATGCAGACACATGGAAGTTGGCATAGGACACATTTTTTTGCATAGATGACAAACACTCCCCCATTTACAGTTGCTTCCTAGCCATCCTGTGGCCCTGTCACCAACCCTCTCCCTCCCATTAGCACCTGTGGCTGAAGTTATTGCTTACTAAATGCAATTCTGACAACCTGTCCTTCAGAGGGGTAAAGCATGTAATTTAAGAAATCATCTTCCCTGCATCATGTCAGTTTTTGTAATGATAATCATGGCCAATGAAGTATCCAAACATGCAGTTCTGTTACTAACATTTTAATCTCCTTCCCATTATAATTTCTTCCCCCTCCCACCCCACCTCATCTAGATGTAATAGCTTCACAGTGAAACTGGAATCTCTGTGAAGCAGATAGGCAGAGGTGAACTTACAAGCCACTGAAGAGCAAGTTTACTGTGTAATGTATGTGTAATAGCATTTTTGAAATATCAATTAAAGTGGGGAGGAGGAACAGATTGTAGCCAAATGGCGAAGGCTGCAACTGGTAATGGAAGAATTATTTACATGCATTTAAGAGAAAGTGCTGAAGTGCTGAAGAGTTTTACAATCTGTTTTATAAAGTACTTGACAATGTCCTTCCAGTATAAACCTGGCCAGAATAATTACTAAATTCTTTGGCTGTTCTCAGCAAGTTAAAATAAAAGTTCTTCCTTTCTCTGTATGAAGAGTTGTGATTTCTGCCCCTTCAGAGGGAATGAACTCATTCTTCTCCTGCTCATTCCATCATATGACCTCCTCCAAGCAGCTGAAAGCCAAATAAAATGCAAGTGTTCTCTGCTTGTACTTCTTTTTCCCAGAGCCTGAAAGAGCTGTTAGGTCCTTTCTCTCCTGCTTCATATTTGTAATGAGCCTCTGCCAAAGTGCAGGTCAGAAATTTGCCCAAGTTCTTCTCTTTGACTTAATCCTTCTGACAGGCACAGGTCCAACCCTTCATGAAGATCCTCATTAAGTATGTCTGCCTCATTTCAGTCAGGTGAACGTTGTCATGTTGATGAAATATCCCAGAGGAACTGCTCATGCACGACTTTATTATTTACACTGAAATACTCAATCTACTAGTCTTGGCAGTGACAAGTGGTGGCTCTCTGAAACTCCTCATTCACCAAATGGGCTGCAGCAGATACAGCAGCATTTCAACCATCTTCCTTTGGAAAAAAAAGAACACTGACAACTCAGTCAATAAACAGCTATGAAGCATCTGAGCATATATCCTGCTTTTATTGCTCCATTAATGTCATGTCTGTAAAGATGCTTATGTTTTAATAAATAGCCTGCAAGAAATTGTAGAAAAAAATCTGACTACCAAACCCATGAACAAACTTCTGAATCAGATTTTGGACTGTTTTGGACAGTTTTGGACTGTTCTTTCAGATTGTGGTCCTTACTTTTGCAAATGTTTCAGAAGATCTGGGCAATCAACACATGATATGTAGCATTGTCTGTGAAATCCTTGATGACTGCAGAAATACCACATCAGAAATGCCCTCTCTAACTTGGCAGAAAGCTACGTAGTACACTAGGACAGTTTATCCAAAACCAAGGGGTGGTGTGCTCACACATCTTAATTTTTCAGCTAGTTGTTCATGTTGGTATGAAAGAGGGAAGCCTTGTAGTTTTATCTGAAGCATCACTTTGAGGGATGGTCAAAGCTAATGGCCAGGTGTAAGATTTTATTTTTCCAGAGTATGACTAAGGATCATGTTTTAAAGCCTCTTTTGTAAACAGTGTCAGAAACTTACAGGTATACAGCAGGTACAGAATTTCAAAAGGATTACTACATGTTTGTTTTTTTTTTTTCAGTTGTGGAGGTGACAGAAATTAAATTTTCTGATTTCCTAGAATTTTCTGGTTAAATACTTTTAACATACCTATTTCTTCAGGAAACAAAGTTTTCTCCAAAATACTGGTGTGTAATCCTATAGGAATAAACTGTATTTGTTCTAAGCAGTCGAATCCTTAGATTACCTCTCTTCTGCCTTCCCATCCCCCACCAACAGGATAACACTACATGTCCTCTGCCATAATTTTCAAAAGCTAGTAATTACACCTTGTTATGTTATTAACTTCTTAATACACCTGGGCAAAGATATATTTGGTCAAGGGCAAGACTTTCCCAAGCATGCAAAAGAGTAACTTCCCTTCAAATACTAGGGAAATAAAATCTAGACATAACTAAGATCTAGGATACAGCAGAGCCAGGCAAAATCAGATCCTTCTTTCTCATTGCTAAAGGTCCCTTCATCTTGACTGAATGTTAGAGGACATGGTTTATTTCTTTTTCTAGATTTCCTGCCTATTAAGACTCCCTCATTAGTGAGAGAAACCTACTGAGCAATGAAACTACTCCAAAAATGTGTGTTTACTGAAAAAAACTGGCCAACAAATCATGGGCAGGAACTGCAGGGTGGCCTTCTACACTAGCTCTGCCCTTCCCAGTAGGGAAGATCAGTAAGCTGCTTTGTCATTCTGCTAACAAAACCCAGGTGAACTCTATCTTTTTATAAATCTGACACTGGTTACCTACACAAAAGGGCCTCAAGCATCCCAGAGGTGGGTGTTTTTTTGCATTTATTAAAGAGAACAGCAGAAATACGGTCAGAATGGAACATACTTTGATTCACAGCTTTCTGTCATGCTATTCCCAGCAAAGTCATGAACAGTAGTTTTAAAAGGGAGTATCTGCATCTTCTACAAACCTCACTACTGTCTAACCTCAAGACACCTTCCAAGAAAGAAACATACTTTTATATTTAAAAATTAAACAAGCCTGACTAACTATCCAGTAAAGTGAAGATGAGTCTTCTTGATCAAAGGAAATGCTGGATGCTGAAAATCCCAAGGCCTATATTTCTGTTTCTGCTGCAGGTCTTTTCCCAACTATTGTTATTTACACCCAGCAAGACCCTCCCAGGCATAATTTGAAGCACCATTATTTTATATACAGCACATTCAACAAAAACAAAAAGGTGACCCATGCACCAAAGTGGCTACTTTCATAAGGACAGCAAGGCTCTTGCAGTTAATCACAAATATTTCACTATATCTTCCATAAAAAATAGATACGGCAACACTGCCTCCTATTTTGAGGCTAGAAAGAGCAGTTCATAAATGCTTGGCAAGTATTTGATTTTTAAGGTGCAGAGTACTAGAGAACTATAAAGTAATGCATAGACTTTCCCTCCAGAGCAAAATAAACATTGTAAAGAAATTATGTAGCACATGTCGCTGCTGCAAAATAAGCAATTGTAGTATTTTGGAATTTTTTCCACATGAATATTGAATACTGTGTTCTTTAAGTGACCCCAGGGTGTTAGGGTAACTGAGACCACATTCCTTCACAAGTCATCACGGCACTTTATTAATAATTATGCTGCAATGTTTGGTAAGTTACAGTAATACTGGAATTCCCTGTCTCTTGTACACCCTCACAGTTAGATCATCAGTTTGACAGTCAAATACCCCAAATCCCAAACCAGCTCAGAAATATATGTCTTTCAGAAGACATTAAAATTACTTGGTCCCCAACCAGCTCTCTCTGGCTTATCAACAGCCAAAATTTCACAGCAGATGTGTCTGCTATTTAAGACTTCTGTTTGCCAAAGTGTTCTTCTGGCTGGGATCAACCCCCTGGGTGCTGTGCTAGGAAACTTGCCAAAGAGAGTGGGGCTTCTACTACATTTTGATCTTTCTGTCTTTTCCTTAGTTTTCATTTTAACTTGCTCTTCTCTCTTGAAAAAGGTCAAGGAAATGACAGTGAAGTTAAACAGTTATAACACATGATGTTCATGTGACATATTTACACAACAAATATATCTTCTCACGGGTTCAAAACTTCCCATACTCTAAATGTAATTATGTAGGAGAAGAAATGTGGAAGCAAAATTGTTTTCCATTAAGATAATCTGTTACACACCCAGTCACTAAATGTAGCAATAAAGAAAGCAGCTGCTGTAATAACCTGCCCAGTAGTTTTTTCTTTCTTAATTCTTTTTTCCTTTTGATTTGGTACTACTTCTACATTCTCTGCTAATTTTCCTTGCAAAGTATTTCCACATCAATATCCTCCACATGGTAGCAAAGTGGTTGCAGGCCTTTGCAAAAGAACAAAAGTGATTGATAGCGTGTTGTATAGCTAATCCAAAGCTTACTGAGGTTGATTCAGTTCTTTGTTTTGGCTTCTGTTGGTTCTGAGATCAGACTCCGTGGTAGTGCTTGAGAAATCTTAGAAGTTTATTTTAAATAGGAAAGAATGAACTGCAAGCCAAACAATTTGTTCAAAAGAGAGAGAGAGAAAAAAGATTATTCTTGTCTCCATACTGAGGACTGTGGAGTAACAGTTCTGTTCATCCTGTTGTTTTGTAAATAACTTCATTGCCAATATGAAGAATATAAAAAAATAAAGTAACATTCCCAAGAAGCAATACTAAAAACATGAAGAAATGTCATACCTTCTGAAGCAGTAAATACTGTGAAGTCTTGAACATATGATATTGATATTCTAGGATTTAAAATTTTGCCCTGTTTTGGTAATTTTCATTTAAGTAGCAATTCTGGGCACTCAAAAGCACATGCATTTTGAGAACTGAATTTCCATCGTGTGCTTAACTTATCCCAACATTCCTTACTGAAAGTGACAAGTGAGTTGGACTCCATTGCATATGCAACTCATCTCAGTGATTTTGATCTTCCTTTGCCTTATCTGGCCATATTTTCTGAGACCTGTTTCCCATTAAGTTGAGAACTCTGTCCTTTGGAACAGCTACTCGAGGGCTTGAGTGATTCAAAAGCAAATTCTTGTGTGTTAATGGACTCTTTTTTCTTCTTACGAAAACAGTGGAGCATCGATTTTCTTGTTCTATATCAGATTGGTGATATTGTATCTTGTCTGCAATATCAGCAAAAAGACAATGGGCAATCAGAGACACACGAACCCACTGAGAATTTTCCCCTGGTTCTGATCAACAGGAGTTTCTGTTCTTAATGTTATGGTCCATGGTCCTATGAATTTATTTTTAAATACTTTTAATCTGTTTGTTCTCAGATTCATTACAAGTCCCTTAGAGCTGTAACAAGAGGGAATAATTGCCTTAGTAACCTCTTACTGGAGGTTTCACATGTTTTATTTCAGTCTCAACTTATGTATCTATGCTAACAGGAAACAGGTCTGATCTCTGTATTTCCTCCACCTAAAAAGTCTAAAGAAACCACTTTAGACATTTACTGCAGTCTCACATGCCTTTGTATAATTGTATCTCTGTTATACACAAAATGTCATTACTAGAACTGAGAATAATATTTCAGCAAGGAAAATCTTATTTATTTACCCAGTGACACAAACTCATCTTGTGTCTTACCAGGTTTGTCTGGCGTTAGGCGAATGTTATTGTGAGTCAGTTCATTTCCCAGCCTGAACTTTCTCACTGTTTTGAGAGACATTTTAGCCATCCCAAGTTCTGTTTGATTTTGAATGATGTGTGTCACCGCTTCATTACATGAGCTTTGCCAGCTCTGAAAGGCAAGCAAACAAAATTGTAGGATTCCTAAGGCTCTCTGTTGTTAATTATCATGTATCACTTTTCTCCTCGGGAAAATAATGTTTAAATTGTATCACATTTCTTTAAATTTTGATTTTTTTTTTTTNGGTGGTGATTTGCTAGTTCAATAAAATAATTCTGCCACAGGGAAGTCATACCTAATGTCAGATTAGTGTCAAAGCCTCCCTGTGATACTTCTGCCTTGACTTTTCTTGAGGCTGCCTTTTACAGAGGGATGGCAGGTTCTCATGGCTCTAACCAGCAGCCTACCTCCTACTTCTAGCTACTCATTTTTTGAACAATGCTTCCTCACCCTGCCTATAGTAACTCAGACACAGCAACACACAAATCCTATGGAGTAGGAATTGCACTGACAAGGTAAAGTGTATGCTGAGTGTAGGACATCTCTCATATATGCCCTACTAGCAGGTCCCCTTTGTGCAGGTATCTTTTGGGTATACTCAGATATCTCCATTTCGAAATACAACAGCTGCTTCTTGTTCAAAGTTTAACAGTCTCTAATGTGTATCCTAATAAATGCAATGATGTCATCACTGTCAACAAATTGATGCAAAAATTATTTCCTGAGGATTATAAATATCAAAAGTTGTTGCAGGAATCTTCATCTGTTTAGGTTTATCAGGGTGAAAGGCAAACAATTCATTAAGGACACAGAGTGTAACAAAACCAACCACAGTTACTGAGTAATACTACCATAACAAGCTGCAACCATTTCTATTCCTAACCCAAGCTTGGAAGAAAACACCAGAGTCTGAAGAGGACCATTACCACATTAATATTTAACAGCTATCCAAGTAGATATTTATTGTTTATAATAATATCTCCTCACTACCCTTTAAGAATGTATTTCACTTTAGCATATATTTGTACACATGCTATGCATATGTTCAGAAAAAATAAACACGTCTTGTTTGAAGCCAAAATTTAAGGTGGAGTTCCTTGCAATATTAAAGCTGTCATTGCTGAGTGTTAATATTTGAAATCAACAATCAACAGTATTCAATAGCTATTGAAACTACACCAAATATTCTTGAAAGTTGCCATGCTGAGTTAAAGAACATACTGAAATTATTATCCAAAAATTTTAACCGTGATTAGCTACATGAAAAGAAAACTCTATCTCAAAAGTGAACCATAGGTTTCATGCAGAGTTCATGGATAATGTAATAAAGTTCTTCATCTTCTTATATCTCCTTTTATGCATCAGATTAGGTTAGAGTAAAGATTTCGTCCAGCTTTGACATTCACCATTATTTTGCTTTCCAAAACTGAATTCCACAGCTGTCAGGAAAATACTGTGCATTCATCAAAGGTCTGACTTTTAGAGGTAATGGATCCAGTGAAACACAAAATTGAGGTCCACACAGCACCGCATGGTGCTGGTTATGCACTTTAGCAGAGCTGAACTTTCATTCCAAGTCACGTCTATCAAGTCATTATATTGGGAGCATGCCTGGATAAACACACATTTTTAATCATTTGAGACCACAAAGCCCCACACACCAAACGTGAGAATCAGTCTGTTGCCTCCCACCCCAAATCCTTGCCCCAGCGTCTGTATCTCCCCATTTGTGGTGTAATGTCCCCACCTCTCTCCTCTTCCTTGTAACATGACCTTCTCATCTGTCTGTTACAACCCACTGCAGCCACGGCAACCTATGCACTTGAGAGCTGTCTCCCTGTGCACTTGGCAAAATCCCTGAAATATTTGTCTCACAGGTTAGCATTTTAGTGGCTTAATATGCCCACAGTTTTTCAGTCTATGCACAGAATTGAATGTCTTCAGAGTTTGAACTCTTAGGCCTGTAGCATGATGCTTTTCTAATGTAGGCGCTGCTGGTTTACTGGTTAACTATTTTTTTTGTTTTGGTTTGGCTAGCTCTCTTTAGTGTTATGAGTGATGGAAAATCATAGCACGCCAATGACATAGTAACATTTTCCTCTACAGCAATGGACTTCTACATGATTTCCTGATGTGGAAGCAGTAATATTTTGTAACCAAAATGCTACCTGAAAAGCAAAAACTGCTATAAAGACCTATTTTAGAAGTTAAGAACCTTAATGTTCTCATAACTTTGTTCCTAGTCTTACAAAATATTACCTATAAACAGATCTAAATGGCAAGAGTGAAATAATTCTGTAAAATAATTTGATGCTAACATAATGACAACTGCAAAGAGAAGGACCATACCTGAAAGTGTGAATCCTATTGAATAAAGACATAGGCTAAACTCAAGATCTATATCTTTAGATATATCCAGTGTGATACTGAAACAATACAAACCCCAACATTTTCCAGTCTTCTCCTGACATGTTTTTAATTCTATTCTTTTGATTTAAATAACCAATAATCACTAAATAAAACTAGAGTAAAATTTGCACTGTTTTTTGAGACATTGCTGTGTCCAAAACCAAAAACTCACAAAACAAAGCATGATTATAGAGATGGAAAACAACAAATATGTAGCAAGTCAAAACAAATAACTTAAAGTCACAGGAGGAAAATGAAGGCAGGAAAATCCTCATGTACTTAATGCTTACCAAATCATATGTAAAGAACTGAGAGGCGATTGAACAACCATAACACACAAAAAAATAATGCAGCTGTGAGTACTAGAGAATACAAACCAAAAAAAGCCAACAATAACCTATGTAGAGAGTATAGTGTAATGGCTACTGAAATCAACAGACCAAACAATTACCTACTTGTACTATATATTGTTCAACATAATAAATGAGGAAAAAAATGATCTATTGAAATAGTCTGTAAAAATGGATATGTAAAAAAATGCATAGAAAAAAATATAAATTCACAGAGGAAAATAGTAGAGATATTACTGTCTTGTCAGTCTAATTGTTGAATAAATAAATATCTATCAGCAACATTCATTTATAAAGAATACACATCTGAAGATAAATCATATAGCTACAATGACATACAGAGGAAAATATCCACAAGTTTTAGGAGCAAGGTAATTCTGGGAACACAAAAAGGCATTCCTTCAAGTTAAAAGGAAAAAAAAAAAAAGGACAAAATGAGAAAAATTAAGTTGAGCTATCTTCAGTCTGGATGAGCAATTGAGTATGACTTTTTCAGAACTATAATCTTGGGTCCATATGTCTGAAATCTGTATAAGGTCAGTATCCAATATCTGAGTCTGTCATTGGATCAAGGTATCTCATTCCACTCTCAACAGCTGCCAGAAATATTTGTATATGATATGTTTTGCCTTGGGATTTTGTTTTGGTTTGTTTTACAGATTTGTAGGTGTTTATTATCATTTCCTCCTATGACTCCAGTCTGCTATGCTTGTACACCAGTGATGAGTGAACTCAAAACACTAGGACATTTTACCTGAATTGCCTATATCAAGTATTTTGCACATAATGAGCTCTTTTTGTAACACAAGCTGTTGCACCTCGTCCGTGCATGTTTCTGTCTCTAAACTGGTCAACAGCACATACAGCTGTTGTAGGTAGAGCCTGAGAGCTTTGCAGTTTGAAGCATTCAGAAACTGAGCCTTTGCTGGCTCTGTGAGGAGTGCAGGCTGTGAAATGCACTTGAAAATGATAAAACAAAGCATGAGCTCTTTGATCTACCTCAAAGGGACAGAGGATATCACAAACGTCTACATCATATGATGGGGATCCTACGGACAACCTGATGAATGTCTCATGAGCAGGTGCGGTGAGGACCTTCCAATAGCCCCTTACATGAGTCTCAGCTCTCTTACAGAAGTGGATTCCCTGACCCAGGGCTAGGAGCCATAGCTGAGATAACGCACAAAGAATCCCCATCTCTGATTTTGGATGCTCACTAATGACTTCATCTAAGTAGGTGATTCATAGCATCCTTCTTAAGAACTTGGTGGAACAAAAAGTTAGATCAATTTCAAAAGAGTATGGAACTGAACGTACTGGGGAAAAAAAACTGCTAAATGGACCACACTAGCAACTCTCCTGTTCTCTTTCCTGAGTAGTCTGACCATAGCCTGATTCCTTGTAGGGTACTGGTGTTCTCTGCACCTCCCGGGAAATCAGTGAGAGGCTTAGCTACAAGGACTGTTATGTATACAATAATAGAATACTTCAGGCTAGAAAGGCCTTTAAGACTGAGTCCAACTGTTAACCTCACACTGCTAAGGCCACCGCTAAACCATGTCCCTAAGCACTACATCTATGTGTTATTTTATATACCTCTAGGGATGGTGATTCCATCACTTAACTTGGCAGTTTTAGTGCTTTCAGTGAAGAAAGTTTTCCTAGTATCCAATTTAAACATTCCTTGATGCAACTTGAGGCCATTTCCTCGCATTGTATCACTTGATATTAGGGAGACCAACACCTACCTTACTACAATCTCCTTCCAGGGAGTTGTAGAGAGCAATAAGGTCTCCCCTCAGCCCACTCTTCTCTAGACTAAACAACTCCAGTTCCCTCAGCTGCTCCTCATAACACTTGTTATCTCGGCCTTTTATCAGCTTTGTTGACCTTCTCTGGACACACTCAAGCAACTCAATGTCTTTCTGGTAGTCAGGGGCCTAAAACCGGGCACAGCATTTGAGCTGCAGCCTCACCAATGCCAACTATGTTGGGGAAAATCACTTCTCTCATTCTGCTGGTCACACCAGTTCTGATACAAGCCAGGGTGCTGTTAGCCTTCCTGGCCATGTAAGCATGTTGTTGGCTTGTATTCAGATGGATGTCAACCAACGCCCCCAGGCCCTTTCCTGCCAGGCATCTTTCCAGCCACTCTTCCCCAAGCCTGTAGCATTGTGTGAGGTTGTTTTGACCCAAGTGCAGGGCTCAGCACATGGCCTTGTTAAGCCTCATACCACTGGCCTTCAGCCCATTGACCCAGACCGTCTAGATCTCTCCTTAGGACCTACTTACCTGCAAGCAGATCAACGCTCCTATCCAACTTGGTGTTGTCTGCAAACTTACTGAGGGTGTAGTTGATAACCTCATTCAGATCACTGATAAAGATGTTAAAGATAAATCCCCCCAGTAGTGAACCCTGGTGGACACCCCTTGTGACTGGTTGCCAGGCAGATTTAGCTCCATTCACTGCCAGCCCATTTTTTACCTAGCAAAGCATATACCCATTTAAGCCTTGAGTGCCACAGCCCAGTATTCCCCTTACCTTGGTAAGCAGGGTGTGGGGGGTTGTAATGCTGAGAGTTGTTAGAAATGAACTCACTCTAAATTTAAGTATTAAAAGTTTATTATAAAACAAAGGCAAACAGCGCTGGGTGCATAACAAAGTTGCTAGAGGCACACCACCAACAGTAGATAGCAGTGCTTATATAGGATAAGGATTAGACAATATTGCAACAGCTTTATACACATTCCTGAGTATTCTTTACATTCTCCCCCACCCCTTAGTTCATTTGATCAAATACTCCTCGTTTCAACATCTGGGCTTCTTTGTGATGTCAGTCAAGGGCCCCCTGGTTCCTCCTGGCACGCACTGCTGCACCTGATTATCTTATAGATTGAAATTTGAAACATCAAGGATGCTCCTGGTTCCTCTTGACATGCACTGCTGCACCCTGTTATCTTACAGATTGTGTCTTATGAAATTCTTATTGTGCGAAAGCCAAATACTCATATATTACAGTGTCAAATAATTCCCTTGGAGTAAATAAAGGCGAAATTACACCAAATGGATAATGAACTGGGTTTATTAGGATGAGCTGGAGCAGAGGGAAAATGGGAGGGAAACTGAGGGGAAAAAATATATATAACAAAGAGAAGAGATATCACCATTCCCCCAGCTTGAAAATTGTGGCATTGTCACAGGAGCAGTTTCAAGATTCTTGGCAGCGATGGTGGAGCAGGGCCTGCCACATAGCTTTTCTCTGGGACACAGGCAGCAGTGGGAACCGAATGGTGTGGGTCCAGTGATACAGGCTACCTGCCACAGAGCCCTCTGGGAACGCAGGTAGTGGCAGGAAAGCGTGGCTGTGCCATGTGGCCGCTGCCACTTGCTTAGGAGCGAGTCTGAGGGGAGCAGCAGTGACAGTGCAGCTTCTATCGGCCCCCTGCTTCCCTAGAAGTCCCCCTTTTGCTCTCAGCCCCTGCACAGCAGATGCAGGCCAGGGGCACAGCTCCCAGATCTGGGCAGAATACCATGTGCACCACTCCCTCTCAGTGGCACTGTTTGAGCCAATGAAAACACTTGGGGTCTCACACATGAGCAACCAGGAGACTGCTACAATAAATCACAGAGTGGAAGGAGTTGAAAGGGACCACTGGAGATCATCTAGTCCAGCCTCCCTGCTAACACAGGTACGCCTAGATCAGGTTACATAGCAGTCTAGTACTCTAAACATCCCTGTAACCATCTGCAGGATTGTCTCCAGTAGTTCCCTCTCCTTCTTGAACTAGACATAATACTCTCTGTGTGGCATTATCAGGGTGGAGTAGATAGGAAGAATTTCCCTCAACCTGCTGGCCGCACTCGTCTTAATGTACCCCAGTATGTTTCCTAACTGGTGGGAGAAGAAAATCCACCCACTTTTTGATGTTTGCTGACCACCTGCAGCTAAAGTGTATTACACAGCAGCTCTGATGAGACATAAATCTAACTCCAAGTGTGCAGTCTGTTCAGCATATTTGGCCATGACTAGAATTGCAGGAAATGTACAGCTCACCTGCAAGATGCTAAGCATTGTATCCAAAGTGTCCTGCATCTGGCCTTCTCCACACACAGAGTTAATCTACAGGTTCTCAGGTGGCCAAGGCTGTATCTGAGTAACACCACCCTGACTCGCTCAACTGGGAGTCTTTTGCCAACATACAGCTAGAGAATTATGGGCCCGAGAAAATGGAGGAAATAAGTTCTTGGGAAAATCGGGTCTTTCATGTGGTTTGCTAAATCTTACAAGGGAGTTAAAAGATTAACGCTCTGACTGGACTTTGCTTGTATTCTCAGTTTAATGTGTTTATATGTAAAACTTGTTTATAAATACTTATGCTCGCTCATACCAGTGGGGCCAACTTCCACTCCTACTCAACCTTCCTTATGTCATCTCGGAAATTCTGTCCTACCCACCCTCTATACTCAGAGTATATTCCTTGTAAATGCATATTATGCTTTGTGCATTTATGCTTTACATAGCACGGACTTGAGGCAGAGGTAGAGCTGCAGAAGAAATGCAGGCTTAGCTGCATCAAAACAAACAGGACTGTTTAAACACAGTCCTGAAAATCACCAAAACTGCAGACTGAAATGGGAGCAGCTGTTCTAAGGCAAAGTTTACAATTTGGTGGAGAGGGTGTCTGGAATTTAGTGAGGATTAGTTGGAATCGAGTTAAAACAATCATAATCTGTAGGAGAGGGAGCTTTTTTTCAGCTTGCAAGTAGCAGGAAAGAGGAAGATACTGAATTGGGAAAGCAACTGTAGCCTCAGCAAAGAAAGCAATGGCAAGTCAAAGAACAGCTTTTGTTATTTAAAAACTGCAGTGTGCGAGACCAAAGTGATTTCAGAAGGTCTTGTGTCTTCAGGTATTTGTGTGATTGTTTTAAGATAGTAACCTGTCTAGTAGAACTGACTGAAGGGAATATTACACAAAGAAGAATCTTAAGGACAATGGGGCCTTTGTAGGTAAGATCTCACAGGATGTGAAGCTTGGGTGACAAAGGGACTCCTCTCAGGAGGGTGTCTGAAACTTGGCAAATGAGAACAGAAATTACCAAATAAGGAAAAAGATGCCAAGAGTTCATCCAGAGGACAACTGTAGAAATTCCAGCAGGGGTCTCCGTGACCCCTCAATGATGACCAGAGGCTCCTAGAGAGATGCACCACACATGCATAATAAATCTGCAAAGGTAGTGATTAATTCTGGGAAATCTAATGTATATGCATGTGTTTAAGAAATAAAAAGCTGTTACTTTGTCTTGTTGGTGTGCAAGATCTGAGGCATGAGTCTCCTCGCAAACAAAGTTGTACAGCTTTGTAATAAGTAATGTCTGCCTGCAGGATTCTTGATTTGAAGATTCTGGATTTGTGGTTGGAAATATGTATTAAGACAGAACAGGAAAAAGGCACAGTGGGTTTGAGAAAGAACAGAGTAAAAAGGTGAATGAGATCACAATAAAGTAAAATTCAGTTTTGAAAAATCAAATGCCTTGAAAATCAAAATGTTTCCCACTTTGAGAACTAAAAAATATAGATCATCTTTATTTATCAATGCCATACCTGTTTCTTGGCTGCTTCATTGTCCTCTGTCATCCAGCTTGACTGTATCATCCCACGATGTTCTCATTAAAAGATTCAAACTCATTAGGCTTGAAATGAAAGTGGTATTCTTGAATAACTCTCCATTTGGAGAACTGAAAGCAAGCACCCTAGTGAGTGTTAAGAGGTGTTTGATACCTTTATGAGCTTACAGCATTTTCATTTCAATGAACTCAGTGAGCTTTTTCCTCAACTCAGTAAGTACTTTCAGACTCAGATGCTAATGATCCATGATAGCACCATGCATCACTCTGAAACTTTGTTAGGCCCACAGAAGAACTAAAGGTCATGAGAAACTAGAAATATAGATTAGCTGCCCTAGTGAGTTATATCCAAATAGAATAAAAATGCAGTCTTAAAAACATTTTTGTTTTGCTGTTTTGTAGAAAATTAATATAATTTGTCAAGAAAAAAATTATTTCTACATGTGCTTACATTGCATTCAGTCAGAAGCCACACAAAAAGGACATAATTCTCCCATTTCATGTAGTTTTCCTTATCTCTGCATAAGATATTTTTCATTTCAGGAAGAGGAAGCAAGAATGAGGGAAATGTTTGTATTGTAGAAATTAATAATAGAATATTAATTGTGAATTTTTTTTTTTAATTTATAAAATTCCCTAAGATTCTTT
The DNA here is from genome assembly GCA_013399055.1 of Ramphastos sulfuratus. Taxonomy (NCBI): domain Eukaryota; kingdom Metazoa; phylum Chordata; class Aves; order Piciformes; family Ramphastidae; genus Ramphastos; species Ramphastos sulfuratus. The sequence continues at coordinate 30,264 of WBNM01007903.1, forward strand.
TGTAAATGAGCTGTGAATGGGTTGCTCCTCATGGCGGAGAGTCAGGGCTGAAAAAAGGCATAGTTCTAAATCTTCCCCCCATTAAATACATTAATTTGAAAATTAAACTGGCCAACAGGCACTAGAATTCATTGTTTTGGCCAATGAATTCAAAGCTTCATGCTTTGTGTGACTACACAGGCAAGTTGAGGGGCAGCACAAGACACCTGACTTGGTGGTGCTAAGCTCCTAGTCCTCAAGGCATAGCTTTGCTAGGGCCAAACCCTCCATTGTTTGCTCATCCACTCAACTTCTGGACCCACAACAGGAGGAGGAGAGCAAGGGTCATACTAGTTTGACAGGATTTATGCCCTACCAGGACAGTTGGAAAAGCACAGCCTGGATACTTGTTCAGCAGTAGCCAAAACACTGCTGTGTTATCAACACCCAGCTACAGCACTGCAAAACATAGCACTAGAAAGATACTTTGAGGAGAATTAACTCCAGCTCAGCCAAACCTCTCTCCTTCTGCAGCACAGTTATTTCAAATTTATGTTAGCTTATTCTTTCAAAAACATTCCTAACCACTGCAGTGGTAGTTTTATCTCCAGATAAAATTAACTCAAGAGTGTCATTTTGACAGCACTTGAGCAGTTTTTTTTTTAGTTTTAAATGAAGCATGTAGATTCAAAACTAATTTAATTTTTTTTTTCACCATAGAAAGGAATTTAACAAGTTTCTGTTGCAACACTCCTTTCATCTCCAGCCAATTTGTTGTTTTAGGGTGTTTGTAGCCCCCATCTAATAGTAGTTTCATATTTTAAAAATCTCAAAAATCAGTAAGTCTTCACTTTGACATATCATATGAAAATTATTGCTTGTCTTTTCTTATAGTGCTAGAACATGATAAGGGGATATGGCTTTTTGTAATAGGACAAGGGGTAGTGGTTTTAAAGTAAAGTAAGCTTGATTTAGACTAGATATAAGGAAAACAAAAAGTTATAAAGAGAGTAGTGAAACACCAGAACAGGTTGATTCAGCAGGTAGTAGAAGTCCCATCCCTGGAAACATTCAAGGTCAGGTTGGGTAGAACTCAGAAGCAACTTGATCTACTTAAAGATGTCCCTGTTCACTGCAGTGAAGCTGGATTAGATGACTTTTAGATGTCCTTTCCAACATAAAAATATTCTATGATTCTATGATGAAATGGTTATTTAAACTTGCTTTTGCTTTAAAATAACTGAGTGATGTACCATGATAAGCTTCTGGGAGTCATATCATTGGCCACATGAGTAACAAGACCTCATAATAGGACTATTTTGTCTACAAATGACATTTCAAAATATTCCTGAAAAAATGTTATTCCTTCTAACACACTTACACTAACATTTAATTCTTCATTTAATATTTTGTTGTGTTTGAAGTGAAGCATTGCAAAATGGCTTGGAATTAACAATATTAATTAGTGGGTTTTATTATGATATCTTGCTAGTCCTTTATCTGTTTCACAACTTCCAAATCACTTTGTTGTGCAATCAAATAGCATGCTGATTCCACACATCTGCTGATTTATAGGCATATATTTGATTTTGTATACGGTTGTAGCACAACTGGATTGCCCTTGTGTGTAAAGCAAGCAATCTTTGGTGTTTCCACCTTCCCTGAATTGGAGTTTGAGGATCTTGATTTTGAACAACAATGAGAATCATTTCTACATTCAGAGCCTCCATTGTAAGTAAAAACCAAAACAACAACAAACCCCCAAACAAAAAAATAAACAACAACAAAGGCAAAACAAAACAAAACAAAAAAGAAAGAAAAAACAATAGCAAAATCCAATTACCATCGAACTTTTGGATACAGATATGATAATTTAGTTTGCCCATTCTCTGGCCCAAGGTTGGAAACTGCTGCTCTCCAACATCTCACTGGTATGTGCCAGAGATAATCCATCACATTTCTAGTGAATAAACAATAGTCTGATCATTGCTCTGTGCCTTGTAGAGTTATCCACAGCAGATAATAAAATTCAGATATGTTTACAAAGCATTAGCCTAACTGAGAACAAATGGTCAGCTGGTAATGACCACCCACAGCACGAGGCATTGAAGACAGATTTCTGTCAAGATTAGCTCATTTTAGCAAAAGTCCCAGGTTTAAGGTACTCATATGCCCTTCTTAAGTCTCAGATTTTTTTTTAAGGATGTTTCTTCAGTTTCCATAATTCAAACATATATTGTGACTCTACATCAACCTTGGGACTGTATTCTGATGTTTATTCAAGTTGGATTTTGTCTTACTCATCAGTTTCTAAGGTAAAGTTGGCTCAATCTGGACCTCTAAAATGAAGATATGGGCGGGCAGGTCTTGCTTTGTATGAGACGATCTTTCAAGAAAGCATCAAGTAGAAGATGTGGTTCTTCAACAGGTTGCACAGGTTTTCAGGAGTATCCTAATTTTGTTTACGTATTACTAAGGAAAGATCACCCCTTTTTTTCTTGTGAGTTGGCCAGACCTCACCAATAGCACTTCTGCAACCTCCAAATGCTCTTATGCCCCAAATTCCAGTGCACTGGATTGCTGTAACTATAACCAGCTCAGACATGAGTAACACACTCACCAACAGCTTTCTAGCCCATAAGCTTGAAGAAATGACTGCTTTGTCTAGTGGCACTGCAAATTTTGCACATTTTATTTAAATTATATAAAGGGCCATGGTAATTTATTGGCAAAGGTTTGGAGACTTTTTACTTCGGTCAATTGCATATCCAGGAGATTTCAAAGCAAAAATTAGTCAGCCCAAAAGAAATGTGCCAAAACTCAGTGTTGTTTTATACTTTAACTTTCTCAAAGTTTATTACTGAGAGTTGTTTATCTCACACTATAAATACGCCCTGAAAGTGGCATCACTGCCAACATGCCTGATTGGAAAGACCATGAATTGCATAAACCAAGAATTTACTAATGTTGTAATCTTCATCTTCTCATTCTTTGCTTGAGAAATAATCTTGTCATGCTGTACTGCCATATCTAAACAATGCAGCAGACTTTCCCACTTGATTTTCCTCAAAGAGTTGTGATTACAGAAAAGGTTGGGTGCTTTAAAATGTATAATACAAAATATATGGACTTAATCTGTTTGTTTTAAAAAGAATAGAAGAGGAAGGATTTTTATATAGAAAATGTTGACTAAGTTTGGGTATTAAACACCAGGTGAGCTTCTTAAACACAGTTAAATCTCCAGATCTGCGAAGTTGATGTGATACAGAGGTATCTAAGGGAAGGAGATGATTGCATTCACTGTCGAGTGGAATCAAAAGTCCATAATCAATAAATTCAGTGGTTCTTTCATGCAGAAGCAATCCAAACAAACTTTTGTAATGATTTGTAGCAGATGCAGTCAGTAGAGATGCATGAGATTCCTGGCTTTTAAAAAAGCTTAGTTACAAAATTGGGCACTATCAATTTTTACTTTATACTTACAATATTCAACAACACAGAATTTGAAGCTCCAGTCAGCTATAAATGGAATACTGTGAGCGGAATATTTCAATATTTAATACTGAAAGTCACTTAGGTAATTATCCAGTCTGCAGGGGGAAAAAAAAATAGAAAAGATGCATTCTGTAGTCCAGTCTTCCCATAGTCAAAAAAGAGTGTGAAATACTTCTCATATGTTTATTTTGCCTGGGTCTTTGACCATTACATTTCCTTGGACATACTTCTTGGTCTGTTCCTTCAGCAGTGATAAACACTCGAGCCTTCCACACCTTTTTCTCTTCAATGCGAATCACTAGAAAGACAAAATACCTTGAATTTGAATTCCAAGGAAGAAAGTAAAATCAAAGTCTGTGCATGAAACAGGCATATTTTATCTCTGACAAATAGTTGTGTGGAAATGACATTTCCATTTTTGAGATTTATATACTCATAGAGTATTGTAGATCTTTACTTAATTGGTTTTGCAACTTGCTTTTCTATCGGTCTTAAATCAGATCAAAGACTGTCTTATCTCTTTAATATGTTGTTTCCAGGCAAAATATGTTCTGGAAATCTGTACCTTTCTTCTTTATTTGTTTTACTGTCACTCAGAGAATAAAAATGTATATAAACAAGTCATCCATGAAATTCCGTGCATTGGTATCGTAACTCTGAGGTCTTTGAGTCTTCATATTTGAACAGTTCACAGCTCAGACATCTGACTTGATTGAGCACAGATGTCTATGATATCACTAAGCTCTTTGGAAGACAGGGTATATTATTGTAGTACTAATGTTTAATATGTTTCTGTTTAATATGTGCTCCCGAGACTAAATTCCCTGTGTCATTTGAGATGCTTTCTGCAGATAAGAACAAGTTAATACAGTTCTCCTAGCAGCTGCAGTCAGACTCAGCCCCAAAATCAAGTGAAATTAATATAATTAGATAGTTTGTTGCAGATGATAATAGTTTACATTAATTAAAAAATAGATCAAACAAATTCATGGAAGAGCTATTAAGTACAAAGCTCAGGAAATCCCTGATGGAAGTCAAAAGAGTATGCCCTATTCATTCCCTGTTCATACACCTTTTCCTATAAAGCTCTTAGTATCACTTATATAAACAGGAAAAATTAGATCATCTTTAGTCTGATTCATTATGACTGTTTATATATTCTTAACTCTACTTTGAAGAAAGCAATCACAACTCATAGAAAATATTTCATTTGTGTTAGTAAATTAATGTACCGTAGAATAATAGGATTGCTTTGGTTGAAAAAGACCTCTAAGATTGAGTTCGGTCACCAAACTAACACTATCATGGCTATTAAACCATGTCCTGAAGTGCTATGACTACATGATTTTTCAATGTCTGCAGGACAGTGACTCCACCACCTCCCTGGGCAGCCTTTTCCAATGCTTAAACACTCTTTTAATAAAGATTTTTTTTCCCTAATATCCAATCTAAATATCCCCTAGTGCAACCTGAGGCCATTTCTTCTAGTTTTATCACTTGATACTAGGGAAAAGAACCAACACCCACCTCAGCAGAACCTCCTTTCAGGTAGTTGTGGAGAGCAGTAAGGTCTCTCCTCAGCCTCCTCTCCTCCACACTAAACAATCCTACCTTCCTCAGAAGATACTCAGAAGACTTGTTCTCCAGGCCCTTCGCCAGTTTTCTTGCTCTTTTTTGGACACACTCCAGCAACTCAGTGTCCTTCTTGGAGTGAGAAGCCCAAAACTGAACATGGTATTCGAGATGCAGCCTCACCAGTGCTGAGTACAGAGGCACGATTACTTCCCTCATTCTGCTGGCCATGCTAGTTCTAATACAGCCCAGGATGCTGTTGGCCTTCTTGGCCACCTGAGCACACTTTTGGCTCCTGTTCAGTCAGCTGTCAACCAACACTCTCGGGTATTTTTCCTCCAGGTGAATTTCCAACCACATTTCCCCAGGTCTGTAGCACTGAATGGGGCCATTGTGACCCAGAGGTAGGACCTGGCACTTGTCTTTGTTAAACCTCGTACAATTGTCTTCACCCCACTGATCCAGCCTGTCCAGAGTCCTCTGCAGAGCCTTCCTACATTCAACCAAATTAACACTCCCACCCAGTTTGGTGTTATCTTCAAACTTACTGAGGAAACACTCAATGCCCTCATCCAAATCATTGATAAAGGTATCAAACAAATCTAGCCACAAAACTAAAACCTAGAGGACACTACTTATGACCAACTGCCAACTGGATTTAACTCCATTCGCCACCACTCTTTGGGCCTGGCCATCCAGTCACACTTATTTGCTTGGCAAAGCATTCACCCTCCCAAGCCATGAGCAGCCAGTTTCTCCAGGAGGATGCTGTGAGAGGTAGTGTCAAACACTTTATTAAAAGTTCAGGTAAACAAAACCCACAGCCTTTTCTTCATGCACTAGATGGGTCAGCTTCTCATACAAGGGGATCAGGTTTGTCAAACAGGACCTGCATTTCTTGAACCCATGCTGGCTGGGCCTAGTCACCTGGTTGCCCTACACATGCTGCATAATGGCACTCAGGATGATCTGCTCCATGACCTTCTCCAGCACCGATGTCAGACTGGCAGGTCTGTAACTCCCTAGGCCCTCCTTCTGGCCCTTCTTGTAGATGGGTGTCACATTTCCCAGTCTCAATATAGGTCTTCCATTCTAATGAAAACCTCACAAGGAATCAGAGGAGAGTGGAATACTCTACATCACATACTTTAAATACAAAAGGACTGTTGATAAAATCGGTAGTACTAAGTCTTTCAGATTTCAGTTAAAACTCATTTCAGTGCTGATGACCAATACTAATGGAGAAAAAAATAAAATCCCCGAATGTCACTCACTACAAGAGAGGTAATATGAGTGCATAATGGCATACAATTTGCAAATGCCAAAGAAGCAATATTTCTTGCATTGGGCAGTATCAGGTATACAAAAATATTCCTTTGACAATGTTCATAGCCAACGTACACAATGTTTATTCTGCTGAAATTCCACTCTGTCTTGCTCCCATGGTGTTTGGAAGGTTGCTTGCTTAGTGCTGTGAAAATATGAATGTCACTACAAAAATCACTCTCACTCTCTCTTTTTAAATTTTCTGTCACAGCTCCTCGTATGCCAGCACTTTCTGAATTAACAACAGAAAAGAGATCCAGAGTTTCCCATTAGGGAAACTAGGGAAGCACTCCTGAATTCTTCTCCCTCCCTCTCCTTCTGACCCCATTACCTGAACAGATGTGGACTTTATGCTTGGGTAGCCATATATATGCCTTGCTACATCCTGTGACCACAGTTTATATTAAATTCCTTCCTTATCTCCCTAATGTCCTTTCTAGCTTTATGTCACAATCTCCTTACAGAAAGAGAGTGTTGATTAACCAGTGCAATCAATCATTTATAATCCCCGTACAATCTAACAAATGCTGATGTGATCTATGTTGTTTCAAAATACACCTTAACAAATGCATTTAAATCAAAGCAGTTAATGGTAATCTACAAGATAACAGGTTTGAATATATTTTGATGTACAAAACTAATGACCATTAGATTTCTGTTCTGCAGAATCCAGGGAGTTTTCAAAAGTAATTAGCTTCCAGAAATTTAATAACCCAGCTGCAATTTATTTACGTTAACTAACCTCTCAGGCTTTTAATTTCAAAGTTCCTTGAAATCAGACCTTAAATATCTTCTGAAACTCCTGCCAAATAGTCACAGTTCCTTAAAATGATGCAATTATATATTTCAGTGTTCATAAAAAGTAGGAGCTCATTTATCCTTTCTCCTAATTGAAGAAGAGTCTGGAAATGCAAATTCTAGTGTTCACAAACTAGAAGGGCATGAAAAAGAGTTCAAAATATCTTCTCTTTAGAACTGATGATATTTAAGGGAATCTTGTGATTTGGGGAGTTTGACTCATATTCATGAATAGTTGGGATTAAGAAAATCACAGGTCTTGCTGGGGTTTGTACATTAACATTATATCTGTAAAATGAAAGTGCATTTTCAGTGTACACCAGCATAACATGCCCTGTTCAGGTAGGTAATAGGTATGAAGGTGTAAATGTTTTAGCTCAAACTAAAGAGTGGCATATGCGGTTTAGGTTTGAATTTTAATTCTAATGATACTTACAAAATCATTCAACAGTGTTAAGGAAAATGCAAGACAGTACAATACAACCACATTTTTCTCTTGACAGAGGTCAAGACTGAAGTAGCATATATTTATGAATCAGAATATCAAAACAGAACTTGGTTCTTTCATTTCTTCTAATGTTTTAGCACCACTCTTTTCATAACCCTCAGAGTGAAATTAATTACATTCTTCGTTGGTCCTTTTCCCTGAGATACACACAGATAGATACATGTAAATCAGGAAAAGAGATTAGTTCTATGGAAGGTACATTAAGAAGATGCAAGTTACATCTGTGCATTTACAGCTGGCTTGCAAGTAACTTTACTCTTTTTACCTCCTTTCCCAAATCAAGTTGCAGTCAGCAGAGATGTTTTCTTTCCAAGGATTCATATCCAGCACAGAGAGGATGAATCACAACACAAAGAAGCATTTCTCTCACCACCGACCACAGGGAAGGCTGGGTGCCTTCCTTACTTTCTTACAGCTAAAATTAATTGAGATGAAACATTTCTTCTCCCCATGAACCTCATGCAAATATACTAACATTTAAAAAATATATAAATCCAAAGATGTCTTCAGTGTGCCATACCATACATAGTAAATACACTAGTCCATAGCAGATATCCTGAACCTAGAGCTAATTATTCTTCCCCATACATTTTTTTATTCACTTTAGAAGTTACATAGTTAAACAGGTTTTGCATTTTATAGCTCAAAGCACAGTTTGTTTCTCAGTAATAAGTACAGATGTTTCTCATAAACAGAGTTACAGTAATTAAAGTTTGAGTGCAGATCAAATTTTTCTATGAAAGTAAAAGCAATTCACAATAATGGGTTGCATTCAAAAGTACTTCACTGTATTTTGAAAGGCTTCAGAGCTCCAGTCCAACAGCTGCTGCGGGTACAACCAGCTGGTTTAGGTCCAATGCACAGGGCATGGGTTTCTGAAGCTTCTCCCTCCAGCAGGAGGGAGAAGCATCTCTTGTGTTGCCTCTTAAGCTCTCTGCTTATCTGAGATTAGACTTGGAAGAATTGTTCAACACTGTTAAGTTTGAATGCTACTGGTTTTGTTTGGCATCCAAAGAAGTCTTGTGAGCTAAACATTGAACTGCTTTTTCAAAATACATGTTAGCTAAAAAAAAAGAAAAGAAAAAAAAAAAGCTTTGATTTTACCTTGTTTATATCCCCCAAAAGTTATTTCTAAAACATCACTACTCTTATTAATTCAGTTCCACAATTTTCACGAAAAACAGACTTGGTCTACCTCTTCCTCACATAAGTGCAACTTTCTGGCATAACTATCAATAGCTCAAATAAGCCCTTTCCAGAAGTCTGCTGTTAGGAACACTTTGGGTTTTATGATTCACCTACCATTACTTACAGTAACTGTAGAAAACAGAGCTACAGATTTCATGAGGATTCCAGATCTATTCACTTTCATTTTAGGCAATGCAAGAAACCAAGCAAGTATAATACTAATGACCTGCAATGACTTCATTGCATCATATTCTCACTCGTTTGAGCGGGCTTTGGATTTAAGCGCAAATCCAATAGAGATCTTCCATGAATTCTGCCTCTTGACTGCAGTTGTGAGATGGGTTGTTTTTCACATTGGTCTCCCCACAATTACACTGCACCATTCTGTTCTGCTATAATAGAATTTAACAAATCATCCACTGTTAGCTTAAAACTTCTCTGCATATGTTGATTTTTAAGGAATTCTGCCCTGAATTTTAAAGTGTACATAGGACCTCCAGGAATGGGCCCAGGTCTGTGTACCACAGAAAGCACAGAGGAAGTACCTAAACATCTTTATTGGGTCTAACTAGGATGGAGTTAGCTTTATTTGCAGCAGCCCATGTGGTACTGTGTTTTCGATTGATTGTGATCAAAAGAGTGTTGATAATGCAGCAGTGTTTTAGGTATTGTTAAGGACAGTGCTCTGCTTTCACAGTGTCAAAGCCTTCTCCATTTCACGTTTTACCCTACCAGTGACTAGGACAAACAGGTACTGCAGATCATATGACATCATGCTCAGCAACAGAATTAAGGGCAGAAGTGGTGTAATTATTCCAAGGTAGCCATTGCTCAAAGACTGGCTGGGTATCAGTCAGCTGGTGGGTGGTGGTGAGTGATGGCCTTTGCATTAGTTGAGGATTTTTTGCTTTGTTTTCTTTTTCTTTCTTTGCTTATTAAGCTGTCGTAATCTTGATCTGTGTGTTTTTCTTCCTTTTGCCCTTCGAATTCTCTTCTCAACTGCAGGGGAGTGAGAAAACGATTTGTTGGGAGTTCAGCTGCCAGCCATGTCCATCTCACTACAAAACAAACAAACAAAAAAAAAAGTGTTGAAGACCCACTCACCCTAAGTGCTTTATCTGCTGTCAGATCTTGTGGGTTCTTTTCTTTTCCTATCCACTTTCCTATTTATGCTGTAAACTGTGCCAAAGTATTTCACTGCAAGTCTTAGGTTCTACAGTAAATTTTTTAAAACTGTATATGCTGCATTAAAAAATGGGGAAAAAAAAAAAAAAGGAATAAAGAGCTAAAATTGCATATTTAAGTTTCATAAAATTCCTTCCTAGCCCATTAAGATCTATGTATATTGAAGACATTTATATATAACATCAGTGATATGTACACAGTAGCTGATAATTTCCTATTTTCTTTATAAATATTTATTGATGATGGTACGTTATACATTATGTTCTGTGACAACCCATAAAGCTGAACTATAAAATTACCAACTGGATGAAAACTACTGTTGCTATAGTAATATTTCCATTACAAATCATATTATTCTTACCCAAAAAAAGTGTATATGGAAAATTTTCCATTTGCCTGCATTAAGATTACAGTTGTAGCATGCCTACAGTTCTCCAAATATGCATCTGAAAAAAACAAACCCTCATTTATAATGTAATAAGATGCATTTTTTAATTTAAATAGCACTTGAAGTACAGGCTGATACTTAACTCCAGCGACTCATTGGAGTAACAGAATGCTTGGTCCTGGTGTGTACTCCACGTGGCACAGTAAGGACAGTGTGGGAGGAGTGGTTTGTGTCTCAGACATTTGAACAGATTGAAAGCCAGGGAAGTATTTTTTGACTGCTTCTGTGCATACCTCTAAAAGTTGATCTCTCTCCTCGAAATTTTCAATGGTATGAGCCATTCCCTACAGTCTGACTTCTCATCAAGTGGATGTATTTCTGATGTTGTTAGACTCATTCAAACACATGTGGACTTCCAAAGCTCTTACAGAAGCTAATTCTTCTTTTTCTAGCAAATAATTCTTTCTGGTTTGTCTGACCTGGGTAACTAAATTGAGAATTAATTTGAGTGACAGTACAGAACTTCAGAATGTGTATGTGTGCATGTATCTAGCATGCCTTTGCAGCCCATAATCATAAACACCATTTTCCACCAGCGTTCATGTTGTCAGAGAAAGCTAAAAAATATATTTGTAAAAATATGTATAGAATTTAAAAAAACAAAAAAACAAACAAATGGATGAAGTCTAAAAAGTGGCAGCTAATTCAAAGTGGAAAAAAAAAAAAGTTTTATTACACCAACACATAGAGCTACATCCAAAAACAACACTTTGTGTGACAGATACTCATGCAGGATAGAAAACTGGGCAAGAGAAGCTGAGACTAAATGCTTAATGCATCCCAACTTGGCAGGTTACACATGCCAGTTCTGCAAGCTGTCCAGAGTCTTCTGTCTTGTGTTTGAGATGCATTTCTTCACACTCCTCTTTTTTATGGACAAAATGACCCTGTCCTAATTTCAGGCCATTCCAGTCCCATAAATAGATATTCTTACACTTCACTTTTCCATTCCATTTTAACAGCATGCAGGTCAATTTTTTTCTGGCCACTAGAAAGGAATATATTAACAACAACAACAACATACTAGTTCAGTTTGATTCTGTCCTGCAACCCTTTGATATATTTGATGCATCCCTGTTGATGTATTGAGACGTTGGGCAAAGCATCTGTCACGGTTATGGGTATTCCACTACTGACACAACAACCATGCCATTGTTTTTCCATTAATTGAGGACAGCCATCTGGAAAAACAAGGAAAATAACAGAAAGTACTTCAGATGAAATAAATGTATTTTTTTACTTAACAGCTTTACATCTGAAAACATGGCAAGGAGGGAGGATTTATAGTTTTTCTGTTGAAAATGTAGTGATGGGAGGAGTTTTTAAACTACTTCATTCCTCCTATAGCTTTATCTAGGAATGTATGTCTAGACATGTATACATACATGTCTATGTATGTATTTCCTTTAAATATGCTTATGACATTTTTTAAAGTTTGCAAAGTTGCCCTGATTGATAGAAAAAACAAACCAAAACGAAAACCAATCCCAAAAAACCCACAATAAAGCTCTCTAATTTACCTTTTAAAATAGATTATTGATTTATTACAATAGGCAAACTATTGTTTCATTCATTGTACAAGTTATCAAACTTGAAGTCACCATTACAGAAATGAGAAATGAAGAAATATGTTTTGTCATTACGGAATGACTTCTTTCTTGGTGTATAATTTCTCAGGTTACTGCAGCAAATCTGCTGTTAAAAGTGTCTGAATTTTTTTTTTTTTAGTTAATACTGTTTTTAACTCAAGTATTTTCCAAGGTTTTGATTCTTATGCTAACTGAAGTGCTTCCATTTTCCTTGGAAAAATCCTAATTTATTGAAAAGCTAGAGAATGTAAAAGGTTTTGGCTAAATCACTAAAGCATTTGTTATTCCTGTGACATTTCCAAATTTGTAGTTTTGCATTTTGTTCTGTATTTGTACTGACACGGCTGGGATGGGTGTATGCTTGACTGGGTAAAAAAATTGCCTGGATGGACAAATACAGTAGTAGTGCAGCTAAATACAACTGGAGGCCAGTCACACAGTAAGCTTGTAGATGAAACCAAGCTGGGCAAGCATGTTGATTTCCTTGAAGGTAAAGATGATCTACAGAGAGATCTAGACAGGCTGGACAGGTGGGCAGAGGCGAAGGATATGAGGTTCAACAAGGCCAAGTGCTGGGCCCTGCACTTGGGTAACAACAAACTCATGCAGTGCTACAGGCATGGGGGAGAATGGCTAGAAAATGCCTGGAGCAGGAGGACGTGGGGGTGTTAGCTGATGAACAGCTGAACATGAGCCAGCAGAGTGCTCAGAAGAAGAGGCCAAGAGCATCCTGTCTGGTATCAGAAATGATGTGGCCAGCAGGACTAGGGGAAGTGGTCATGTCCCATGTATTTGTCACTGGTGAGGCTGCAACTCAAATATTGTGTTCGGTTTGGGGCACTTCAGTACCAGAAATACTGTGGGCTGCTGAAGTGTGTCCAAAGAAAGACAACAAAGCTAGTGAGTGGTCTAGAGCATAGGTCTTATGAGCAACAGCTGAGGGAACTGGGGTTGTTTAGCCTGGAGAAAAGGAGGCTGAGGGGAGCCACATACTTTGTCTATGTACGTTTTGTAGAACAATGCCCTTCCTCTAAATCCTGACTGACAACAGGGTTTTAACATCTAGTTCTGCTGATTAGATTCAAATAAGAACAATATTATGGTTTTCCATTCACATTATAAGTGATTATTATTAGCTATTTTGCATGCCCTTTTATATTCTACTCAAAACACTTAACTTGAATGACATTTCTGTACTCTTGCCTAATGCATCTGATTACAAATCCAAATATACAATATGCATATGGCTAAGACACCACAGCATCTGATTAGCTCATTAATATGACTGTAGAAAATAGCAAGGCATTTCAAACCCAATTACGAGCACTACTATAATACAGCCCTGATATCAATTAGGGGATTTAAAATATAACGAATTCAACACATATAGTGTTCCAAATAGACAGAAAAGAAAAAAAAAGAAAAAAGTGAAACTCATTGTAACAGAGCTCTATTTTGAAATATATACTGGCTTCCAGTTTCTTATATAACACAGGTTCAGGAAATAATTGTATGATCTAATTTCCCCAACAGCATTTGTTCTGAGGCTGAGTGGTAAGAAGTTCTGCTGTGCCCCATGCCTTGCTGATTGCAGCCCCAGTACTCTGCAGCTAATGGGGTCCAGATGGGGCCAAGAACAAACAAAATGAGCTGGGTGGGAAGGGACTGATTTATAGTCCTACTTATTCTCCCACCCCCTCCAAAGTAAACAAACCTAAGAAAAGGCAAACCCACTCAGCTGCCAGAGAAATGTCCAGCCCACATGACATGTGTACACACTTAGAGGTCTCATAACAGAGTAAGAAACGAGACCATCGGATGTGTGACTCCTGATAGGGTAGGCTCAGATTTAACTACTATAACTGCTGTATCTTTTTTGGAGTCATTGCCTTGGAGAAACATCTGGCCTTTGAGGGATAGCAAAGAGTCTGGTAAACAGTGTGTGATATTTCAACCAAATGGTATGTATATTTTATGTGTATGATAGGGTTTAGGCTCTCAAAGGACTCCTGCATCTGAAAAGTCTAGTATAACAGAAGGCTAGCCTGTTTCTGATTCCTGACTGCTTCTACAAACTGTCTACATAAGTATTTAATTCTAGGTGTATGATGAGCTACCAGAGAATGTATAAAATTAAGTGTGCTTCCTTTAAAGTAAATTCAGTCCAAAGGTAAGGCATAAATCTCCCATTCATGCAACAAACCTCGCACATAAAATTTTTACCCTTTCCACAGATCCTCTCTCTATGGAAAAAAAAAATGTCACTGGTGAATAAGACTCTTTTATAAGGTATGCTTTTTCAACTGGCCCTCTTCACATTTACTGTAAAGCCTAGCAATCATCCAAGCACAATCTCATGCAGGTAAAAGTGGTTTGTGAGGTAGCAACACAGCACGATTTCTTCACTACCCTTTGACCAACCAATTAGGATGTAGGATTAAATGACATTTTAAGATTGACATGATGATAAGTAAAGAAGGATAGTGAGCTATTTTGAGAAGAATTGTAAACATATTGCCATACCTTCTGATGCTCCTCGATCGATCATAATAAATATTAATCTTCAATGTTTTTTCCAAGTTCTCAAAAAAATATGATTTAGAAATCAAATGCACATTTAAAATATTATGTTAGCCTTAAAAGGTGGACTCTGAAAATCATGGCATCAGACCTCTTCTTTGCCATTCCAGGAGTGTGTGGAAAACATGTCTCTGGCATTGTTGAAGCTGGGTACGTGGCAAGGTGGCTCTGATTTCACCATATAATGCCACAGCACTCTCAGGCAGTAATGGCTGCAAACCCTCATCTCTAGACTGAGGCTGGCCTCCTAATTGTTTCCAGAAACTGCTGACATGTTAGACAAGTAAGAAGTCCTTGTGAATGCACACTGGAGTGTCAACTGCAATGTGTTAACTTTGAAGTATCTTTCATGCACAATGTAATCTCATGTGGTTTATGTACTTTCATGTACTATGTTCATGTTGTTCTGTTAAAATTCTTCATTTACCCACGAGTCTTCACAACAAGCAGCAAGAATCAAACAGGGCTTCCTGCATTCTTTCTTAGGAAAACGAGCTCCCTCATTAGTACATATAAGACTTTGGAGGAGTGCAGTCCTTTGCAGTCCAGGAAGCTTGTTTCTGAGCCTCGCGAGAACACAAAAAACTCAGAGAGATGAGAGGAAACATCCTTTTTAACAAACAAATTAATAATTTCACATTTAAAATAAAAATAATTAGCTGCTGGTTGAGGAGCTGTTTAATATTGTTCTAAAAACAAACAAGCAAACAAAAAAAGTAAAAATACTCAAGGGTGTTCATATTGCCCTTCTGTGACAGTGGAACAGCTAGTGACGAAAGACCTAATTCAGTTCAGGAAGAGTGGAGAGTAAGACCAGGATCCCACAAGAAACTGCCCAGTTCTTAAACATCATGCTACATGCATAAAATAGCAGAGATTATATTGTTAATTTAGCTGTGCATCCTTGTCACTAAAATTGTAATATGAAATATTAGGGTTTATATTTCCCTAGAGAAGTGTCAGATGCTCTTTAAATAGGAAATAAAAACATCAACCAAACAAACAAAACAAAACACAGAAAAACCCCACAAACTCCCACCAAACTCTCACTGAAAGAAAAGTCTTTGCTGCACCCCCATTTCCCACTTAAGATGCTACTAACATTACTATCCTGAGGCTGCTGACATGAAAAGTGGGACTCGAGCCAGGAATGTGGCCAGATGACTTCTACAGAGGCTGAGGAGACACAGGAGTGACTTGGGGACTGGGGAGATAAAAAGCTTGCATGTGAGGCTGGGAGAGCCATAACAGTGAGACCTTCCTAACCTGAGAAGCACTTTGATTCAGCCTGAAGTGTGTGGTTTACATGGCATTTGGGGGTGTGCTTTAGTGGTAGACTTGGTAGCAGTCTTAACACCACCAATGAACTTAAAGATCCTTCCAACCCAATTGATTCTATGAACAAAACAGTTAAAAGCAAATTTATAGATCTTATAGAAGAATAACGTAACATGATACATTTCTATTGACATGTTCTTTATTATGGGTACCCTGTGACAGAAAACCACAGCCACCCCTCCAAATTTTAAACAGCAAACCACTTCACTAATGATGACAAATTTTTCTCACAGCAGAAGCATCAGAAGTTTTAAGCACATCCTATTCTGGTGGGGAGGGTTCTTTAGTAATCATTCATTTACATTAACTACTTTGCAAATGAAGCTAGCTAGGAGATCTCATGGTTTCTCTTTGCCCTTCTACAGGGAAGTAGTAATCATTGTAAGATTTAATTTTGCCCTGAGCTGGTTTTGTTTGCAGCACAATGTGAAACAATGTTATTAAGGACGAGTGACCTAGCATGACACTACTCACCAAAACATTTTCACATTCTGCAGGATATAACTCTATTGATGGTCCTGAGTTTTGTGAATGATCGCTGTGAAAGTGAAGTATGTCCATATAATTTTAAGTGACATGTAAACTGCACTGTGTGTTCCAAAACTGTCATCGCAGTGCTGAAATCCATCCTTGACATTAATTTGTACAAACGGCAGGTCACTTGAGGAGGAAAACATTATTTTTTTTTGTAGAAAGCAGTTTGGTTTTATAGGAGACAAAACTTTGAAGGGCATTTTGCCAGCCATTAAGCTATAGCTGTCAGCTAGATCTGTTTTCCATGTAAATAAAACTCTCTCTACAGTGTAATTTTTCTTCCTGAAAGTGCTTTGTCTAAATACAAATGAATACGAACAATGGTCACATTTCTTAAAAATGGAAAAGGAGAGGCTTATGAAGATTGACAGGGAGGAGGGTTGGCTTGCACGAATTTTGGCATTTCAGATAAACTTTTTTAAAGCATAAAACTTGGCTTTTTTAGTTCTAATAGATTGTTGGGGTAAAAATACATTGCTATATCCATAATATTCAGAAATAAACAAGCGCTTAAAGACAAAGACAACCTGAAACCTGGATCTCTCTTGCATTTTTTTAAACATGCCATGATTCATTTCCTTAGAAAGGGACTCTAATGAGAATTAATGCTCTACATGTAAAATATAACAAAGAAAACACTGTACCTTAAATAATTTTTCAGGCACTGCATAATTCCTGGGATTCCAAGCATTTAGTACTCTCACTGATTTCAAAACATCACAGCGTTAGGCCCTGAGTATTTTTAAATGAGTAATAAGCTATCCAATAGTTTAATGTTCTCTTCTAATGAAAACCCAACTCACTTGTAAATCAACTTAGTGCCAAGGATATCAAAATCTGGAGGAGTTCCTATAACATTCGTGTTCCAAAATGGAAAGAAATATCTTTTCTGTCATCCACACCAAGTTTTTGAGTGGCAGTTTTCACAGTCTCAATCATAAAAACAGTTGGAAAATCTGATTTCGATAATTCCAATATTTTTACTTAGTCCCCAGGCATACAAAATGAGGTAATACACTGAGCACCTCAGCATTGACTCTGGCCTAAAGACTATTTTCCTGTAATTATATAGTGATGCCAGACTGGAATATAGGCCAAATAATAAGTAAAAACTTTATTCTTACTCCCTGACATGCATATGCTTATTTTAAACTACAGCATATCAAACTTTTGTCCTAATATAGTTTAAAATGTAAGCTGTCACAGCTAGCTCCTTGCATTTTGTTCATAAATAAAATCATTGCTTAGCTGGATCATAGGTGCAACTATCTTTTAATATGAAATTAAGGTCAACTCTCATTAACTGTAAAGAAGGGATGTTACTGAGACTGCCCTATGTGAAAATTAACTTATTTTTCCAATTACTGTGTCTGTTGTTTGGCTTTTCCTGAGTGACTGGGATAATAACAAACACAGTCACCAGAAATCCTAGATCTACCTCTGCAAACTGTTTGAGTGCTTCCTAGGTTTGTTGCAATGTTCTCTGCTTTTCATTGTGCTCTCACACCATGAAGTCATAGGGGAAAAAAGAAAAAAAAAAAAAAAAAAAAAGAGGTTTGAAAAGTAGGCAGCATTGTTTCATCTTCAGAAGGCTTTTTTTTAATACTCCAAAATCCCATTATGGGACACTGGATTCTTGCTGACACAGCATGTCCGCTTAGATCAAACATGAAGGAACTGCACTTTGCTGACAAAGTAAAGTAATACTAATTGTAAAATTATTTGTTTATATTAATATTACTTGTTAAATGTGTTTATTTGTGCACTGTTGTGCAAGTTGGATATAGTTATCTGTACTGAGGTTGAACTTCAACATATGCTTTCTGGTTTATAACTTCTCTAAACAAGTTATATTTTGACCTACTTTCTTACAGAAATGTCAGTCAAAGGACAGTTAGAAAGCGGAGGGGAAATTACTTTTAAAATCTCCAAGCATTGCAGTCTTCTGCATCCAAGAAATCGTTAAGGGATGTTGTAAGTGGCTGCTGCCTTTTGCAGCACCAGAGCCGGGGAGTCCCCTCCTGTCTCCGCACTCAGGCTCTCTGCCCAGGCTAAGGGACACACAGTTGTTGCTTTCTCCTTCGCAGGTTCAACCAGTAGTGAGGCTGAGCATTTATCTTAAAGACACACAAGAGCACACACACATTTAGACACCCTCCAGAGTCACAAGCTTCTCAGATTCCCCCTAGTATGAGCATGGCTCCTGTCCGGCCCCAGGGCCTATCCCTTGTCAGTAGCATGGACTTTTCTGTAACTGACACACACCCCCGAACACCCAGTTTGGGGAGTTAGGGACACCCCTACCCCAGCAGACGGCACCAGGAACACAGACTGCAACCACAGCCCTACTCCAGCCACCAGCACAGTGCATATTGCTTGTTTCATCCACCTGGTTTCTCCACAACTTTTTTGGGCTACAGCTGAGTTCCCTCACTTGCTCCATTTTGTGTCTCTGAGACCACACAGGATCAAGCTGCTGCCAACACTACCCCAAGGCACCTGCACCTCATCTAATTTCAATGCCTGGACCCAAATCCACTCATGGCTCCCCAGCAGTTAGCACCTCATCTGTACAGCACTCAAACCCACACATGACAGTAAGTGAAGTGCTGCAGATAGAGCTTACCACAGTATTTAAGGAGAACACAGGTCAGGCTGGGATTGTGAGGTGTAGGGTTGGCTCACACAAGCCTGCTGACCGGACTCAGCCTGTACACAACTGGACCCTCTTAAACACAGCCCTATCCACCTTTTACCCCTCTGTTCTTCCCTATCCCCATCCAGGTGACAGCCAGCTCAACATGAGCCAGCATTGTGCCCAGGTGGCCAAGAAGGCCAATGGTATCCTGGCCTGTAACAGGAGTAGTGTGGCTAGCAGGACCAGGGAAGTCATTCTGCCCCTATACTCAGCACTGGTCAGGCCACATCTTGAGTCCTGTGTCCAGTTCTGGGCCCCTCAATTTAAAAAATATGTTGAGGTGCTTGAACGTGTCCAGAGAAGGGCACCAAGGCTGGTCACAGGGCTGGAGCACAAGCCCTATGAGGAACATCTGAGGGAGCTGGGATTGTTCAGCCTAGAGAAGAGGAGGCTCAGGGGACCTTATTGCTCTCTACAACTACCTGAAGGGAGGTTATATCTGGGTGGAGGGTGGTCTCTTCTCCTAGGCAACCAGTGACAGAACAAGAGGACACAGTCTCAAGATGCGCCAGGGCAGGTTTAGGCTGGATGATAAGAAGAAGTTCTTCACAAAGAGTGAATTGGAATGGGCTGCCCAGGAAAGTGGTGGAGTCACCATCCCCGGAGGTGTTTAAAGGGAGACTGGACGAGGCACTTAGTTCCATGGTTTAGTTAATTAGAAAGTGTTAGGTGATAGGTTTGACTCAATGATCTCGAAGGTCTTTTCCAGCCTGGTTAAGTCTCTTTCTCTGTGATCCCATACATGCTCCCTCATAAGTTTTACACAGTCTCACTGACACCTCACCCACCTCAAATACCTGGGGCATCCAGGTCTGCATCCTTATGAATGGTAAAACCTGTGATTTCTTGGCAGCCTATTAGTCAGTGTAACTGAAGAAGGTTGTTTTTTACCACTGTCTCTATTACACAACTTTAGGTCTCTATATGAGCTCAACAATTCTCCCTTTATTTATTACCTCCTTTTTCTCTGAGATGGCCTTCAACAAGATAATCTTACAGAAGCAGGGCTCTTGTCTTCCACATGCCATTACAGAAGGAACACAGCAGAAACTACTGAGACATAGGCAACATTGAATGATGAAGTGGAAAAGAGACCATCCCTGTAAATGTAAAAATCAGGGGGCATTCAAAGGAAAATGGTTGGGAAATGTAGCTGCTGGGTTCTGAAAACTGTGATGTCTACAGAGAACACTGTGGAGTGTTCTACTTGTGTGCTCCACTCAGTCAGAGCAACTCATCTATTTTTCATTTGAAGCATGTTATCTTTAATCATTTCATATCAGAAACAAGTGTTTAAGGATCCTGAGTCTGTCAGATGAGTTCCTGCACTTCATATGTTCAATTGTATTAGTATCTGCATAATGAGGAAGAAAGTAGCAATTTCTCCGAAGTCCTATATTTGTAAACCAGACCATCATGTACTCCAATGGAAAAGAGATTAGAAGCCCATTATCTTGAATCTCCTACAACTATAAAGAAAACCAGTATTTCCCTAGGGAAAAGACATACACTTCTTCCCCTATGTGCATGTTTGATTAATCTCTCCATTAAGTTCTTAGCAGTTTGAGTGGTAAACAAAACGTTTTTTAGCTCCTCCAATATATTAAGGAGGCTTGTAAGAAAGATGTGGACAATCTTTTTAGCAGGGCCTATTAAGATAGGACCAAGTTGCAATGATTTTGAACTGAAAGAGGGTAGATTTAAACTAGATACAAGAAAGAAACTTTTTACAGTGAGAATGGTGAAGAACTGGAGCATGTTGCCCAAGGAGGTGGTAGAAGCCTCATCCCTGTAAATGTTCAAGCTCAGGTTGGATGGAGCTCTGAGCAACCTGACCACTAAGTTGAAAATGTTCCTGTTTAGTGCAGGTTGTTTGGACTAGATGACCTTTAAAGGTCCCTTCCAACCCAAAACATTCCATGATTCTGTGATAAATTATGGTGCCACTAATGTACAACTTTTGGCATCCAACAAAGCCAAGAGGTCTTTCTGTTATGGTTTTATATTGAGCATAAAGTTAATCACTACAACATTAGTTGTTACAACTCAGTCATCAGTGTTTTATTATGAAAAAAAAATGCTAGTGGATCCTCCCTGGGCAGAGTTCTCCTGATGTAAAGAAAGACAGGTAGCAGCATACCCAAAACTGAGAAGAAAATTATGTGGGCGTTTTCATCACTACCTCAGCCAGGTAAAGATCCTTTCTTTCCAGTTTTAGAGATATTACTTCTCTATTAGTCTAACAGTAAAACTTTGGAAAACGAACTTTGAAAGTGCAACACATGACTCGCAGGAAAACCTGCCTGATATCAGGAATAATAATGGGTCTTTCACTCACCGGAATAATAATGACAAAAAAAGCTCATATTAATTCCTCCATAATACAGATGTTGAAATGTGGTGAAATATGTAGCGATAGATCTCAAGCAGTCCTCTCTTTCTACTTCCCTACCTCAGAGCATGCCAACTCAAAGCTAACTTATCATTAAAGTACCTGTTATCTCTTCCATTAGAGCATCCTGATGAGCAGTAGCATTTGAGCGCCATTGACAACTGGGAAAGTCTACCTTAAATAGTATAGTTTCTGTTTGTGAAAAAGACAGTGTTTGTTATCAGGTTGTCTGGTATCAGTACACTTAGTTAAAACTCCATTTTACAGTTTATCCTTTTTAGTGCATAAAATTAATGTTTCTCTTATCTGTAACTTTAACCAAAAGAATTTTTTCCACTGCTGCTACTGCAAGGCTATCTCTGCATTTCAGGAAACAATCCCATTCTCTACATATGACCCATACAGAGAAATATAAGTGTTTGCTTTGAAATCCTAGAGCCTTCTAATGAAAAAATAGCAAGGGTCTCCTATCCTCCAGCTATTATGTAACTCATAGCTCCAGAGTTTCTTGCAAGGGCCAGACACAGGACTTGGGATCAGAATAATTAAACTTGTCAGAATTTACTGGCATGCTCCCTCAACACTATACTTCTAAGAATCATACAGGAAGTCTTAACAAATTTTCATCCAGTTGCCATAGGGCTGTCTTATGATGGAATTCAATAAACCCACTTAAAGATTAAACAGAAAAGCAGCAGCACACTACAAATGATGTCAGCTTACAGTCTTATCTATTTCTCTTCAGTCTGCCAAAGACAGCTCATTTTTTGATACCTGTCCAGAGAAAGGCCCAGGAGTTGATGGGTTTATCTCTATTCAGACTGCAGCCTCAACATTTGCCTTACCTCATCTTACTGCACCTTGATATCTTCATTTGTCTACCTCAGATGTTCCCTTATTTCAGAAATGCCCCATAAAGCTCTGCTACATAAGATCCATGCCCTTAGGATGCTGCTGGTAGGCAAACTGACTGGAGCAGATGATTGAAAGCTGGATGTGCAGTAACCCTTAGTAAGCCTTTTCAGGTCTGAGACCATAAAACATACTCGTGCTACCTCTCACTTTCCGCTACCTCTTAAGAAATTTCTTTTGAAGGAAATTATAGCAATGGAAGCTCCAAAATTCGTTCATATCAACAAGCACTTAGAGCTGCATTTCAGCTAAAAGATGTGAACTTTTTTCTTTTAATCTTCACCTTAAAAATCTCAACTAGTTACACATTCTTCTTCAGTTATCTCAACAGTAGGAGCTATTTGTCTTATGCAAGTTTAACACATGTATTACAAAAGGGTACTGTAGATTATATATGTTTCATTAGTATCATATGTCTTTCTCATTCCAGATAAATTACACATTTGCATCTTATAGAATCATAGAATGGTAAGGTTGGAAGGGACCTCAAGGATCATCTAGTTCCAAACCCCTGCCATAGGCAGGGACACCTCCCACTAGTACAGGTCACTCAAGGCCTCATCTAACATGGCCTTTAACACCTCCAGGGAAGGAGCAGCCACAATCTCCCTGGGCAACCTGTTCCATGCCTCACCACCCTCACTAAAGAAGTTCCTCCTAACATCCAGTCTAAATCTCCCCTCTACCAGTTTAAACCCATTGCCCCTCATCCTGTCATTACAAGACCTTGTAAATAGTCCCTCCCCAGCCTTCCTGTAGGCTCCCTTCAGATACTGGAAGGCTACTATAAGGTCTCCTCAAAGCCTTCTCTTCTCAAGGCTGAAGAGCCCCAACTCTCTCAGCCTGTCCTTATAGCAGAGCTGCTGCAACCCTCTGATCATCTTCGTGGCCCTCCTCTGGACCCGCTCCAACACTTCCATGTCCTTCCTGTGCTGGGGACTCCAGAACTGCACACAGTACTCCAGGTGGGGCCTGACGAGAGCAGAGTAAAGGGGCAGAATCCCCTCCCTTGCCCTGCTGGCCACACTGCTCTTGATGCAGCCCAGGACTTGGTTGCTGTCTGGGCTGCATGCGCACACTGCAGGCTCATGTTGAGCTTTTCATCAACCCAGACCCCCAGGTCCTTTTCCTCAGGGCTGCTCTCCAGCCATTCACCAATCAGCCTGGATTTGTGCTTGGGATCTTTAAGAAGAACTAGTGAAGAGAAATTAAAAGCAGTTTACTGTTACAATGCTGGTAAGAAAGTCAAACATATTGGATAGTCAAAAGCCACAATGTTGCAAAGTCCTTTAATGTCAATTAGCTATGGGAATAATCAGTATGTTGCTTCCATGAAAAATCTATTTGTGAACACCCACCGCAAATTAAACCAGGCTTTAGAATGCATAGCTAACATTGTATTATAAAATTTCTTGTTTTCTGCCAATAAGTGAGTGACAAATTCAGACTCTTTCATATTAAAATGAGTCTCATTTAGGTCAATTGACCAGTCACAGAAAGAAAAAAAGGTAACTGGTCGTAAACTTGAAATTAGTTTACTAAATCCTGCCAGTTCTCTGTTCCAAACTTGCTCATTTTCTACTTGTTATTTGTATGCTGTGCTTTCTTTCTTCCTCTTTAACAAAGAAATTTCCAAGCAATTTGTTTGGCATGGCAAACCCACAAAATACAGTCCATGATCCAAAAGCCTTACAGTCAACAAAAGTTTATATAATATTCATTCATCAGAATTGCATTTATTTTTCCTGATCTCCAGAAAGCAAACATAGCATCTTGACAAAATAATTTGAAGTAATATAAAGGACATAGGAGGAAAGAGTAAAAAAATCTTCCCAAATAGATTTCTTTGAAATTAGTATCTCCATGTTACATGTCACTTTGGTGAGTCTAAAAATTAGCACTGTATTGTTGGGCAACTCTGCGAGAATCATCTGCTCCAATTAAACTTCTTTCACTGTAATTTTGCCATTTGTTTCTAGTCCTGTATGAAATACTGTCAACTTTTACTTTCCTGGGATGTTCACATGCTTCCGCTATCATTCTTATAACAATAGCAGTAGAAAATATTGCAATTTGATTCTGGAAATAGGGTTTGTAAAGAAGAAGGCTGTTTGTATGAACTTTTTGATACTTGTAGGTAGAATAGGCCTTAGGATCTGTGAATTTCCTTGACATATTATCATTTACACTGACTGGAGATCTGACCTTTGGCTTTTGATTCCCACAGGCCTGCAATAAACAGAAAAGCATCATTGAGAAAAATAAAGATCAAACTTGTAGTCTTCCTAGCTTACTGGAAATGATAATAATAAATCTTCAGTGACTTTAATATGTTTTATAGTTAGATAGTAAAATCCTATGACTCCCTGTAGGAAGGTGGGAAACAGGTTAATGGAAATCAAAGATAAAGTGTCTAGTTGAAAAAACAGTTGTGCAAATGATTACTGTAGATATGATAATATGTAAATTAAGGCTTTTGTTCTGAAAAATATTGAGATGCTTATCACGAACCACTTTCTATCAAATTATAAAAGACACTGTATGCCCCAGAACTGCTGAAGATGCTCAGTATGACTTTTTAGCTGGTTTACTGTTTTTGCTCTGGAAAATTACTTTAAAAAATCCAATCTCTAGACAGTAGAAGATTGGAAGGGAGGCAGAGGAGCAAGTCAGTTCTATGTGCTGAGAACATGCTGGAGTTTAATCATGCTCAAAGCTTTTGACTCTGCTAACTGCAAGCAGTTGACTCTGGCAGCTCTTCTTTGAAAAGGGCCTTTAGTACTATTGCAGCAGCAACAGCGTTGCTTATCTTGATCAAAATAGCAATAGCAAATATTTCACTTATGGTCACAAAGGAGACAAGTAGTTGAGAAAAAGGGAGGGAAAGTAAGTTTGCTGTCACCTCTGTATAATTTGGTAAAAAGTATTGACTTATCTAGCTTTACCTTCTGCACCTCTGCATTAAACTGTTACATTTTTTTTTAACTAATTTCAATACAGTGCTATATTGGCAGTCATTAACACAGGTAAGATTCAGTCACACTTTCCGTTGTAAGGAGCTATTTTCAGATCTCTAAACTGTAACTAAATGGGGAGATGGAACTTTCTGGGACATAAAGGGATACAATTTGACTTACAAAATCTTCAGCCTAGGAGAGCCTGTTTTTTTCTCTATTTCTTAAATGCAGAGACAGAAAAAGATAGTTTGAAGACTAGATATACAGACAATTTACTATTCCACTGTCCTAACTGTGTTAACGCCTACCATCAAGCAGAAGCAATAGACTTTGGTATGATTAATATGCATGGTTATTTGGCATATAAAATACTTTTAATGTATTTTGGCTCAGTTTTTTTGAGGTAGTGGAATTTGGGTTTCCCAGAGAGCTTGACTGGGATCTGATCCAACACATTCAGATTATCCGTGATTTTGTATTCCAAGGTAACTCTTGGAAGAAAACAAATACATCTGGATTTCACATAGATTGTAATGGAAAGCTGCAAAAGGAAATGCTAAAGTGACTGTTTCATTGCTAATATCCATAGCCTAACCAAAGTCAAAGAGAGTCTAATGCAACTTGTGTAATATATGTAACAATCAGGCCATCCTCATATATTACAGTGAAGAGCTTATTATTTTCTTTAAAGCAATGCTACCAGTCATGAGATAATGAGAACCATACAGCCTTTTACAGACACAGAAGTCATGTATCTTTCCTGTAAAAACTTCTTGAGATGCTGGTTTTTCTTGTGGTTTCTTCTGCATTTGGGTTTGTTTTGTTTGTTTGTTTGTTTTTCAAAGAACCAGGGAGTAAAAAACGCTCCATCCTTAGCTAGAATTGCTCTATCCAAAGTTGAAAGCAAAGTCTACAACTAACAAAACTGTGAAAGACCCTGAAGATGCCACATATGAACTGCAAGCCTTTTCAATGAATGATTCATAATTACCCTTTTTTTTTTTCTGAGCAGACCACAAGTGAAAAAAAAAAGTATGTCTATTTCTCTTTAGTGCCATTTTGTAAATGTGTGGCCTCTAAAGTCTGTTGCCAAGGATTGCACGTGGATGCAATTTTCCTTTAAATTAGTGGTGGTAAAACAGTGTTTTAATTCTTAGAAAGGTGGGGGGGGGAACTTAACTCTTTAACTGTGTAGTATTTATTGGCATACAGCCTTAGAAGTCAAAACCTTCAGTTGCCTTGGAGCAGGAGTAACACATCCCATTTTTAATTTGGAGAATCTGTAGCCAGTCTGGAGTTCAGCAGTAACAGCTGCTACACAGGTGTGGTAGGTGAGGAGTATGCCCAGAGTAAGCTGTCTCTCTGCCACCTGTGTCTTACAGCAATAGGACTGATTTGGGCCTGACAGAGGAGATGCCTTTCCAGCACCTGGCAAAACCAGCAGCTAGGCTCCCCAGGCTTGGCAAGTAAAGTGCTGTAGCCCCTAGGCACTTACATGTCTGTCAGTGCATAAGATCCACAAGGTCTGCTGGCACACACTCTTGTATTTTGGATCTTTTCCCTCCAAATAGGGAATATAACCTAATTCCTCATCTATGCCTGGCTGCAGTTCTATCGTACAAGTGCATGGATAAAGAATGATGCAGCATACCCAAGCAAATGCAAGGTTAAACTCATATTATAAAGTTGAAAATTACTCAGAAAAAGAACATAAATTCTCTTAAAATGCAACTATATTTATGAAAATCTCATTTTTGTCTGTGTACCTTTCACTTAGGATATTTAAGAAATGCTCCATCTGTCAGACCTGCAGAAGCAGCCTGTACAGCAACATCCCCTTTCTGCTCAATAGACTTGAAACTTTTCAGATTCTAGACGAAAAGTTACTTCTGGGAGGCAGAACCTTAGAAGCATTCCTTCACACTGCAATTTGTGCAATTGTTTTTCTGATGCACTCTCTCCCATTTTAACAACACGTGTAAATATGACCGATGGCACCTGTAGTAATTTAAGGCTTATTAGAAAATTCCAATAAGAGAATCTGGGAGTTTCTTGAAAGTTCAGTGCAGAATGTAAATAAATTATAGCACTGGTTCTAAAAAGAAAATAATGATAAAGTCTATATCATTCATTGGTTTGCTAAGAGGGATAAAACAGCAACGTACAAACAATTTCACTTTCTTGNCACATCAGCATTGCTGGTTTTCTATCTGGGGGGGAGAAGAAGGTGGCATTGGCCACTTCTGGGCTTTCTTTGTCCAGGGGGAGGATTTGATTTCTATATTATTTCTAAATTGTGTATAATTATAAATACATGTAAATATATTTTGTATGCATGATTGTAAATTTAGCTTGCTGTAAAAGAGAGCTTTATCTTACTTTTGAACCGTCTGAGCTGCTCTGGTAAATTTTATGTGGGGGATGATTTTCTCAATCCACCACATCAACTCTGCACCACTTTCTGCATCAGCTATTATCAGCATCAGAGATCACACAGGCTGTAACTGGATGGTTTGTGGTCTCATTTTCCATTAGTATCAGTGAGCACAGGCATTCTTTTATCCCACCTATTTTGACATTTGCATTAATTGGCATTATACGATATAGGCAGAATACATCAATATATTCATCATTATAACAATATTATTTCAATGCAAATGTAGAAAGCTTCATTGCCTGTATCCATAGTATTGAATAAAGTGAAATAAATGTCTGTTGCTTCTTTGTAGCTTGCAGTTTGTTATTTGCTGCATTATTTTTTTTTCTGTTGCATAAAAGAGCCTCTTACTGTTCTTCATTTCTTAGAATCATAGAATCTTTGGGTTTGGAAGAAAACTTTAAAAGTCATCTAGTCTGACACCCATGATTCTGTTCTTCAATTTCTTAATGATGAAGACTAAATCTTCCCCAAAGTAGTAATAAAATCAGTGTGGGTGAATGAGTGACTTGGTGTAATGAGTTAAATTGCCTGTTTCCCTTCAACACAGACCTGAGGGAAAGCAACACATGAGAAAAACCCCAGGTTGAGATAAAGAGTTGAGGTAAAAAGAGTTTACTATAAATGAGATAACATAATGCAAAATTACCTTCGTCTATTGCAGAAGCAGTGTAGCAAAATGGAGAAAAGCAGCAGGAAAAAAGCAGTGAGCTAACCAACTCCCACCTGTCCTGCTGCCATCTCCACAGAAAAGAGCCAACACCTAAACCCTGAAATCCAAAAGCAGGAACTGGAATAGGAAGCCTCTCATGTTACAATCTGAATTTCAAGCCCCACAATACTTTGTTCCAGCTGGCACTCTGATTTTGAAACTGGCTTGAGGCAGGATGGTTTTTAACAACAGCAGCAGAGTTTCTATTCAATCGACAACACTTGAGTTGGAAGAGACTTTTAAAGACCATCTAGTCTGACTCCTCTGTCATGGGCAGGGACATCTTTCACTAGAACAAGTAGTTCAAAGCCTCATTCAGCTGACCTCAAACATTTCCAACGATGGGATATCCACAGCTTCTCTGGGCAACCATTACCAATGTTTCACCACACTCAACATAAAAAATTTCTTCTTTATGCCCAATCTAAATCTACCCCTTTTCAGTTTTAAACTATTGCTCCATGTCTTTCTCCATCTTTTTTTATAAACCTTCCTACTGAAAGGCTGCAATAATTTCTCTCTGGAGCCTTATCTTCTCAACAATGAACAACCTCAACACTCCCAACCTTTCTTCACAGAACAGGTGTTCCATTNAGTAGTTCAAAGCCTCATTCAGCTGACCTCAAACATTTCCAACGATGGGATATCCACAGCTTCTCTGGGCAACCATTACCAATGTTTCACCACACTCAACATAAAAAATTTCTTCTTTATGCCCAATCTAAATCTACCCCTTTTCAGTTTTAAACTATTGCTCCATGTCTTTCTCCATCTTTTTTTATAAACCTTCCTACTGAAAGGCTGCAATAATTTCTCTCTGGAGCCTTATCTTCTCAACAATGAACAACCTCAACACTCCCAACCTTTCTTCACAGAACAGGTGTTCCATTCCTCTGATCACATTCACAATCTGCCTCAACCCTCTCCAACAGGTCTATGCCTTTTTGTGCTAGATGCCCCAGAGCTAGATGTGGTACTCCAGGTGGGGTCTCACTAGAGTAGAGCAGAGGGGCAGAATCACCTCCCTTGACCTGCTGGCCACACTTCTTTTGATTCAGTCCAGGACACAATCAGATCTCTGGGCTACAAGCACAGTTTACTGTCTTACCACCAGATTTTTCATCCACCATTATCCCCGAGTCCTTCTCTGTGAGGCTGCTCTCAATCTAGTCATCCCTTAGTCTGTATTGATACCAGGGACTGCCTAGTCCTGGGTGCAGAAACTTGCACTTGGCCTTGTTAAACCTGATGAGGTTCATACAGGCACCCTCCTCAATCATATTAACATCATACTCCTTTATTTTATTGCTTCTTATCTGAGTTGTAGATACTTCACTGATCATCATAGGTACAGCATTTACCGGGCAGTCTTAAAATGAAGCAGAATAATGATTTCCCTCCTTCATCCCATGCTCTAATTTCACTGTCATCAGATAGTTCTAAAGCACATAAAACAGCAGGGAAATACAAACCATGAATGTATCAATTCTCAAAATTACAGCATTTCTATCCTGAGTATGATTTTTCCTCAGCCACAGGAGGTTACTAATTTGCTGCAGTACCAGAATGAGCAATTGTAGTCTTCTTCACATAGCACATAAAGTCCTTAAGCAATACTCCCTTTGCATGCAGAGGAGCATCCTCTTGCCAAGGCACAGGCTTTCAGAGCTCCATGTTTCCCTGCAGCAGTTCTTCTCCAACAGCAACACTATCTTCCAAAGTAAGGAATGCTGGCAGCAGGAAGAGAGAGTGTTTTCTAAAAGGGAAATACTTTAGTCATCCTCCATATGCTTCTGGAATAAAGTTATTCTTTTTACTTTGCTTTGGAGAGGCAAAGAAAAAGGAGGAAATGATGCTCATGCCTGTGTCTAAAAGGACAACTGTCCATTTTTAGAGGTATCAAAACTCTCCTTTTTTTCTGGCCAGTTTCATTTACTCATAAAAACTACAGACACAAACATATTTTCATGTGCCCTTCAGCAAAGGAAGATTTACAAATAGCATCTTTAGGCACCTCTGGTGGCAGCTGTCACTTGGTTTCATGACTGTGCTGGTTTAAGGCTAATTGGAATATTTTAATAGAGAAAATTATATTATAGGCTGTGAAAAGGAAACAATGGTGATGTCTACTTCACTCATAGGCTTACTGACATGGATAAAACTAAGAACATAAACATTAGATGTCGGTCGGTGTCCATCGGGCACAGCGTCTGGGGCTCT
>WBNM01007907.1:2618-19284 GCA_013399055.1 Ramphastos sulfuratus
GATTCTATGATTCTATACCCTGTCTGTGAAGAAAGATCTCCAGTCCAACTCTAAATCTGTGTTCTTCTGGAACTGGGCAATTGCCTTGTGGCACTTCTCTTTGGCTTGGTCATGTTCCACCACAAGCTGGAGAAGATGGAAAGGTTGATGGCAGCTTCCAGAAAATCCGCTCTTGAGCAATGCACTGTTAGGCTGCTGGATCTGCAGTGTCCCAGCAGCTTGTTTTGTCAGGGCCAGATCAGGCTGATTCTTTCCATCTGTCCTTTTTGGCTCAGTAGCTCCTGCTCTGGCTTAGGCCAGCTGAAAGTTAACTCCAACAGAGTTTTCTCAGAACTTTACTTAAGAAACACCACAGCAGCACAGAATGTTAGGGGTTGGAAGGGACCTCCAGAGATGATCTATTCCAACTGCCCTATCAAAGCAGGATCACCTAGGGCAGGCCACACAGGAACATGTCCAGGTTGACTTTGAAAGTCTCCAGAGAAGGAGACTGCACAACCTCTCTGGGCAGCCTGTTCCAGGGCTCCTCACTGTAAAGAAGTTTCTCCTTGTGTTGAGTTGGAGCTTCCTGTGTTCTAGCTTCTATCCATTATTCCTTCTCCTATTACCAGGTGCCCATGAAAAGAGCCTGTCCCCTTTCTCTTGACACCCACCCCTCAGATATCAATAAGACTTCCTCTCAGCCTTCTCTTCTCCAGACTAAACAGTCCTAATTCGCTCAGTCTTTCTTCACAGGAGAGATGTTCAAGTCCCTTCATCATCCTCACAGCTCTAGCTAGGTGTACTGAGTGTAAAATACACCACCTCACCCCTAGAAGTGCTTGATACAGATGGTATAGAAAAGTTTTGTGCCAACACAGGTGGGTGGTTATAGAGTGACTTGGCAAATACTGGCATCAGGGTTGAGTTTTGCAGCTGCCTCTCCTCAGTGGTGAGATCATAACCCCCTCAGATCACCAAGCCTGCTGAGCTGCTGTAGGGCCACAGGGCTTTTGAACTTGTTCTTAGACTCAAAGCTTACACCAGCTGCTGAAGCACATTTTTCCATCCTCACTTTGTAAAGGGAGAGGGGAAAAATAGATACTTCCTGTAATACTTGTTTGGTTATGATGCTAGGGGGAAAAAAAAATAAATGAATAGCCTTGTTTACTGGCTTTGATCAGATGTCTGCAGTGCCTTGAATTTCCCCAGGTGGCATTTTAACCCAAACCTTTGGGGAAAATACATTCCAGTTCCTTGTAATCTTTTATTCTCTAAAGACTTACTTGTGAATCATCCACCTACCTGCTCCTTTGGGTTTTCATCTTCAAAGCTGTATCTTGCTTCAGGTATTGGGTTGGGTTTTTTTTTCCATATTTCATTAAATCTGGAGCTTATTTAACAACAACCAAAAAAAAAAAAAAAGCAAACAAACCTCAACAAAATATCTGTAGCACTCAGCTTTCCTTGGCTGGATCCATGCACTTTTTGAACTTGAGCTCTGAGATTTCCTGCTATCCAAAGCCTCAGAGGTTGTGCTGGGGTGACAGGCTGTGTGCTGCTCCACTGTGTCATTCCCAGGCTGACTGAATCAAAGCTCTGTGTTCATATTTATGCCTCAGCAGCTCTGGCAACCAAGCAGTAGCTGAGGGATTAGCATTTAGTCAGGGGGCTGAACACTGTAACATCAAGCAGTAAATAAAGTAGCACAGAAGCTGCAGATTTTTCTCCCATAGCACCTGCAATCAGAATTTTCTCTTTTTTGTTGTGGCTGAATGTGAAATGAAAGTCAAAAAGAGAAGACAGGCAGATGCAAACTTCTGCTCCACCATCAAGCAAAGCAGGCATTACCTGCAGAAGCCTGGTGAGCAGGAGAAATCAGGGCAGTGTGGTGCCTTCCTTTTCTTTCTCTGTCTCCATCCCTTGGCCTCTTCCCAAGTAGCTTGCACTCCATAACTGTGCCAAATGCCAAGCATGTTAGAGGAGTATTGCACAGAATCACAGAATGGTGGGGGTTGGAAGGGACCTCTGGAGATCATCTAGTCCAATCCTCCTACTAAACCAGGGCAGGTTTGGAATCTCTCCAGAGAAGGAGTCTCCACAACCTCTCTGGGTAGCCTGCTCCAGTGCTCTGGCACCCTCACAGTAAACTTTTGCCTTATGTTCTTTACAGTGAGGGGGGTGAGGCACTGGCACAGGTTGCCCAGGGAGATTGTGGCTGCTCCCTCCCTGGAGGGGTTGAAGGCCAGGTTGGAGGAGGCCTTGAGTGACCTGTGCTAGTGGGAGGTGTCCCTGCCTATGGCAGGGGGTTGGAACTGGATGATCCTTGAGGTCCCTTCCAACCTCACCATTCTATGATTCTATGATTCCATTCTATGTTTAGGTGGAACTTCCTGTGTTAGAGGTTGTGCCCATTGCCCCTTGTCCTGTCACTGAAAAGAATCTGGCCCCATCCTCAACACCTACCATTTAGATATTGATAAGATCCCTTCTCAGTCTTCTCCAGGCTAAGCAACCCCAGGTCTCTCAGCCTTTCCTCCTCACAGAGGTGCTCCAGTCCCCTCATCATCTTCATAGTCTCCACTGGACTCTTCCTAGTAGTTCCCTGTGTGTAAGAACCCAGGAGTGGACACAGTACTCCAGATGCAGCCTCACTAGGGCAGAGCAGAGAGACTCTGCTTTCATTACTTCCTCACTAAATGCCTGGTTTTGCCCTGTGCACACAGAAAAGCAAGCTAAGCTTCCACAAATCTCAGAACCACTCAACATTCTGAATCTCAGAGTCACTCAACATTCCACAAATCTCAGAATCACTCAGCATTCTGAATCTCAGAATCACACAGCATTTTGAATCTCAGGATCACTCAACATTCGACAAATCTCAGAATCACTCAACATCACTCCAACCTTTGAGATTGGAAAAGACCTTCAAAGATCACTGAGTCCAACCCCCCTGCCAGAGCAGGATCACCTAGAGCAGGTTACACAGGAACACATCCAGGCAGGTTTTGAATGCCTCCAGAGATGGAGACTCCAGAACCTCTCTGGACAGCCTGCTCCAGTGTTTTGTCACACTCACAGTGAAAAATTTTCCTTCTGTTCATGTGGAACCTTCTGTGCTCCAGCTTGCAGCCTTTGCCTCTTGTCCTGTCATTGAGCATCTCTGAGAAGAGAGACAATAGGAGATGTGTTTGCCAGGTGTCAAGTGGTGATGTCTGATGGATCCTATTTCTTCTCTCAGACCTTAAACTCAGCATTTCATCCTATGTTCACAGGAGCTGGAGGAGGAGAATGGTAGAACTCCTTTGGGACTGTGGGATGCCATAAATGTATTCCCTGCAATGTGAGTTCAGAAGTGACTGATCACTTATTGTATTGGAAAAATTAATTGGTGGCTGCTTCTTTCTTACAGAGCACTACGAGAGAAGATGCCTCCTGTTGTGGGAGCTGTGACACAGTTTCATGCATGGTGGCATATTCTCACAGGCCTGGGCTCTTACCTCCACATCCTGCTAAGGTAGAAAATGGTTTCTAAACTGGATGTTAATCACAGAATTGTTTTGGTTGGAGGAGACCTCTAAGATCGTTGAGTGCAACCACCAAGCCAACACCACTATGGCCATTAAAACATGTCCCAGAGTGCCATGTTCACACATTTCTTGAACACTTCTAGGGACAGTGACTCCACTACCTCCCATGACAGCCTCTTCCAATGCCAGCCCACTCTTTCAGTAAAGGAAGTTTTTCCTCATGTCCAACATAAACACCCCTGATACAACTTTAGGGTTGTATCCTGTTGCTTGTTGGTTGGGAGAAGAGACCAACACCTACCTCACTGCAACCTCCTTTCAAGTAGTCGCAGAATGAAAAGGTCTCCCCTCAGCCTCCTTTTCTCCAGGTTAAGCAACACCAAGTTCCTTCAGCAGCTCCTCACAGGACTTGTGCTCTAAACCCTTCACTATCTTCGTTGCCCATCTGTGGACACATTCCAACACCTCAGTGCCCTTGTAGTGAGTGGCCCAAAACTGAATCTGTTATTCAAAGTGCAGCCTCACCAGTGCCAAGTACAGGGAGGCAATCACTTCCCTGGTCCTGCTGGTCACACCATTGTTGTGCCAAGCCAAGGTGCTGTTGGCCTACTTGGCCACATGGGCACACTGCTGGCTCATACTCAGACAGGTGTTGACCAGCACCCCCAGGTCCTTTTCCTGTGGGCAGCTTCCAACCTCTCTGCCCCAAGCCTGTAGCGTTGCTTGGGGTTGTTGTGAGCTGAGTGCAGGACTTGGCACTTGGCCTTGTTGTTAGCTTCAGCCCATCAATCCAGCTTGTGCAAATCCCTCTGCAGATCCTCCCTATCTTCAAACAGATCAACACTTCCACCCAACTTGATATCATCTGCAAACTTACTGAGGGTGCCCTTCAACAAGATCATTGATAGAGATATTAAAGATGACTGACCCCAGGACTGAGTCCTGAGTCACCAACTGGATTTCACTCCATTCACCACCACTCTCTGGGCTCAGCCATCCAGCCAGGCAGTCACAGTATCACAGTATAAGCAAGGTTGGAAGAGACCTCAGTCATTAATCTTCAAGTAGGCTAGGTCCTTCAGGAGCATGCTATTGGGAATGGGCAGCCTCCAGCAGTTAAGCCATTTGACACCATATTAATTCCCAGTGTAAGCCATTAAATACATTCCTGTTCTTGAGCAGCAGTCCCAAAGTACTTTGACAGGTTTCATTTTAGCAGCATAACAAATCTTTTTGATAGGCACCATCACTGCTGAAAACTGTCAGGCATCATGCTGTAGAGCAGAAGGGTGATGGCTGAAGTGATTGGAGCAGAGCTGTTCTCAGAAGTGCAGGATGTGCTTTTTAGACGGAGACTTAAACCACAGCCAAAGTGAGAGTCTGCAGCCGGCTGATTTGT
The DNA here is from genome assembly GCA_013399055.1 of Ramphastos sulfuratus. Classification (NCBI taxonomy): domain Eukaryota; kingdom Metazoa; phylum Chordata; class Aves; order Piciformes; family Ramphastidae; genus Ramphastos; species Ramphastos sulfuratus. The sequence goes on from WBNM01007907.1 coordinate 7,527, forward strand.
GTCGCTCTTCTTGCTCTGCACCACCATCTAGTGGAACCAGGAACAAAACCCAGAATCTAAGCTGGAATCCCCAGGATTTCTGTGGTTTGTTCATAGAATCATAGAATGGTAAGGTTGGAAGGAGACCTCAAGGGTCATCTAGTTCCAACCCCCTGCCATACGCAGGGACACCGACCCACTGGGACAGGTCACTCAAGGCCTCGTCCAACCTGGCCTTGAACACCTCATCATGTAATCAGATAATGTTTTGCCATTTAACTTCACAGAACAACAGAATTAATCAGGGGGGAAAACACCTTTGAGATCATCAAGTCCAACCTATCACCCAACACCATCTAATCAACTCAATCATGGCACCAAGTGCCACATCCAATCCCTTTTTAGTTCATAGAATCATAGGATTGTTTTGGTTGGAAAAAAAGCTCTTAAGATCATCGAGTCCAGCCATCAACCTAAGACTACTATGTCCATTAAACCATGTCCCCAAGTCCCATGCACAGGAAGGACATGGAACTGTTGGAGCAGGTCCAGAGGAGGCCACGAAAATGCTCAGAGGGCTGCAGCAGCTCTGCTCTGAGGGCAGGCTGAGAGAGTTGGGGCTCTGCAGCCTAGAGAAGAGAAGGCTTCCAGGAGACCTTAGAGTAGCCTTCCAGTATCTGAAGGGGCTACAGGAAGGCTGTGGAGGGACTATTGACAAGGTCTTGCAATGACAGGACAAGGGGCAATGGGTTTAAAGTGGCAGAGGGGAGATTGAAAGTGGATGTTAGGAGGAAGTTGTTTGCAGTGAGGGTGGTGAGACACTGGCACAGGTTGCCCAGGGAGGTTGTGGCTGCTCCCTCCCTGGAGGTGTTGAAGGCCAGGTTGGATGAGGCCTTGAGTGACCTGTACTAGTGGGAGGTGTCCCTTCCTATGGCAGGGGGTTGGAACTGGATGATCTTTGAGGTCCCTTCCAACCTTACCATTCTATGATTCTGTGATCTCCAAGCAGGCAAGCTTGCTCAGAGCCCTATCAAGTTTGACCTTGAGTCTTCACCAATGGGGCCTCAACTGCATCCCTGGGCAGCCTATTGTAGTGTTCCACCACTCTCATTGTAAAGAACTTCCTCCTAATCTCCAACCTAGGTGTACCCTGCTCCAGTGTCAAACCATTGTCACAGAATCACAGAATGTCAGGGGCTGAAAGCGACCTCGAAAGCTCATCCAGTCCAACCCCCCTGCCACAGCAGGATCACCTAGACCAGATCACACAGGAACACATCCAGGCAGGTCTGGAATATCTCCAGAGAGGGAGACTCCACAACCCCCCTGGGCAGCCTGTTTCACTGTTCTGGCACCCTCACAGGGAAAAAAATTCCTCTTCATGTTTCCATGAAACTTCTTATGCCTCAACTTCCACCCATTGTCCCTTGTCCTGTTATCAGGCGTCACCAAGCAGAGCCTGGCTCCATGCTCCTGGCACTCACCCTGCACATCTTTATAAACATATCCTGTTGCTACAAGCCCTTCTAAACAGTCCTTCCCCAGCTTTACTGTAGGTCCCATTAAGATTTTGAAATTCCTTTATAAGGTCTCCCCAGAGACTTCTTTTCTCCAGGCTGAACAACCCAAATTCTCTCAGCCTGTCCTCATGGGAGAGGCCCTCTGATATCTTGGTGACCCTGCTCTGGACCCACCATGTCCTCTTGTGTTGCAAGCCCCAGGGCTGGACGCAGTATTCCAGGTGAGGTTTCCCCAAAGCAGAGTTGCAGAATCACCTCTCTCCATCTGCTGGCCACACTTCTTTTGATGCAGCCCAGGCTGCCAATGGCCTTCTGAGTTGCAAGTGCCTTCTGCTGACTTGCGTCCAGCTTCTCATCCACTAGCACCTCCCAAGTCCTTTGTTGCAGGGCTGCTCTCCATTTCATCACCTCCCATCCTGTATTGATATTGAAGATTGTCCTGACCTAGGTGCAGGACCTTGCTCTTTGCCTTATTGATCCTCATGAGATTCTCCTCAGCCCACTTCTCCAGCCTGTCTTGATCCCTGTGGATGGCACCCACCCCATCCTTCAGACTTACCAACCACACCACTCAGCTTGGTATCATCTGCAAAGTTGCTGAGGGTGCCTCAATCTCACTGACTGTATCATTGATGAAGATAACTGAACAACACTGGTCCAAAACCAAACCCTTAAGGGATACCACTCGTCACCTACCTCCATCTGGACATTGAGCTGGAAAGGGGATGCAGATGCAGAATGAAGCTATGCTGCTTCCCCACCACACCCACAACATCTGCTGTGTTTTGTGGTACACTGATTTAATTTCATCCCTCCAAAAGGACAGGCTCTGGTCCCTGTTTAGTCTTTACCATAGCAGAGGGAGTGTTTGCTTCCCTGGCTCTCTCCCCCTCCACCCACATGGGTGATAGGGTAGATTACTTTGCCAATCGTAGTCTAACACAGAGGGATTTACTGCAGGCTGAATGTAGGCAGAATGGGGAGCTCTGCAATCACAGAAGGCAATCTTCTCCAGTTGGAAAATAAAACTGGGCTTAGTGTATCATTATTCTTTTTATATGCTGTTTTACACATGAAATTTTAAGCATTCTTTTCTCCTTCTCCTCAGTTTATACACAAGGACACTTTTCCTGAAGCACAGGCCAAAGGTGAAGGTAAGCAGGCCATATTTTGTGCCCATTCATGCAGGGCAGCATTTGGATATCTTGTCCTTTCAGCTTAGAAGCATAGAATGGTCTGGGTTGGAAGAGAGCTCCGAAGGTCATCTAGTTCAACCCCACTGCAGTCAGCAGGGACATCCTCAACTAGATCAGGTTGCTCAGAGCCCTGTCCAGCCTCACCTTGGATATTTCCAGGAATGGGGGCTCAGCTACCTCCCTGTTGCAATGTTCCACCACCCTCCTGGTGAAGAACTTGTTCCTAAACAAGCTTACTTAGGGGCTTGCTGATGGACTCCTGATGGGCGCTATCTTTGATTTCCACTTACATCCCAAGCAATGCAGTTGAAGTGGTGGTTAACAGCATTTGATTTCTGTTCCAAATGCCATTAACAGTCCAGGAAATCTTTTCCCCTCTTCTTATTTTTCTTTCTGACAGTTTGTTTTTGGAATCTGGCCTGTCCTCCTTGTGGAACCACCCAAGAAGCTTTGACCAAGCACCCCAGCAGCCGCACACCATCACCTAACCTGGCTGAACGAAGTGATTCAACAGTTAACTGTGGCTTGAAGTGTCAAAATTATGGATCCATTCAAGTCCCTTTCCTATAAAAGGACTTCTCTGTGCTACTAGGCCAGCTGGCCAGGACAGAGCAAAGAGCTGGCACACTAAGGAAATAATGTTTAGTACAGCTTTATTCTAAGTTGTTAAAACAAAGATTAAGACCCAATATTTTTTTTTTTTCCTGTATATAATGTATAGCTGATGATACTGAGCTAATATTTCGTGCTGGTCACAAAAAAACTAACCATTTTTGGAGTGGGTTGCAAACCTTTTTTTGTTTTTTCATTCAGTTGTTGTCCTTTCTGTGGTTTAAACTCATGGTGGTAGTAACTGAATGACAAAACCAGGCCAAGCTGAGCATTCGTGTGGCCTCTAGTGAACTCAGTGCTTAACCTTGAACTACTTTAATCTTGCACTTTTATACAACTAATGAAGTATGTAATGGTTGATTTAGGGCTTTATTCTGTTGTGCTTTCCCACAGCCTCCTTTGCAGTTTCAATTGGGATACCTGTGCCATTTTAGTTCATTTTGTACCAAGCTTTCATTTCCTCTCTAGTCCATCTGAGATACATCGTGGAGGATGTTCCAGGGTGCGACCAGCAGAAGACACTTAGGATGATGAAACCTTTATATAGAGGTTCTTGTTTGAGTGTGGAAACTGAATCCCTATTTTTTTTTGAGTGATGATCCATCAGGAGACTGCAAAGTGACTGTAAAAAACCCAACACAAGAAACACTTTGGTTTTTATAATTATTACTTCCATGACTCCCTTTTCTATCCCTATTTTTTGCTCCCCACGTCCCAGTCATACTACAGATTGACAAACAGATGTGTGCTAGTTCAGCTTTCAGTTCCTGTCTTTCCCTTATTTTACAAGTCTTAAGTCTTGGTCTGACTTTCACAAGCATCTTCTCATTCAGAAATACTGAAGGAAGAGGAAAGAACAAGACTGATGTTGAGAATACCCCAAAAAATCCAGTTGGCAGCCCTTTGCTTGCTCTTAATCTGTCCATCACAAGGTTATGCTGTGGAAAGTTGACCAGCTTTTTGAAACCAAACTTTGGGGGTTAATGGGGAAGGACAAACCCTCTGGTTTCTGCAATTTTTAGCTACCCAGCTGAGGAAAGTTAATAAGAAAGCATAAAAATAAACACTGAACTAACAGAGCTTTTCAAAATATACCTCATCATGGAGGCTGTGATTTTGACTCCTCAGATCTTGAGGTGACAAGAGTCTGGCTTAGGGCCTCCCTGCTGCCATGCTATGCAATTTTTGTCTGCTTTTGATGCTCTGATGGATTTATCTTTTTTTACCAGGAAGAAAAAAAAAATAGAGAAAGAGAAATGCTCAGACTGATTGAAATCCCATTCTGTATTGATTTAAAACATGCCCACAGCAGCAAGGCAGGGTAATGTAGCTATAAAGCTGTCTCCCAGGTCACAAAGTCCTGACTGTTGTACAATCAGTGCTGACTAAAATGGTCTCCTCCCTTTAATGTCTTTTCCCCTCCCCCCCCAGTTTTCATCCTCTGTCTCTATCAGTAGCAACCCTACTGCTGTCAGTCTCCAAATGAAATCACAGCTTTTGTTCTGACCCTGGACTCTTGGGATCAAATAGTCCCAAACCTCAGGGCTAGCAGAAGATGCTTAACCTTCAGTGAGGTTCAAGCATGCGCTGATAGCAGCTCATTTCAGCCTGTAATCAGCCAACCACTGTAAAGATTCCTGACTGAAAATGTTAAATGTCAGTAGGCTCCAGTTCCATGGGCAAGGCCAGCAGCTCAGCTGGGAAATCTGAGTGAGCCTCAGACTGAAAGAGGCTGGAATAACTTGCATAGAGGTAGGGAAATGGCATCTTGGATCAAGTGTCTTTAATTATCCAGAGTGTTGAGGGTGAGTATTTTTTTGTTAAGAGATTTCAGACCTGTGTTAAAAATGTAGCTGTAAAAATAAGTGCCTGCCTCTTCACCTCCAGGCTCCTTCCAGCAGGCTTCTGCACACATTTTCTTGCTCAGTGTTTATTTAATTCATCAGTTAGGGAAAGAATCCCATAATAGGAGCAGGGAAGCAACAAGACATATCAACAATCACTTGTGACATCTGCTAGGTATGAGATTGTTGGCTTGAAATGACCAAAAAAACCTTTATTTTAGTGGCCTTATTTTTTTTTTTTTTTAACTGGAGGATCTTAGGAGGAGAAGCTCTGTTTGGTTTCCCTGTAATTGCAGGAACCAGAGTGTGCTGAAAAACCACTTTGCTATTGCTAAGGCATCTTTACAATGCCACCTTCTAGGGAAATTAATTGATTCTGGGAAATTAATTGATTCTGCTACACATTTACAACTAGGAGGTGTCTGGGGTGGGTGGGTGGTGGTTGTTTTTTTGTGGGGAGGGTTGTTTATTTGTTTGTTTGTTTGTTTTTTTTCCCCTCAGATCTTGAATTCCACTGTCAGGATTTAAAAGAAAGCTGGAAAAGCTCTTGTAATTTAATACTGCTGTTAACTTTCCATTCACAATTAATTTGTCAGGGATGATTTTTATCTTTAAAAGAACAACACAAATTGGCTTCTTCCTTCATTCCAAATGACCAAGACCTCGCACACCTCTGTACCACCCCTTTCTGTATTAACTTAGACCCTGAAGAATGTAATTTCCATCTGTATCCTTCTAAGCATAAATTAATCTAAACTTATGGGTGCTTTGGCTTGACTGCCTTACAGATCTTGGGAGGGAGACTGAAAATGGCAAAGGCAGTTCCAACTGCATGCCACTGAAATTCAGATTGCCTTTTCTAGTGCCTGGAATGAAATCCATCCTTACTCCCTTACTCCTCTACAGTTCCATGGCTCTTCCATGGCTTTTTTCTTTTTTTATTTCTATTAGCTGTATGACATTGCTGATTTTTACTCTGCAAACCTTAGAGCAGCGCAGCCCAAACTTTTCTTGCACTGCATCTCATGAGGTTTGTCATCTTTCATCCTGCTTTTTAGTTTTGAGTAGGTTTCAGACTAAAGGGAATTATGGAAGGAGCAGGTGTCATTTAATAGGAATCCTACAGGATGTGTTGGACAGACTTGCTAGCAATGAACTCTTTGATTCTTTGACATCCATGAGGAACAAGGAAAGCTGCCACCTTACAACCATCACCTTGGCACAAATCAGCAGCAGAGCATAAGCTGAAACTTTCTTCCTTGGAAATAAGAGGGAAAAGCTCAAAATTACTCTCCCAGTACTGATCCACACCATACCTTATGCTGGGAATCTGGCTTTCCATGGATACAGCTTGAGACATGCATTATCCAGACGTGGAGACAAGACATGGCCAACAGAAATCTGCCATCAGGAGGAACCTCATCCATGCTGGGAAGGCAGTGTTGGTGGCCAGCAGTATTACTCACCTCTGGACTTGGTTTTAATGCTTTTCCTCTCAGCACAGGGAGGATGTGCTGCCCTGGAGTGTTGAGAAGACTACCCCATGGTCAGAGTTGGGCTATGCAGTCTCTACCACTTGCCAATCTACCTCTGTCATGTATTGTACAATACCTGTGCCCTTAAGTACATCTACCTGAATGTGCAGACCTTACAGCAGCCTGATTTAGACCATGCCAGCCCCTGAGGTTGGCAGCAGTATTGTACTGGTCCACAGCTGACTCTCTTTGCTCTCCATAACCATCCTGACTCGTTGTGGGGTCTGGCACTCTTAGAGTGTGCTCAGCCTGCTGTTCATCTGTGTAGGAGGACTTCAGAAAGGTGGAGTGAAACCTTTTTGCAGTCAAGTTATATTTAAAGCTAAGATGCAAATGGTGTCATGGTTTTGCATGGTTTTTGGAAGAGGTGTGATGGAAAATGCTGTCATATAATTAGCTTTCTTTTAATCTAATGTTGTTTGGCTGAGGGGAAATTGTATGATTTGAAATGCAGTTGACTCTTAGAGCATTTGCTTCCACCACCTGGTTTCAAACAGATAAATAAGCTGGGGTTTGGGTTTTTTTCCTCCCTCACGTGAAACTTAGCAAGAGAAAAATCCTCCCAGGATCACAGAGTGTTTCTCACAGTCAGTGCCACCTCCTTTAGTCTGCATTCAAGAGTTTACTGAGGGGTTTTGCAACCTGTTTTCTCCGTGGATGTATTTTTAGCTTCTGAGTAGCAGGCGGTGAAACAATTCAATACTGCATTGCTCAGTGGAAGAGGAGCTCTGACAAAGCAGCACTGCTCTTTTCTTCAGTGGACCTCAGAATCCAGGAAGACACCTTAATTTTGGCAGAATGTGTGCCCCATAGCTTAAATTACCATATTCAGGTAAAACAATTTAAAGATTAAACTCCATCTGCACTTTATAAGTAGACAGTGGAAGGCTTTAACTGCAAAACACTATTTAACTGTGGGGGTTTAGTGTGGAGAGGAATAAATGGTGGAGGCTTTAATGTGGAGAGGGCTAAATGGTGGACTCCTTAGTGTGGAGAAGGATAAATGGTGGAGGCTTTAATGTGGAGAGGGGTAAATGGTGGAGGCTTTAATGTGGAGAGGGATAAATGGTGGAGTCCTTAGTGTGGAGAGGAATAAATGCTGGAGGCTTTAGTGTGGAGAGGGATAACTAGTGGAGGCTTTAATGTGGAGAGGGATAACTGGTGGAGGCTTTAATGTGGAGAAGAATAAATGGTGGACTCCTTAGTGTGGAGAGGAATAAATGGTAGTCTAGTGTGAAGAGAGATAAATGGTGGAGGCTTTATTACCCATAAGAAGCAAACACCAAAAGGAGATAAAGAAAATCTTACATGGAAAGAGAACAGCAAAAGATGAAGCACAGAATCCTGTAGAATTACATCAGCCACCCTCCTGATAACTGCACTTTAGCTACTTCTGTTAAGAAGCTTGAATGTTTTGCTGTTTCTACATCTAACTTTCCATGCTGACTCTGCACTCTTTAGCACAGAGGTAATGCAGAGTGTTACATTTGGTTGGCTGTAGATGATTCAGCTGTTTTTGCACGAGGCCAGAACATGACATGGGTTGTTTCCTATGTGAATGAAAACATTTCTTATCCATCTGGAACGTCCTCTGCCAGCTTTGTTTGAGAGTCCCTAACCTTAACTGCAGAGAACACACTGTACAATTTGTAAGACTGGGTTTGGGTGTCTTTGTTCAGTTCCTTGCTCACAACTGCCTGCAGCTGCCAAGGGCCTGATCTCTTTGGTGCAAGTCTTTTTCTCAGAGCTGAGGCTGTGTCTCCTCCTGGAATCCCTAAGACAAGTCCGTGTTGGATGTGAGGTCGGTTTGGTTTTGGTCACAAATTCTCCTGCTTTGCAGGAGTCACAGCCTCTTTTTGATGGCTTTGCAGAAATATGGCTGCCTCTGCTTGGCTCAGACTTGAGCCTCACCATCCCATGTCCCCAGTGCTGTTACATCCTTTCAGCTGTTGAAAGCTGGTTGAGGGGTTTAGCCCCACAGCTGGCGTTTGGTTTAGTGTGAGTGGTTTGATGGCAGGCAGGGTGAGGGCACAGCAGTCAAGCAAGCACTCCCTTCAAGCCCTACTACTGGAGCTCCCATGCAGATGCTTCAGACAGGACTGGGGATATGGGGATTCAGATGTATAATTTTGGGGATAGGGTTGGTGCCTAAACCTCTTACTTTACTTAACTCTCCCTTCTTACTGATTGAAAGTGACTGAGTTGCAGGTTTAAGAAGAGCCAAATTCAGAACCTGGCTAATTAACCCAAGACCCTAAACCAGTGCCTGCAAACTGATTTTACACCTATTTCACACAAGCTGGATCTGCCCAACGCTTAGAGCAGACTGAGGTTTCAAGATGCCAAGATCAAAAAGTCTTTGGATTATTTGGCCACAGGAAGAGGTGGTAAGCAAAATCTCAGCTCCATCCTCCTTTTTCCCAAAGCTCTGGAACATATTTCTGTTCCTCCAAAGCCAGTGTTGGATAGAGTGGGCTATCACACAGGCTCATAGCAGACCACAGACCAAAATTTCCTACAGTAATTAAATTTTCTACCTTAAATCCTCAATCTCTCCAGGAGGATTTTGGTTGTGTGCACTGTTGTTGCCTGGCTTTTGGAAGAAGAGATTTTTCAAGCAGCAGAAGCAGTAGTTAGACTGATCAGGAGCTGACTTTTCTCTTAATCTTCCAAACTGACTCTTGGATGTTGACTCTTGAACTCAACTTAATGCACTGAAGATGTTTATTGTCTTAGCAAACAACTTCTGGCCACCTGTAATGGACATGAAACACTCAATGCATTACGTGCCCAAACTTTCTAACATGGACACACTTATCAGTTCTAAAGTGTGGGGGCTTACTTTACCCCCTGAAATTTGGTGTATTACTGCAGATAGTTAATGACACTGTGACAGATGAAGAGCAGTTGACTTGTGAAGCAGAGCTGCAAGGAGCAAGCTTTATTGACAGCTTTGATACACTGAACTGATTTCTTCCTACCAAACCAGCTGGTGACTAACATGAGGCTTGTTATGTATCAGCCTGTCTTGTTTTGCAAAGCACAGCTGCTTTGAAATATTTTAATGTATTTCATTTGTTATTCATGCTGCAGTCAAGCACTAATTTGTGTCTTTATAGTTCAAATTATTAAAGATTTTTTTTTTTTTGGGGGGGGGGTTAAATAACAAATTTTTTTCCCAGGTGTTTCTTGGCTTTTGGCCCGTTCATCTGAATGGCTGTTTGGTAGTTGGGTGGTTGTTGGGTGGTTGTATGTCTTGGCTTGTGGGTGCACAAATAGAGAGCAGGATCTGTGTGACCTCAGTAAGTTTGTGTACCCTCAGCAAGTTTGTCGATGATGCTAAACTGGGGAGGGGGAGGTGGCTGACAGCTTGTCAGGCTGTGCTGCCATCCAGTGAGGTTTGGACAGGCTGAGAGCTGGATGAAGGCAAACCTCGGGAAGTACAATAAGGACAAACGCAGGGTCCTGCACCTGGGGAGGAATAATAAAAGGCACCAGTACGGGTTAGGGGTTGCCCTGCTGGAGAGGAGCTCCTTGGAGTGCTGATGGGGCAGCAAGTTCTGCATGGGCCAGCAATGTGCCCTTGTGGCCAAGACAGCCAAGGACATCCTGGGGTGCAGCAGGAAAAGTGTGGCCAGCAGGGCTAGGGAGGCTCTTGTCTCCCTCTACTCTGCCCTGGTGAGAACACACCTGGAATACTGTGTCCAGTTTTGGGCTCTCCATCTCAAGAGAGACAGAGACCTGCTGGAGAGAGGTCCAGCAGAGGTCTAGCAGAGAGCCATGAGGATGTCTGAAGGATCTCCCCTATGGAGAGACACTGAGAGCCCTGGGGCTGTTTAGTCTGGAGAAGAGAAGGCTGAGAGGAGATCTGAGCTGTCTGTAAATACCTGAAGGATGGGTGTCAAGTGGAGGGGGCCAAGCTCTTTTGGGTGGTGCACAGCAATAAGCCAAGGAGCAATGGATCCAAACTGGAACAGAGAAGGTTTCAGCTCAGCATGAGGAGAAACTTCTTTGGTGTGAGGGTGCCAGAGCCCTGGAGCAGGCTGCCCAGAGAGGTTGTGGAGTCTCCTTCTCTGGAGACTTTCCAAACCCACCTGGATGCATTCCTGTGTGGACTGTCTTAGGGGATCCTGCTTTGGCAGGGGAGTTGGGCTTGGTAATCTCTGGAGGTCCCTTCCAACCTCTAAATTTCTGTGATTCCATGACCTGCATTGATGGAGAAGCTGCCTGCCTGCAGCTGTGACAGGCTGAGCCCTCGTGGTGGTAGCACAAAGGTTCTAGCCTGCAGCCATCCAGCAAACAGAAACATTTTTAAGCAAAGAGAGCTGTGACTTGTGTTCATTTTGATCTCCAGCACTTGCTCTGAACTTCCTCAGTCTTTACTGGCTTGTGCTGGTGCCCTTTGAGCACCAGGCCTTGCTCAGAGGTGTAGTGCTGATTGCAAATGGTGCAGGATCTTTTCACCTCTCCTGGCACACAAGGGTTAGAAGGGAATTCAAGTGCTTGACGTGGATGGGAGAGGAAAAGGCAGGAGTCAGAACATGCTGTCAGCTTGGAGCATAGTTTGCAGGTCCTTCACCTCATCCTTTTCCTCTTTATTTTGGTGAGAGGAGAAAAATCACTGCAGGGCAGAACTTCTCCCCACAGACCAGTAGGCATCTACCCAGCCAGTCTCATCACACCCCAGCAGCCAGGGTCAGGGAGTGACCACCAGGTACTTCTCCCACTTCACAGTCACAGAATAGTAGGGATTGGAAGGGACCTCTGGAGATCATCAAGTCCAACCTCCCTGCCAAGTCATGTTCACCTAGAGAAGGTCACACAGGAACACATCTACAGTTTTGAATGTCTCCAAAGAGAGACACTCCACCACCTCTCTGGGCAGCCTGTTCCAGTCCTCTGTCAAATTAAAGAGGTCCTCCTCATGGAACTTTGTTCAAGTTTGTGTCTGTTACCCCTTGACCTGTCACTGGACACCACTGAGAAAAGCCTGGTCCCACCCTCCTGAAGCCCACCCCTTCAGTATTTAATCACAGAATCATAGAATGGTAAGGTTGGAAGGGACCTTAAAG
>WBNM01007909.1:0-11263 GCA_013399055.1 Ramphastos sulfuratus
TTTTTCCTACATTAGGCTTAGCCTGTACACCCCGCACAAAGCAAGGGACGATGGAGGGAGAAACACACATCGGGGCGAGGGGTGGTCAGGGGAAAGAGCTGCCGGTAATCCCGGCGGCTCCATCCCCAGCAAGCCCCGGGAACCGGAGGGGGCGGCAGGAGCTGCCGCCCCCGGTGTACCCGGTGCTGACAGCCGGGAGGACACACAAGGCTCCCGAGTTCCATCCCAGGAGCTGCGATATTTTATTTAAAAGACAGTTAGTAATTGATGGAGTCGAAAGGAGGGGGGGTCCTCGGGGAGTGTGGTTTGCTGGATGTTTCTGAAATAATGTCAGCTTTTGCCCGGATTTATTTTCTATCTCGGGTGGTGCAGAGAGAGAGAAAAGATCTCTCTGTCAAATGGAGGAGGGGGGAGGAAAAAAAATAAAAGAAAGAAAGCAAAGTCCCGCAGAACAGGAGAGGCAGTGTGGGCCGAGCGCAGGCTGCGCGGGCCGGCGCGAAGGGGATGTGTGCGGCCGCGGAGAGTTTTCTCTGCTGGAAAGGGTCCCTTCGCTCCCTGACCACCATATGCAAGGGCTGCGGGTAAAGCTGTGGTTTCCCAGTTTGTGTTCAATTAAAGTAGCACCATTTCTAGAACGAGAAGGGGAGCCAGGATAAGGAAACAAAAGCTACGCTAAGGAGCCTTTCCCCATTCCCCTCCGAGACTCTTTCCGGGGAAATTTTATCTCTCGTTTAATTTTATTTTTTCTGTTGCTCATTGAAGTCTTAGCAGCTCCTATAACCTAGAGAGTGGCTGTGGCAAGAGTCAGTTCCGAAGTGGCACGCAGTGATAAACAGAGTTTGGGTTGTTCCTCCCAGCCTGATTCACAAACAAAGTTAGGGACCGGCGTCTGGAAGGGACTCCGAGATTAGAGGGGATTATTTGAGATTAGAGAAGGAGATTTGCTCCCTTTTGCCCTACCCCTATGTGTGACCCCGCGGTTCTGAAGGAGGACTGAGGACCTGCCTTCTTCTTTTCCCCTAGAAGCTGCAAAATACGTTTTGCATTTTCTTTTTTAGTGCACAAACAAAAGGTACGAGAGCCGGTTAAAACTCATTTGCTTTACGATTTGAAATTGTACCACAGCCCGAGGTGAAGGTTTGATTTTTAACAAAATCTTGGCAGGGTTAAACCCAGAGAGGGGCGAGAGGCCGGGCGGGACCCCATCATCCACAGCCGTTCTCCTATTGCTGCCTGGCTCGTTCTTGGCCCAGTTTTTTGGGGTTTGGGGTTTTTTTGTTTGGTTGTTTTTTTTCCAGTTGAAACCGAGAGGATTTCTCTTTGTGGGGGTTATTTTGGTTTCTCTTTCCCTGCCACCACCATCCATGTCTCTTGGCTCGTCCAAGGGCCGAGGGAGATATGAGAGGACTATTTGCAATGGGGTCCACGCTGCAGAGGCCTTGTTTGCTCTGCAAACCATTTCTAGCAAAAAGAGGCTGGCTGAACTGCGATCGGCCCCTTTGGGGGTTCCACTGAGCCGCTGGAACTCCTTTTTGCTATGGAGGGTGCCCAGGCAAGGAGCGATTCAGGGGTGACTTTGCAAGGACGGGACCTCCCAGGCTTTGAATGCAGTCCGCGATTATTTTTAGACTTCTGCTTCCCTCGCAGAAGTTTGCGCTGTAGAAAAGTCCCTGGCCCCGTCGTCGCCAGTATCAAACCCTCTAAAAAGAAAGCAAAAAATCCTCTAAAGGAAAGGAACCCTCTAGAAGGGGGAGACAATACTCTAAAACATGGTGGGGTAGGGTGGAACTCGAAAGGCAGGGGTAAACATATCTAAAAGTAGGGGGGAAATAAATCCTCTAAAGGGGAAAACTGGTCGCGGAGTTTGCTTTATGCAACAGGAGGACCGAGGCACGGTGGCGGCCTCGACCCCCGAACCCGCAGCCTCCCGCCGCCCCGGCGGCACCTTCCCCCGCTCATGCCGGGGCCCAGGAGCACATTTCGTTTAGGTCTTTGAGTTTCTTTTCGAACGCTTGAACCGGGTGAAATCCGTCCGATAGCTGGACTGGGAGAGAGAAAAAGGCTGATACAGGGGGAAAAAAAAGGCAAAAAAACAAACGAAAAAGAAAACCAAGGAGAGGTTTTTCGTCCTCGCGGCGCGGCCGGGGCTGAATTCTGCTTCCCGTCCGCGCAGATCCCGACCGCGAACACGCTCCCGGGCTGTTGTGTGTTTGGTGGGGGCTTCCGATTGCTTCTTTCGATATGATTTTTTCAGACAGCCTCGCTCAGCCTCGTGTGAAAATAAACATTAAAATTCTAAAAAGAGTGGAAAGAAATATTTAAAAATAAATAAGAGGGGGAGCATAGAAGCAAAGATTGAGAGTGTCTTTTGCAATTAATTGCTGTTGGCTTTTACACTCCTGCCCTCGCAAAGTTTCCTGTCGCGGCCGAGCACAACAAAGGCAATGGAGCAAAGATCACGCCTTGGGTTGGAGGGAGTGACAAGGTGCCGTAGAACGGCAAAAACTCCCGATGCTACGGGGGAAACCTGCTCCCCACGATAGCTCTGAGACACGGGTCCCGGTCCTTTCCCGGGTGCCCTGTGCTCCTTCCCCCGGGAAAGGCCAGATTTGGGATGCGGGGTGCAGGAACGGCGTGGGTGTCCCCCCGGGTCCCTCCCGTGGGGTTTGGTGCTGAGGTGGCCGTAGTGGCCCTTTTTTTGTTTCTATATGTATGTATTTCTCTTCGAAAAACAAACCAAAACGTAAATAAATAACATTTTTAAACCAACCTCAACACCTCCAGAGAAGGAACGCAGCGGAGAGCAGAAAAACGAGGACGGGGCCGCTGACGATCCGGCGAAGAAGAAGAAGCAGAGGCGGCAGCGGACCCACTTCACCAGCCAGCAGCTGCAGGAGCTGGAAGCCACTTTCCAGAGGAACCGCTATCCCGACATGAGCATGCGGGAGGAGATCGCCGTCTGGACCAACCTCACCGAGCCCCGAGTGCGGGTAAGAGAGGCGGCCAGCCCCGCCGGGATCCGGTGGTCTGCTCCGGGCCCCGCTGGGTGGGGGGGCTGGGGAAGTCACCCCTTTTAGGAACCGATGAGGAGGTTTGCGAGCTACGGTAGGTTTGATTTTAATTATTAAAACTGAGGTCCAGGACCGAGAAGGAAAAATTCATCTCCCGGCCGTGGAGAGATGATGCTCGCAGCGGGCTGCGACAGCCAGCCCCAAGCTTGGACCGAAAAGTGGGGGCCGAGCGGCGAGGAGGTCCCGCTTAGAAAGGGCCCACTTGTGGAGGGAAGAACCCTTTGAGCCTAGCCTAAATCAAAGCGCAGGGCCTAAGCGACGCCCCACTCGAACAGCTGGGCAGCTCCGGTTATTCCAAATAAACCCAACAGCCGCCATCATCTCGCAGCAAACCGCTCCCGATACTGTGGCGGTGGTGGGATCACGGTTTGATCGATCGAGCTCAGCAGAAGCATTGATCGATGTCAGCCCTTCCCGAGCGCGCATCTACCGCGGACGCGCATCTCCCGAGGACAGAGGGAGCGGCTGTTTGGGGAGGCCAACGACGGGTAAAGCGAAGGCCAAGGGCCAGGAAGCGGTTGTGCTCCAGAGTCAGAGCCCTGTAGACACACTTTTAAGGCGAAGGGGCTTGGTCTTTGCACACCTCGGAGCCGATGCCATGGTACACATATATATATATACACACAGAGAGCCTCGGCAGTTCCTGGGCTGAGCAGGAAAAAAATCCGGGAGAAAGCAGGAACAGCGGAGGGCAGCCCTACCATCTCCCAAATCCACTTCTTTCTTTCTTTCTTGGCGGTTGTTGTTTGATTTCGGGTTTTGGGGTTTTGGGGTGGGTATTTCGTTTTTTGTTTTGTTCTTTGTTTTCTCCTGGCAATTAGACCTCGAGTGACCAAATCGGATTAGAGAAGATTCTGCGTTAAACCTTTCAAGAGTAAATACCCATCTGTAAGGGCTAAAAATGCATCTGAAAGCAGTGTCTTAATTGAGTTTAAAAAACAAAACAAAGATGGGGTATTAATATCGGTGGAATATTTCAGGAAGCAAGTAAAACTAATATACGAGTTGCCATTAACATAATTTCGTTCTCCTTCTGGGTGGAGATGTTTGGGTTTGATGTTCTGAGATTGCAGATTGCAAATTTAACCTTAATTTGCTATAAGGGCCTTCCTTTAAAATGTCTAGGAGCCATAATTAAAACTATTACCCTCATTTTCAGGAAATTCCTGTCTGGAAGCACCTTCCGAGGAGTATATTACAGGTTTTGAACATGTTGCCTTTCGTTTCCTCTTTATATGGATTCTTTTTATTATTGGTAATTTTTAGAATAGACTCCATCATCCATTTCCCTCCTCCCCCGAAGTTTCCATCTTTAAACCCGGGGGTTAATAGTAATAATTACGCCATTTCTGCACTGGGAGGGGAAACCCGTAAACCTGCTCCAGCACCGGCTCCAGCGTAACATCCGCGGGACCGGGAGGCTCCGGCCGGTGCCCCGGTGCCCTCAGGGAGCCCATGGATGGGGGGGATGGGGGGGGAAGGGTTGGAGGGGGCTGGTTTTTCAGGGAAAGTCGGGGGAATGCAGCAGGAAAGACACACACGGGCCAGGCACAGCGGGCAAGGCAAGGCACTGCTTATTTCTTAAACCGGAAAAAAGATTTTGGGGGCCGGTAAGCTTCCATCACGCGTGCGTGTGCGTCTGTGTGTGTGTAAAACGCTTTCCATGGTCTAAAAAACCCTGAACGACTACCTAAAATAAAAGAGAGCCTTGATCAGGTTTTTGCATCAGGAGAGGCCCCCGCTTCTCTTCCCTAGGTGGGGGTGTAGATTCTCGTTAGATATAAAGACAGAGGCTGCAGCTATCCGAGGGCCATGAGGGGATCGATTTTTTTTTTCTTTCTGTCTCTTTTTTTTTTCTTTCCCCTCTTTGTTTCTTTTTTTTTTTTTTTNTTTTTTTTTTTTTTTTTTTTTTTTTAACCTAAACATACTAATCCAATCCCCTTTTTTATGATCTGTAACAGGGGACTTTTATTACACAGCATTAGCGTTCGGAAACGCGGCGGAGCCGGTCCTAATCCGAGCCTTCGCCCCATAGTTTGCGACGGGGGAACAGGGCGGGACACGGCCAGGGAGCCGGGGGACGCGAAGATCCGCTAAGAGATATTGCCTGGAGAGGAGGCTGCGCGCATTCCGCCAGGATGCGCGCAGGAACTGGGATGCCCTCAGCAACCCACGGAGAGGAACGCGGGGGCGGAGGGCTGAGGGAAAAGGTGGTGAGGGGTTATGTCCGCAGCCTGCGGAAGTAGGGGTCGTCTGGTGGCCCCCATTTCCTCTCGCGGTCTGCCTGCGCTCCCATGTGCGCATCTGCGCCCGGTGCGGGGAGGAGGACGGCGGTAGCCCGGTACTCACCGTGCTATGTCGGTGTCCCTTTCCCATGTCTTCCCCTGCCCCTAGGTCTGGTTCAAGAACCGCCGAGCCAAGTGGAGAAAGCGGGAACGGAACCAGCAGATGGACCTGTGCAAGAACGGCTACGTGCCGCAGTTCAGCGGGCTGATGCAGCCCTACGACGACATGTACGCCGGGTACCCCTACAACAACTGGGCCACCAAAAGCCTCACCCCGGCTCCTCTTTCCACCAAGAGCTTCACCTTCTTCAACTCCATGAGCCCTCTCTCCTCGCAGTCCATGTTCTCGGCGCCCAGCAGCATCTCCTCCATGAACATGCCCTCCAGTATGGGTCACTCGGCAGTGCCGGGCATGGCCAACTCCGGCCTCAACAACATTAACAACATCAGCGGTTCTTCGCTCAACTCGGCCATGTCCTCGCCGGCCTGCCCCTACGGGCCACCGGGCTCGCCGTACAGCGTCTACCGGGACACTTGCAACTCCAGCTTAGCCAGCCTCAGACTGAAATCTAAGCAGCACTCCAGTTTCGGCTACAGCAGTTTGCAAAGCCCCGGCTCCAGTCTAAACGCCTGTCAGTACAATAGTTGACGGATTTGACACAAACCACCTCCGACAAAGCAAGGCAAAGCAAAGCGACGTTTAACGGAAAAGAAGAAAAAAAAATATATGAAAATTTAAACCCGATGATGATTAAAAGCAAAACCCGAGAGAGGAAAAAAAAAAATACAAAACAAACCACCAAACAAACCCAAACCAAAACCCATCAACAAACAAAAGAAGCCGACAAAAAAAAAAAAAACAAACCACCAAACAAACCCAAACCAAAACCCATCAAAAAAAAAAAAAAACCAAAAAAAACCCAAAAAACCAACAAACCACCCAGAACAACCAAGCCCAACAAAAAACAAACCCCAAAAGTTCAGCAAACATCGACTAGAAATAATGATTTTTCAAATATCTTTCATGCAAACCAACGGTGCAACAAAAAAAGCCCAGTGCTTTAAAACCAAAATAAAATGAAAAATCAAATAACAAACAAACAAAAAATCAATCCCCCAAAGAAACCTCAACCAAACCATAAACGGACCAGAAAACTTTTGCAAGAGACACCGAAATCTGATACATGGATGAGTTGCAATTTTTTTTCTCTGGATGATGCGGGTTGTATGTGTTTACTTGAACTTGCACAGGAGTTGGTAAGGCGGCAAGTTGCCCCGGGGGAGGGCGGCAGGGATGGGGGGGTGGGCGCGGGACACACGTCGCGGTGGTAAGAGCTGGTGGCACGGTTCTTGGCCGCTTGTCGCACGGAAAGAGTTTGGTTAATGTTTACCACTGAGAAACAGAATCACACTCAAGAATAAAAACAGCAACAACGACAAAAAAAAACCCAAACAAAAACACACAAAAAGAAAGAGAGAGAGAGAGAGAGACGGGGGTGGGGGGATGGGGGAGAAAAAAAATATAATTCGCAGAGCAGATTCTGCCGGAAAAATGGTTAAAGTATTAGGTATGAAACTATTAAAGATAATGACGAGGGTCAACCACTTATATAAGGTTATATTTATATCTACCGTTGCATTGTGCCGGATCATTGTCCTTGGCCGTTGAATAAATTGTTTTTAAAATGTATGATTCTTGATGTTTCTTTCTTTAGTTGGGAGCTATAATCCAGTCATTCCTGATACTAAACAGCTCCAGGTTTCTACCTCTTCATCCTTTTCAAAAGACTGCAGAGAGAGCACAGAAACCCTCCATCGCTGTGAAAAACTCTTCAGCATTCCCCCCATCCATAGTTCTAGCCTGATAATGAAATTAATCATTCACCTTTATTTAACTGCAAGGGAGTTTATTCACCTTTATTTAAACGTGAGAGGGTAATTTCTTTAAGAAAGAAAAAAAAAGGGGGAGCACAAACAAAACGAACCATTTTCAGAGAGGTATGGGGGGGATAATTTAAAAAAAATAATAAAAAGAGGTGGAAAATGATGTTATGAAGTGAATTATGAATCCAGATCCTGCATCTGTGCTAGAGAAACAGAGAGAATCTGCGTCCAAAAACGTTGCTTAGCAAAGCTGAAAGGGTTCCTTGCTTTTCTAGCTGCGAAGGAAAAACAAGGAATTAAAAAATAAAAATAATTTAAAATAAAACCAGTAAAAGACGAAGTGATCTTAAGGTGTTATTATCTTCAGGTGTTATTATGTAAGTGTAGATACCTTAACAAATGCTTGCGACCAAAAAAAAAAGAAAATAAAAAAGAACAAACAAAAGAACAACAATAACAAAGAAGAACAAACCACGGTGACGATGAATGTGATCTTTATGAATATGCATACAAAAAGCAGATGGAGTTTAATTGCAGGCATATTTGTTGCTTCGTTTTGTCGATACGTATTACCTGTAAATGATGAAGAAACATAATATAAAGGTGCACAAAGTTACTTCTTTTTCCCAGTGTATTTCCCACCTGTGGTAAACGTTCGGCTGGATGTTTCAGTTATGCTGTTGTGGATAAGGATGCAGTATATATGTTGTTTTATAACTTATGTTTTGTGGTTTGATTTTATTTTTATTTTCAAATTTAAGAGCATGGGAATAAATAAAAACAAAACAAAGAAACAAAACCCCCCAAACCCAACCCAAAACGAATTCTAGAAATACTTTTAATGTTGCTTTCTGGCTGTGTTTAGAAGATCAACTAAAGGAGAAGAGAAACGAGTTTCTTCATCTTACCCCGTGCTGGCATTTTGGGAAGGGCCCTTCTGCTTCTCTCCCCGGGCACCCCGCGTCTGTCCCCCGCCCCGCACCCTGGTAGAGACCGGCCGGAAGCCATCGGCAGAGAAGGGCGAAGGGACACTTTCCGGGGAGGGGGGCTGCTCAGTCCCTGCCACCCCAGGGGGCACCTCCAGCACTGCCCCCCTTTCCGCCGCCCCCCCCTCATTTCCCGGCAGATTTTACCGCTGCTGTTAAGCAGCGGGTTTTGGGAAGGCAGCTCTCCCCGCTTCCCCCTGTCCTTCTCTCCAAATAATAACCCCTGGAGCTGTGGGTTTGGGGGGGGGGTGTTAGCTCCCGAAAGAGTCAGCCCTGCACCCTGCAGACCCCCCGGGTGTGCCGCATCCCTAGGCTCGCTCTTTCCCTCTGAGCCGTTGTGCCCTTTTTTTGCTGAGGTGAATTTTCCTCAGTATGCTCCAAAATCCCGAATGTCAAAGGTTGTTCTATTTATTTCTTTTTCTCTAGAGCTGCTGCAAGAGCAAAAGACTCCAATTTCATTACAAGTTAATTACTGTTGCATTACTATTATGATTACTCTCTTTTTTGGTGGAGAATTCCACAATTCTTCCAACGAATCAATAAATTCTTCTAATCGGTGCCTGCTCCAGAGACAGCCTCTTTCCTCCTCCCCTACCAGGGACGCCTCCCGCCACCCAAACGCGCTGTTTGCTGCGGATGTCCCCTGTCCCTCCTCCGCAGGGGGTCCATCTCTGCGCGGAGCCGCTTGAAGTCTCCGCGGCAGCGCGGGGCAATGGAGCCCCGCAGAGCCGCTCTCTGGCAGCTCTAATCGGGGATGTTCGTGGCTTTGCACTAACCTGGGGGCTATACAAAGAGGAGCTGAGTCTCCTCGGCTACTTTAGCACTTATTACAGCTACAGCAGCGTGTACCAAACCAGCAAAGCGACTGGTTTTCCCCTCCAGTTCCCACATAGGAGGGGTTTTGCCAGTCCTCGGATGGGACTTTAGCCTAGATGTTGGGTGTTAATTTTCCCCTGCTCCTGGAGGTATCATTGTTAGTCCTGAATCAGAGCAGTGACTCGCATTTAGCCAGGCCATTCTGCACAGTCCCAGTCGTTGCTGGAATCCTGAATCCCCCTAAAATTCAGCCGGGGACCAGGATACACAGCCCGCTTGGATTTCTGCCACACCAATCTCCCTCTGCCCTGTGAATGTACCAGGAAAAGCTGATCCACTGCTGCTGGGTGAAATTTGGGTATCTTGACACATTCATGGCTCAGGGAAAGGAAAATTCCAAGGAGACGCCGAGCAGACAGCAGCTCCTACACCTTTCCTGTGCACTGCTACGCGTGTTCTGCTTTCAGAAGCCTTTAGGTCTCCCCATCCATGGTTAGAACTTGAATTACTGGGAGGCTGATTTATCTGAAGCATGTCTCGGGACTGTTCTGCCCATGCTCATCTTCCTTAGGGATATGCCCTTGGAGGAGCCCAGGGGTGTGCGCCTGTGCTGGGGGTACCCAAAGGGGTTGTCATTTAACGGTCCCTTAGCCCCCGAAGTCCCCAAAGAGATGAAACATCTCCCTCCACCACTCTTTGCACTCTGTTTGCTGCTCTCGTTGCCAGCGCCTGGGTGTTTCTGCACACCGGAGGCGATGGTTTTCCATCCCTCACCCTGCGCATTCCTTCACAAGTGATTTCCAGCTCACAGGGATTTCTGAAGCTACGTCTCCTCAACTTAACATGGTCCCAGCCCGCCGGGACTCTGCCTTCTGTCGGATGCTGCAGAGCCAGACTCCTGCCCACCGCCTGCAGCCTTGCCTTTGTCAGGCGAGCAAATACTTGGAGCCAGAGAAAGAGCTGAATCAAGTTTTCCATTTGTTCTGGGTGTGCTTTAGCATTTCCAAGGCGGAGCTGCCTGGGGAGCACTTTGCATACCTACCTGGGCTGGAGGTTTACTCGAGAACGTTATATAGTCCTGAGAGGTCCCAGGCGACCAGCCCAGGAGTTGCTACACGGTGGAGGCTCCTATTGCACCATCCCAGATGAAGTTCACAAAGACTTTGTGCCTCAGACTGCGCCGTTCGTTGGAGATTAAATGTCTACTAATAAAAAGCTGTGGTCAGTTTAACTCCACGTTGCATACTTTTCTTTATCTGTGGCCTGGAACTCAGCAAACTATACAAAGTCCCATTTAAATTAATAGGATGCTTCAGTCCTGATTTTAATGGGACTTAGTATAATAAAAATAACACTTTGGAATGCCCTAACATTTTGCTGCAAACTTGCAACAAAAGTGGCTGGGGCTGGGATAATAAAAATGCAGGCTTTATGTGAAAGCTATGAAGGGTTTGCCATTAACTTCAATGGCCCAGTTTCAGGCCCTATTATTTTAGTTTACCCTTGTATAAGTAAAAATTACTTTATCAATTAAACAAGAACCTGCAATAACCTTTCTGCTCCAGCCTGCTGACTTGTATGTGAAATTGCATCTTGATAGTATCAAACCAGCCGTGATATCCAGACCCATAAACCAACCTATACACAAGGGCTGAGAACAAATAAAAAATAAGAAAATACATCTTGGTTTTGCTAAATTTTCCCCATCAAGCTAAGTGAAGTTGTTACTTCTGAGAAAAATACTTCATACTCCTCCTTTAATCTATCCAGGAGAACAGTTTTCTACTTACCCCGTGGAAAACAGTTTTTAAAACCTCCTTCAAAGTAAAATGTGTTTTAATTAACAGAGCTGCAAAATAAAATCCACAGCTATGCCACAAGCCTCCTTTGCAGCTCGCCATTGTGCGAGCCGCTCAGGCAAGCTGCTCTGATTAACAAGCTACAGGCTACGCTCTGCTCCAAACTGATTAAGCAGTAGGGGTTGCAGGCAGATTTCCTATCAAAACCGTTTCAGTGGCAGCCAGCTTTTTCTTCTGAGCTTGGTTTTTAACAGGAAAAGTAAGAATTTGTTTATCCCCCATTTCTCTGATGAAGAAAGCACACGCACACACGCACGAATATTTACTAAATTAACCACCAAAAACCTTCCCCTCAAATAAAAATCCCCACAGGAAATAAGAAAGGGAAAATGAAAGAACATATGTCTTTGATTTTGTGGGTG